>CM060888.1:138367967-138882967 GCA_030762935.1 Hymenopus coronatus | reverse complement strand
CTACTAGTACTAGTACCACTACCACTACTACTACAAGTACTACTACCACTACTACTACAAGTACTACTACCACTACTACTACAAGTACCACTACCACTACTACTACAAGTACTACTACCACTAATACTACAAGTACCACTACCACTACTACTACAAGTACCACTACTACTACAAGTACCACTACCACCACTACTACAAGTACTACTACCGCTACTACTACAAGTACTACTACCACTACTACTACAAGTACCACTACCATTACTACTACAAGTACTACTACCACTACTACTACAAGTACTACTACCACTACTACTACAAGTACCACTACCACTACTACTACAAGTACCACTACCACTACTACTACAAGTACCACTACCACTACTACTACAAGTACTACTACCACTACTACTACAAGTACCACTACCACTACCACTACAAGTACCACTACCACTACCACTACAAGTACCACTACTACTACAAGTAATACTACCACTACTACTACAAGTACCACTACCACTACTACTACAAGTACTACTACCACTACTACTACAAGTACTACTACCACTACTACTACAAGTACCACTACTACTACAAGTACCACTACCACTACTAGTACCACTACCACTACTACTACAAGTACCACTACCACTACTAATACTAGTACCACTACTACTACTACAAGTACCACTACCACTACTACTACAAGTACCACTACTACTACAAGTACCACTGCCACTACTACTACAAGTACCACTACTACTACAAGTACCACTACCACTACTACCTCAAGTACCACTACTTTTACAAGTACCACTACTACTACAAGCACCACTACTACTACAAGTACCACTACCACTACTACTACAAGTACCACTACCACTACTACTACAAGCACCACTACTACTACAAGTACCACTACCACTACTACTACAAGTACCACTACTACTACAAGCACCACTACTACTACAAGCACCACTACTACTACAAGTACCACTACCACTACTACTACAAGTACCACTACCACTACTACTACAAGTACCACTACCACTACTAGTACTAGTACGACTACTACTACAAGTACCACTACCACTACTACTACAAGTACCACTACCACTACTAGTACTAGTACCACTACTACTACAAGTACCACTACCACTACTACTACAAGCACCACTACTACTACAAGTACCACTACCACTACTACTACAAGTACCACTACCACTACTAGTACTAGTACCACTACTACTACAAGTACCACTACCACTACTACTACAAGTACCACTACCACTACTAGTACTAGTACGACTACTACTACAAGTACCACTACCACTACTACTACAAGTACCACTACCACTACTAGTACTAGTACCACTACTACTACAAGTACCACTACCACTACTACTACAAGTACCACTACTAGTACTAGTACCACTACCACTACTACTACAAGTACTACTACCACTACTACTACAAGTACCACTACCACTACTACTACAAGTACTACTACCACTACTACTACAAGTACTACTACCACTACTACTACAAGTACCACTACCACTACTAGTACTAGTACGACTACTACTACAAGTACCACTACCACTACTACTACAAGTACTACTACCACTACTACTACAAGTACCACTACCACTACTACTACAAGTACTACTACCACTACTACTACAAGTACCACTACCACTACTAGTACTAGTACGACTACTACTACAAGTACCACTACCACTACTACTACCAGTACTACTACCACTACTACTACAAGTACCACTACCACTACTACTACAAGTACTACTACCACTACTACTACAAGTACCACTACCACTACTAGTACTAGTACGACTACTACTACAAGTTACATTACCACTACTACTACAAGTACTACTACCACTACTACTACCAGTACTACTACCACTACCACTACTAGTACTACTACCACTACTACTACAAGTACCACTACCACTACTACTACAAGTACCACTACCACTACTAGTACTAGTACGACTACTACTACAAGTACCACTACCACTACTACTACAAGTACCACTACCACTACTACTACAAGCACCACTACTACTACAAGTACCACTACCACTACTAGTACTAGTACGACTACTACTACAAGTACTACTACCACTACTACTACAAGTACCACTACCACTACTACTACAAGTACCACTACCACTACTACTACAAGCACCACTACTACTACAAGTACCACTACCACTACTACTACAAGTACCACTACCACTACTAGTACTAGTACGACTACTACTACAAGTACTACTACCACTACTACTACAAGTACCACTACCACTACTACCTCAAGTACCACTACTACTACAAGTACCACTACTACCTCAAGTACCACTACTACTACAAGTACCACTACTACTACAAGTACCACTACTACTACAAGTACCACTACCACTACTACTACAAGCACCACTACTACTACAAGTACCACTACCACTACTAGTACTAGTACGACTACTACTACAAGTACTACTACCACTACTACTACAAGTACCACTACCACTACTACTACAAGTACCACTACCACTACTAGTACTAGTACGACTACTACTACAAGTACCACTACCACTACCACTACTAGTACTACTACCACTACTACTACAAGTACCACTACCACTACTACTACCAGTACTACTACCACTACTACTACAAGTACCACTACCACTACTACTACAAGTACCACTACCACTACTACTACAAGTACCACTACCACTACTAGTACTAGTACGACTACTACTACAAGTACCACTACCACTACTACTACAAGTACCACTACCACTACTAGTACTAGTACGACTACTACTACAAGTACCACTACCACTACTACTATAAGTACCACTACCACTACTAGTACTAGTACGACTACTACTACAAGTACCACTACCACTACTACTACAAGTACCACTACCACTACTACTACAAGTACTACTACCACTACTACTACAAGTACCACTACCACTACCACTACTAGTACTACTACCACTACTACTACAAGTACCACTACCACTACTACTACAAGTACCACTACCACTACTAGTACTAGTACGACTACTACTACAAGTACCACTACCACTACCACTACTAGTACTACTACCACTACTACTACAAGTACCACTACCACTACTAGTACTACTACCACTACTACTACAAGTACCACTACCACTACTACTACAAGTACTACTACCACTACTACTACAAGTACCACTACCACTACCACTACTAGTACTACTACCACTACTACTACAAGTACCACTACCACTACTACTACAAGTACCACTACCACTACTAGTACTAGTACGACTACTACTACAAGTACCACTACCACTACTACTACAAGTACCACTACCACTACTAGTACTAGTACCACTACCACTACTACTACAAGTACCACTACCACTACTACTACAAGTACCACTACTACTACAAGTACCACTAGCACTACTACTAGTACTAGTACCACTACTACTACTAGTACCACTACTACTAGTACCACTACCATTAATAATACAGTTACTACTACCACTGCTACTACAAGTACTACTACCACTACTACTACAAGTACCACTACTACTACTAGTACCACTACTACTACTAGTACCACTACTACTAGTACCACTACTACTAGTACCACTACTACTACAAGTACCACTACCACTACTACTACAAGTACCACTACTACTACAAGTACCACTACTACTACTAGTACCACTACTACTACTAGTACCACTACTACTACTAGTACCACTACCACTACTACTACTAGTACATGCACCACTACCAGTACTAGTACCACTACTACTAGTACTAGTACCACTACCACTACTACTACTAGTACCAGTACCACTATCACTACTACTACTAGTACCAGTACCACTACCACTACGACTACTAGTACCAGTACCACTACCACTACTACTACTAGTACTAGTACCACTACCACTACTACTACTAGTACTAGTACCAGTACCACTACCACTACTACTACTAGTACCAGTACCACTACCACTACTACTAGTACTAGTACCACTACCACTACTACTACTAGTACTAGTACCACTACCACTACTAGTACTAGTACCACTACCACTACTAGTACTAGTACCACTACTACTAGTACTAGTACCACAACCATTACTAGTACTAGTACCACCACTACTACTAGTACCACTACCACTACTAGTACCACTATTACTACTAGTACTAGTACCACTACTACTAGTACTAGTACCACAACCATTACTAGTACTAGTACCACCACTACTACTAGTACCACTACCACTACTAGTACCACTATTACTACTAGTACTAGTACCACTACTACTAGTACTAGTACCACAACCATTACTAGTACTAGTACCACCACTACTACTAGTACCACTACCACTACTAGTACCAATACTACTACTAGTACTAGTACCACTACTACTACTAGTACCACTATTACTACTAGTACCACTACTACTACAAGTACCACTACCACTACTAGTACTAGTACCACTACTACCACAAGTACCACTACCACTACTACTACAATTACCACTACTACTACAAGTACCACTACCACTACTAGTAACACTACCACTACTAATACAAGTACCACTACCACTACTAGTACTAGTACCACTACTACTACAAGTACCACTACCACTACTACTACAAGTACCACTACCACTACTACTACAACAAGTACCACTACTACTACAAGTACCACTACCACTACTACTACAAGTACCACTACTACTACAAGTAGCACTACTACTACAAGTACCACTACCACTACTACTACAAGTACCACTACTACTACAAGAACCACTACCACTACTACTACAAGTACTACTACCACTACTACTACAAGTACTACTACCACTACTACTACAAGTACTACTACCACTACTACTACAAGTACCACTACCACTACTAGTACTAGTACCACTACCACTACTACTACAAGTACTACTACCACTACTACTACAAGTACTACTACCACTACTACTACAAGTACCACTACCACTACTACTACAAGTACTACTACCACTAATACTACAAGTACCACTACCACTACTACTACAAGTACCACTACTACTACAAGTACCACTACCACCACTACTACAAGTACTACTACCGCTACTACTACAAGTACTACTACCACTACTACTACAAGTACCACTACCATTACTACTACAAGTACTACTACCACTACTACTACAAGTACTACTACCACTACTACTACAAGTACCACTACCACTACTACTACAAGTACCACTACCACTACTACTACAAGTACCACTACCACTACTACTACAAGTACTACTACCACTACTACTACAAGTACCACTACCACTACCACTACAAGTACCACTACCACTACCACTACAAGTACCACTACTACTACAAGTACTACTACCACTACTACTACAAGTACCACTACCACTACTACTACAAGTACTACTACCACTACTACTACAAGTACTACTACCACTACTACTACAAGTACCACTACTACTACAAGTACCACTACCACTACTAGTACCACTACCACTACTACTACAAGTACCACTACCACTACTAATACTAGTACCACTACTACTACTACAAGTACCACTACCACTACTACTACAAGTACCACTACTACTACAAGTACCACTGCCACTACTACTACAAGTACCACTACTACTACAAGTACCACTACCACTACTACCTCAAGTACCACTACTACTACAAGTACCACTACTACTACAAGCACCACTACTACTACAAGTACCACTACCACTACTACTACAAGTACCACTACCACTACTACTACAAGCACCACTACTACTACAAGTACCACTACCACTACTACTACAAGTACCACTACTACTACAAGCACCACTACTACTACAAGCACCACTACTACTACAAGTACCACTACCACTACTACTACAAGTACCACTACCACTACTACTACAAGTACCACTACCACTACTAGTACTAGTACGACTACTACTACAAGTACCACTACCACTACTACTACAAGTACCACTACCACTACTAGTACTAGTACCACTACTACTACAAGTACCACTACCACTACTACTACAAGCACCACTACTACTACAAGTACCACTACCACTACTACTACAAGTACCACTACCACTACTAGTACTAGTACCACTACTACTACAAGTACCACTACCACTACTACTACAAGTACCACTACCACTACTAGTACTAGTACGACTACTACTACAAGTACCACTACCACTACTACTACAAGTACCACTACCACTACTAGTACTAGTACCACTACTACTACAAGTACCACTACCACTACTACTACAAGTACCACTACTAGTACTAGTACCACTACCACTACTACTACAAGTACTACTACCACTACTACTACAAGTACCACTACCACTACTACTACAAGTACTACTACCACTACTACTACAAGTACTACTACCACTACTACTACAAGTACCACTACCACTACTAGTACTAGTACGACTACTACTACAAGTACCACTACCACTACTACTACAAGTACTACTACCACTACTACTACAAGTACCACTACCACTACTACTACAAGTATACTACCACTACTACTACAAGTACCACTACCACTACTAGTACTAGTACGACTACTACTACAAGTACCACTACCACTACTACTACCAGTACTACTACCACTACTACTACAAGTACCACTACCACTACTACTACAAGTACTACTACCACTACTACTACAAGTACCACTACCACTACTAGTACTAGTACGACTACTACTACAAGTTACATTACCACTACTACTACAAGTACTACTACCACTACTACTACCAGTACTACTACCACTACCACTACTAGTACTACTACCACTACTACTACAAGTACCACTACCACTACTACTACAAGTACCACTACCACTACTAGTACTAGTACGACTACTACTACAAGTACCACTACCACTACTACTACAAGTACCACTACCACTACTACTACAAGCACCACTACTACTACAAGTACCACTACCACTACTAGTACTAGTACGACTACTACTACAAGTACTACTACCACTAC
Organism: Hymenopus coronatus; assembly: GCA_030762935.1. Classification (NCBI taxonomy): domain Eukaryota; kingdom Metazoa; phylum Arthropoda; class Insecta; order Mantodea; family Hymenopodidae; genus Hymenopus; species Hymenopus coronatus. The sequence continues at coordinate 138,875,860 of CM060888.1, read as the reverse complement.
TACTACAAGTACCACTACCACTACTACTACAAGTACCACTACCACTACTACTACAAGCACCACTACTACTACAAGTACCACTACCACTACTACTACAAGTACCACTACCACTACTAGTACTAGTACGACTACTACTACAAGTACTACTACCACTACTACTACAAGTACCACTACCACTACTACCTCAAGTACCACTACTACTACAAGTACCACTACTACTACAAGCACCACTACTACTACAAGTACCACTACCACTACTACTACAAGTACCACTACCACTACTACTACAAGCACCACTACTACTACAAGTACCACTACCACTACTAGTACTAGTACGACTACTACTACAAGTACTACTACCACTACTACTACAAGTACCACTACCACTACTACTACAAGTACCACTACCACTACTAGTACTAGTACGACTACTACTACAAGTACCACTACCACTACCACTACTAGTACTACTACCACTACTACTACAAGTACCACTACCACTACTACTACAAGTACCACTACCACTACTAGTACTAGTACGACTACTACTACAAGTACCACTACCACTACTACTATAAGTACCACTACCACTACTAGTACTAGTACGACTACTACTACAAGTACCACTACCACTACTACTACAAGTACCACTACCACTACTACTACAAGTACCACTACCACTACCACTACTAGTACTACTACCACTACTACTACAAGTACCACTACCACTACTACTACAAGTACCACTACCACTACTAGTACTAGTACGACTACTACTACAAGTACCACTACCACTACTACTACAAGTACCACTACCACTACTAGTACTAGTACGACTACTACTACAAGTACCACTACCACTACTACTACAAGTACCACTACCACTACCACTACTAGTACTACTACCACTACTACTACAAGTACCACTACCACTACTACTACAAGTACCACTACCACTACCACTACTAGTACTACTACCACTACTACTACAAGTACCACTACCACTACTACTACAAGTACCACTACCACTACTAGTACTAGTACGACTACTACTACAAGTACCACTACCACTACTACTACAAGTACCACTACCACTACCACTACTAGTACTACTACCACTACTACTACAAGTACCACTACCACTACTACTACAAGTACCACTACCACTACTAGTACTAGTACGACTACTACTACAAGTACCACTACCACTACTACTACAAGTACCACTACCACTACTAGTACTAGTACGACTACTACTACAAGTACCACTACCACTACTACTACAAGTACCACTACCACTACTAGTACTAGTACCACTACCACTACTACTACAAGTACCACTACCACTACTACTACAAGTACCACTACTACTACAAGTACCACTAGCACTACTACTAGTACTAGTACCACTACTACTACTAGTACCACTACTACTAGTACCACTACCATTAATAATACAGTTACTACTACCACTGCTACTACAAGTACTACTACCACTACTACTACAAGTACCACTACTACTACTAGTACCACTACTACTACTAGTACCACTACTACTAGTACCACTACTACTAGTACCACTACTACTACAAGTACCACTACCACTACTACTACAAGTACCACTACTACTACAAGTACCACTACTACTACTAGTACCACTACTACTACTAGTACCACTACTACTACTAGTACCACTACCACTACTACTACTAGTACATGCACCACTACCAGTACTAGTACCACTACTACTAGTACTAGTACCACTACCACTTCTACTACTAGTACCAGTACCACTATCACTACTACTACTAGTACCAGTACCACTACCACTACGACTACTAGTACCAGTACCACTACCACTACTACTACTAGTACTAGTACCACTACCACTACTACTACTAGTACTAGTACCAGTACCACTACCACTACTACTACTAGTACCAGTACCACTACCACTACTACTACTAGTACTAGTACCACTACCACTACTACTAGTACTAGTACCACTACCACTACTACTACTAGTACTAGTACCACTACCACTACTAGTACTAGTACCACTACCACTACTAGTACTAGTACCACTACCACTACTAGTACTAGTACCACTACTACTAGTACTAGTACCACAACCATTACTAGTACTAGTACCACCACTACTACTAGTACCACTACCACTACTAGTACCACTATTACTACTAGTACTAGTACCACTACTACTAGTACTAGTACCACAACCATTACTAGTACTAGTACCACCACTACTACTAGTACCACTACCACTACTAGTACCACTATTACTACTAGTACTAGTACCACTACTACTAGTACTAGTACCACAACCATTACTAGTACTAGTACCACCACTACTACTAGTACCACTACCACTACTAGTACCAATACTACTACTAGTACTAGTACCACTACTACTACTAGTACCACTATTACTACTAGTACTAGTACCACTACCACTACTAGTACCACTATTACTACTAGTACTAGTACCACCACTACTACTAGTACCACTACTACTACTAGTACTAGTACCACTACCACTACTAGTACCACTACTACTACTAGTACTAGTACCACTACCACTACCAGTACCACTACCACTACTAGTACCACTACCACTACTAGCACCATACTACTACTAGTACTTTTACTTCTACTAGTACCACTACCATTACTAGTACCACTACCACTACTAGTACTAGTACCACTACTACTACTAGTACTAGTACCACTACCACTACTACTAGTACTAGTACCACTACCACTACTACTACTAGTACTAGTACCACTACCACTACCACTACTACTACCACTACTAGTACCACTACTACTACTACTACTACTAGTACCACTACTACTCCTAGTACTAGTACCACTACCACTACTACTACTAGTACCACTACCACTACTACTTCTAGTACATGCACCACTACTAGTACTAGTACCACTACCACTATTAGTACCATTACCACTACTACTACTAGTACTAGTAACACTACTAGTACCTCTACCACTACTACTACTAGTACTAGTACCACTACTAGTACCTCTACCACTACTACTACTAGTACTAGTGCCACTACTACTAGTACTAGAACCACTACTACTAGTACTAGTACCACTACCACTAGTACTAGTACCACTACTACTACAAGTACCACTACCACCACTACTACTACAAGCACCACTACCACTACTGCTACAAGTACCACTACCACTACTACTACAAGTACCACTACCACTACTACTACAAGCACCACTACTACTACAAGTACCACTACCACTACTACTTTAAGTACCACTACCACTACTAGTACTAGTACCAGCACTACTACTACAAGTACCACTACCATTTCTAGTACTAGTACCACTACTACTACTACAAGTACCACTACCACTACTAGTACTAGTACCACTACTACTACTACAAGTACCACTACCACTACTAGTACTAGTACCACTACTACTACAAGTACCACTACCACTACTAGTACTAGTACCACTACTACTACTACAAGTACCACTACCACTACTAGTACTAGTACCACTACCACTACTACTACAAGTACTACTACCACTAATACTACAAGTACCACTACCACTACTACTACAAGTACCACTACCACTACTACTACAAGTACCACTACCACTACTACTACAAGTACCACTACCACTACTAGTACTAGTACCACTACTACTACTACAAGTACCACTACCACTACTAGTACTAGTACCACTACCACTGCTACTACAAGTACTAATACCACTACTACTACAAGTACCACTACTACTACAAGTACCACTACTACTACCACTGCTACTACAAGTACCACTACTACTACAAGTACCACTACTACTACCACTACTACTACAAGTACCACTACTACTACAAGTACCACTACCACTACTAGTACAAGTACCACTACTACTACTAGTACCACTACTACTACAAGTACCACTACCACTACTACTACAAGTACCACTACTACTACAAGTACCACTAGCACTACTACTAGTACTAGTACCACTACTACTACTACTAGTACCACTACTACTACAAGTACCACTACTACTACAAGTACCACTACTACTACTAGTACCACTACCATTACTACTACAATTACTACTACCCCTACTACTACAAGTACCACTACTACTACAAGTACCACTAGCACTACTACTACTAGTACTAGTACCACTACTATTACTAGTACTAGTACCACTACTACTACTAGTACCACTACTACTACTAGTACCACTACTACTACTAGTACCACTACCACTACTAGTACTAGTATCACTACTAGTACCACTACTAACACTAGTACTAGTACCACTTCTACTACTAGTACTAGTACCACTACTAGTACCACTACTACTACTAGTACCATTACCACTACTAGTACCACTACTACTACTAGTACCACTACCACTACTAGTACCACTACCACTACTAGTACCACTACCACTACTAGTACCACTACCACTACTAGTACCACTACTACTACTAGTACCACTACCACTACTAGTACCACTACCACTACTAGTACCACTACCACTACTACTACTAGTACTAGTACCACTACTACTACTAGTACCACTACTACTACTAGTACCACTACCACTACTACTACTAGTACTAGTCCTACTACCACTACCACTACTACTACTACTACTAGTACTAGTCCTACTACCACTACCACTACCACTACCACTACTACTACTAGTACCACTACCACTACTACTACTACTACTACTAATACCACTACTACTACAAGTACCACTACCACTACTACTACTAGTACTAGTACCACTACCACTACTAGTACCACTACTACTACTAGTACCACTACCACTACTACTACTAGTACTAGTACCACTACTACTACTAGTACCACTACCACTACTACTACTACTACTAGTACCACTACTACTACAAGTACCACTACCACTACTACTACTAGTACTAGTACCACTACTACTACTACTACTACTAGTACCACTACTACTACTTGTACTAGTACCACTACTACTACTAGTACCACTACTACTACTAGTACCACTACTACTACTAGTACCACTACCACTACTACTACTAGTACATGCACCACTACTAGTACTAATACCACTACTACTACTAGTACTAGTACCACTACTACTAGTACTAGTACCACTACCACTACTACTACTAGTACTAGTACCACTACCACTACTACTACTAGTACTAGTACCACTACTAGTACCTCTACCACTACTACTAGTACTAGTACCACTACCACTAGTACTAGTACCACTACTAGTACCTCTACCACTACTACTAGTACTAGTACCACTACCACTAGTACTAGTACCACTACCACTAGTACTAGTACCACTACCACTACTACTACTACTAGTACTAGTACCACTACCACTACTAGTACTAGTGTCACTACCACTACTACTACTAGTACTAGTACACCTACCACTACTAGTACTAGTACCACTATCACTACTACTACTAGTACTAGTACCACTACTACTACTAGTACTAGTGTCACTACTACTACTAGTACTAGTACCACTACCACTACTACTACTAGTACTAGTACCACTACCACTACTACTACTAGTACTAGTACCACTACCACTACTACTAGTACTAGTACCACTACCACTACCACTACTACTAGTACTAGTACCACTACCACTACTACTAGTACCAGTACCACTACCACTACTACTACTAGTACTAGTACCACTACCACTACTACTAGTACTAGTACCACTACCACTACCACTACTACTAGTACTAGTACCACTACCACTACTACTAGTACTAGTACCACTACCACTACTACTACTAGTACTAGTACCACTACCACTACTACTAGTACTAGTACCACTGCCACTACTACTAGTACTAGTACAACTACCACTACTACTAGTACTAGTACCACTACCACTACTACTAGTACTAGTACCACTACCACTACTACTAGTACTAGGACCGCTACCACTACTACTAGTACTAGTACCACTACCGCTACTACTACTAGTATTAGTACCACTACCACTACCACTACTAGTACTAGTACCACTACCACTACCACTACTACTAGTACCACTACCACTACTACTAGTACTAGTACCATTACCACTACTACTACTTATAGTACTAGTACCACTACCACTACTACTAGTACTAGTACCACTACCACTACTACTACTACTAGTATTAGTACCACTACCACTACTATTACGAGTACCACTACCACTACTACTAGTACTAGTACCACTACCACTACTACTACTAGTATTAGTACCACTACCACTACTACTAGTATTAGTACCACTACCACTACTACTAGTACTAGTACCACTACCACTACTACTAGTACTAGTACCACTACCACTACTACTAGTACTAGTACCACTACCACTACTACTAGTACTAGTACCACTACCACTACCACTACTAGTACGAGTACCACTACCACTACTACTACTAGTACTAGTACCACTACCACTACTACTAGTACTAGTGCCACTACCACTACTACTAGTACTAGTACCACTACCACTACCACTACTAGTACGAGTACCACTACCACTACCACTACTAGTACTAGTACCACTACCACTACTACTAGTACTAGTACCACTACCACTACTACTACTAGTACTAGTACCACTACTACTACTAGTACTAGTACCACTACCACTACTAGTACGAGTACCACTACTACTACTAGTACTAGTACCACTACCACTACCACTACTAGTACTAGTACCACTACTACTACTAGTGCTAGTACCACTACCACTACTAATACTAGTACCACTACCACTACTAGTACTAGTACCACTACTACTACTAGTACCACTACCACTACTACTACTACAAGTACCACTACCACTACTAGTACTAGTACCACTACTACTACTACTAGTACCACTACCACTACTACTACTACTAGTACTAGTACCACTACCACTACCACTACTACTAGTACCACTACCACTACTAGTACGAGTACCACTACTACTACTAGTACTAGTACCACTACTACTACTAGTACTAGTACCACTACTACTACTACTACTACTAGTACCACTACCACTACCACTACTACTAGTACCACTACCACTACTACTAGTACTAGTACCACTACCACTACCACTACTACTAGTACTAGTACCACTACCACTACTACTACTGGTACTAGTACCACTACCACTACCACTACTACTAGTAGCACTACCACTACTACTAGTACCACTACCACTACTACTAGTACTAGTACCACTACCACTACTACTACTAGTACTAGTACCACTACCACTACTACTAGTACTAGTACCACTACCACTACTACTAGTACTAGTACCACTACCACTACTACTAGTACTAGTACCACTACCACTACTACTAGTACTAGTACCACTACCACTACTACTAGTACTAGTACCACTACCACTACTACTACTACTAGTACCACTACCACTACTACTACTAGTACTAGTACCACTACCACTACTACTACTGGTACTAGTACCACTACCACTACCACTACTACTAGTACCACTACCACTACTACTAGTACTAGTACCACTACCACTACTACTACTAGTACTAGTACCACTACCACTACTACTACTAGTACTAGTACCACTACCACTACTTCTAGTACTAGTGCCACTACCACTACTTCTAGTACTAGTGCCACTACCACTACTACTACTAGTACTAGTACCACTACCATTACTACTAGTACTAGTACCACTACCACTACCACTACTACTAGTACTAGTACCACTACCACTACTACTAGTACTAGTACCACTACTACTACTAGTATTAGTACCACTACTACTACTAGTACCACTACTACTACTACTAGTACTAGTAGCACTACTACTACTAGTACTAGTACCACTACCACTACTAGTACTAGTACCACTACCACTACTACTACTAGTACTAGTACCACTACCACTACTACTACTAGTACTAGTACCACTACCACCACTACTACTAGTACTAGTACCACTACTACTACTAGTACTAGTACCACTACTACTACTAGTACTACTACTACTAGTACTAGTACCACTACCACTACTAGTACTAGTACTAGTACCACTACTACTACTAGTACTAGTACCACTACCACTACTAGTAGTAGTACCACTACCACTACTACTACAAGTACCACTACCACTAGTACTACAAGTACCACTACTACTACAAGTACCACTAGCACTACCACTACTAGTACTGGCACCACTACCACTACTAGTAGCACTACCACTACTAGTACTGGCAACACTACCACTACTAGTATCACTACCACTACTAGTACTAGTACCACTACCACCACTACTACTAGTACTAATACCACTACCACTACTACTACTCTGTCATTGTCACTACTACTCTGTCATTGTCACTACTACTCTGTCACTACCACTACTACTACTACTGCTAACACTACTACTACAATCTCTACATCCACTATCACTACTACTTCTACCACTATCTCTACTACTACCACTACTACCACCACTACCACTACCTCTCCACTTCCACTTCTACTACTAGTACTAGTACCACTACTACTACTACTACTAATACTAGTATTAGTACCACTACTACTACTACCTCTTCACTACCACTACTACTACCACTATTACTGCCGCACTACCACCACTACGACCACTACCATCACTACTATTTCCACTACTACCCACCATAACTACTACTACTATTACTACTACTAATACTTTTGCTACTATTACTACTACTTATATTGCTACTACTATTATTATTACTACTACATATATTGCTACTACTATTATTACTATTACTACTACTACCACTACTGCTATTCTACTACTATTACTACCAATATTGCTACTACTACTATTGCTGCTAACATAACTACTATTACTACTACTGCTACTACTACTATTATTACTACTATTACTACTAGTAATAGTACTGCTATTACCTCTACTATTACTTCTACTATTACTACTACTAATAGTACTGCTATTACTACTACTACTATTACTACTACTATTACTACTACTACTACTACTACTAATAGTACTGCTATTACTACTACTAATAGTACTGCTATTACTACTACTCTTATTGCTACTATTACTACTACTAATAGTACTGCTATTACTACTACTATTATTACTACTATTACTACTACTAATAGTACTGCTATTACTCCTACTTATAGTACTGCTATTACTCCTACTAATAATACTGCTATTATTACTACTATTATTACTACTATTACTACTACTAATAGTACTGCTATTACTCATACTAATAGTACTGCTATTACTACTACTATTATTACTACTATTACTACTACTAATAGTACTGCTATTACTACTACTATTATTACTACTATTACTACTACTAATAGTACTGCTATTACTACTACTATTATTACTACTATTACTACTACTAATAGTACTGCTATTACTACTACTTTTATTACTACTATTACTCCTACTAATAGTACTGCTATTACTCCTACTAATAGTACTGCTATTACTACTACTATTATTACTACTATTACTACTACTAATAGTACTGCTGTTACTACTACTATTATTACTACTATTACTCCTACTAATAGTACTGCTATTACTACTAGTAATAGTACTGCTATTTCTACTACTAATAGTACTACTATTACTCCTACTAATAGTACTGCTATTACTCCTACTAATAGTACTGCTATTACTACTACTATTTTTACTACTATTACTACTACTAATAGTACTGCTATTACTACTACTATTATTACTACTACTAATAGTACTGCTATTACTACTACTATTATTACTACTATTACTACTACTAATAGTACTGCTATTACTCCTACTAATAGTACTGCTATTACTACTACTATTATTACTACTGTTACTACTACTAATAGTACTGCTATTACTACTACTATTATTACTACTATTAATACTCTTAATATTACTGCTATTACTACTACTATTATTACTACTATTACTACTACTAATAGTACTGCTATTACTACTGCTATTATTACTACTATTACTCCTTCTAATAGTACTGCTATTACTACTACTATTATTACTACTATTACTCCTACTAATAGTACTGCTATTACTCCTACTAATAGTACTGCTATTACTCCTACTAATAGTACTGCTATTACTACTACTATTTTTACTACTATTACTACTACTAATAGTACTGCTATTACTACTACTATTATTACTACTACTAATAGTACTGCTATTACTACTACTATTATTACTACTATTACTACTACTAATAGTACTGCTATTACTACTACTAATAGTACTGCTATTACTACTACTATTATTACTACTATTACTACTACTATTAGTACTGCTATTACTCCTACTCATAGTACTGCTATTACTACTACTATTATTACTACTAATACTCCTACTAATAGTACTGCTATTACTACTACTATTATTACTACTATTACTACTACTAATAGTACTGCTATTACTACTACTATTATTACTACTATTACTACTACTAATATTACTGCTATTATTACTACTATTATTACTACAATTACTACTACTAATAGTACTGCTTTTACTACTACTATTATTACTACTATTACTCCTTCTAATAGTACTGCTATTACTACTACTATTATTACTACTATTACTCCTACTAATAGTACTGCTATTACTCCTACTAATAGTACTGCTATTACTACTACTATTTTTACTACTATTACTACTACTAATAGTACTGCTATTACTACTACTATTATTACTACTACTAATAGTACTGGTATTACTACTACTATTATTACTACTATTACTACTACTAATAGTACTGCTATTACTACTACTAATAGTACTGCTATTACTACTACTATTATTACTACTATTACTACTACTATTAGTACTGCTATTACTCCTACTCATAGTACTGCTATTACTACTACTATTATTACTACTATTACTCCTACTAATAGTACTGCTATTACTATTGCTATTACTACTACTACTGCTGCTACTACTACTACTACTACTACTACTACTACTACTACTACTACTACTACTACTACTACTACTACTACTACTTTTAAAGAATTTGGAATTTTAGCTGTAGCATCTTTGTATGTATTTGCATGCTTGAATTTGATTCATCTCCAAAAGACAGATGAGTTACTTTTTTGTGATATACATAACCATTATACAAGGTGTAGAAATAATATAGTACCTCCTAAATTTCGGTTACAGAAATCTGTTAACTCTCACCTCTATTTTGGAGTGAAATTTTATAATAAACTGCCTTTAAATATAAGACAAATTGCAAATCCAAGTTCTTTTAAAATTAGTGTAAAAAACAGAATTAAGGAATTTTTACAGCATACAAGATAATTTAAATATAGATGCATTTTAATGACTTGCCGACGAAACCTATTGCATTGTATGTTTGCCTAATGGTGAAATAAATTATCATTATCATTATTATTACTACTACTACTACAACAACTACTACTACTAATACTACTAATATTACTACTACTATTACTACTACTAATACTACTAATATTACTACTATTATTACTACTACTATAACTAATAATATTACTACTACTATTACTACTACTAATACTACTAATATTACTACTATTATTACTACTACTAATACTACTAATATTACTACTAATATTACTACTACTATTACTACTACTAATACTACTACTATTACTACTACTAATACTACTAATATTACTACTACTATTACTACTACTAATACTACTAATATTACTACTACTATTACTACTACTAATACTACTAATATTACTACTAATATTACTACTACTATTACTACTACTAATACTACTACTATTACTACTACTAATACTACTAATATTACTACTACTATTACTACTACTAATACTACTAATATTACTACTAATATTACTACTACTATTACTACTACTAATACTACTACTATTACTACTACTAATACTACTAATATTACTACTACTATTACTACTACTAATACTACTAATATTACTACTACTATTACTACTACTAATACTACTAATATTACTACTAATATTACTACTACTATTACTACTACTAATACTACTACTATTACTACTACTAATACTACTAATATTACTACTACTATTACTACTACTAATACTACTAATATTACTACTACTATTACTACTACTAATACTACTAATATTACTACTACTATTATACTACTACTATACTTATACTATACTAATACTACTAATATTACTACTAATATTACTACTACTATTACTACTACTACTAATACTACTACTATTACTACTACTAATACTACTAATATTACTACTAATATTACTACTACTAATGCTACTAATATTACTACTACTATTACTACTACTAATACTACTAATATTACTACTACTATTACTACTACTAATACTACTAATATTACTACTACTATTACTACTACTAATACTACTAATATTACTACTACTAATACTACTAATATTACTACTAATATTACTACTACTATTACTACTACTAATACTACTAATATTACTACTACTACTACTACTAATACTACTAATATTACTACTACTATTACTTCTACTAATACTACTAATATTACTACTACTATTACTACTACTATTACTACTACTAATACTACTAATATTACTACTAATATTACTACTACTATTACTACTACTATTACTACTAATATTACTACTACTTATACTACTAATATTACTACTAATATTACTACTACTATTACTACTAATATTACTACTACTACTACTAATACTACTAATATTACTACTACTATTACTACTGCATGTACTACTACTGCTGGTACAGTTTTGTGAAAATGTAGAAAGATTTATAGGTACGTGTTACTTGTGATCATTACGAATAAAAATGTGATGTAAATTCCTTTGTCTTTCTATATTGTTTCTGTATTATTTATCATTTATTAGTGATATATTAAAAACGATTATTACGACTTTTTATAATGTTATTGCTCTTTGATTTAGATAAACGTTTATGGAAATATTCAAAATAGACTTTTCTCTATAGATATATAGGGAATTGTAGTACTCATATATCTAAGAGTTAGATGCTATTAAATGGCCTTAAAATTCAATGACCTTTACGAGAAATACGTGAAACAAATATCGAAATAGCCTTAACAGAATCATCAAGTATTAAACAATTCAAAACATTAGTTAGATCTCTCGAAAATTATCTACGAAGCAAACCAGATTATATTGATAAAATAAATTTGCATTTTTTCTGTAGTAAATTTTAGCCTATCGTTTAACATTTACCAATGATGCCCAACCTACAGTGGCAGAGAGAAGACAGATTTACCTCCATCCATTTACTTGGTAGCGGCAGGCCAAAACTTCTCTATGACGTGGCAGTGGCTTCATCAACGTTAAAATTATCTATATACAGTGGTACAAATATTCGTACCAACTAAAAACCCTCTTGAACGCCGTTCTTGGTTGGCACTGTTTACTTGTAACAATGTATCAGTGTTTGCTGAGAGGGATGAACAAGAGTGTTAAAAGGCAGACCAAATGATCCTGTCCTACTCGACTACGATATTTGCTTTTTATTTGATTCATTTTAGAAAACATCTGTTCACAAATATTAACTTTACAGCAATTTTTTCATTGGGGAGTGACTTAAATGAAGCCCAATGTTTTTCCTGAGAATATTTCATGGTTGTTGAATTCCTCAGTACAACTAGTTCCATTTGAAGTCGTGAGAGCGTCTTTGCAAGCGAAATTAAAATTAATGTGAAGAAGACCGAGTTTGTCCTCTATGTTTTCAAGTCTCGGAAATTGAACTCGAAGGTGTTATATAGCTCAGAAGTGTTGTATATTTCTCTTTTAGGGTGACATTCAGATATAAATTGTTTGAAAGGATGGAAAATTATATAAATTATCAATTTCAAATTGACTTTGTCATAGCGTTAATTGTGCCATAAAGGTATTCACTGCGTCAACAAACGTAATTATGGTTTTATCATTCCCCTGTAAGCACATATTCTCGTAGAATGATGGAACACATAGTATAGTCGCACTGTTTAAAGCTTATCCTGGTTTAAATACATGGTTGGACGTTAGAAAGAGGTTAGAAAACCCAGTATACTACGGACGAAACGTTCATTTGTATAAAATTAAGGGTAGAAGGTACAGAGCCGACATAGGAACAATTTCATTTGTTATAAGGACCATTGAAGAATGGAATGAATTGCCTGTGGGAGCCTTTCAAGGCTGTCCTTAGAGAAATGTAGGAATAGTTTAAAGAGAGTAAAGATTAGTTAATTTGAGTAAATATTGTGAAGTAATTAAGGATTTCAAAAAGTGTATTAGTGTATATTATTATTAATGTATATATTAGCAATGTATAGTATTAATGTTGAGGCCTCACAATAACTGTAATTGGTTAACTGGTAATTGGCATAAGTATTGCTATACTGAATAATAAGCATTTAAAAAATGCATATATAATATGTTAATTGTATAACTATTCTTAATTTAACTTAAGATTATTATTGTAAGTGAATGTTGTACATTTAACTCTGCCACCGGGCAGTGCCCAGTTACAGAGAATAAATACATACATATACAGATCAGTCGAAAAAGCAAGGTCACACAGCCATTGTTTATCAATTAGATCTGAACCGTGGTGGCTCTACAATTAATAAATATTAGGAATTAGGAAAAACAAGTTTTTATACGAGTGGCTTGTGATAATACTAAATAGGAGTAATTTACATTTGTATGCTTACTTCATGAAGCTATTTATCCCACACCGTGGAGGAAGAAGCGCCTCATGAGGGCTTCCCCACTGAGAATAATACGGCAGACTGAGATCCCAGCTCTTCCAGAAACGCTTTAAATTACCAATGACGAGGGGAGCTTGTTTTAATAAACTTCACAACTACCGACAAAACATTATTTAACACAATTGATTGTGAACACAAAGCCTTAGCCAGAATTATGCAGGTTAGATTAAATATCAGAGTACACATCCATTTTCCATAAATATGTTCTTAGTCTTTTCAGCCCCTATAATTATCGCCTGCGGTGCCCTAGTAGTAAAAGCGGGTGTTAAACAGTAGCAAAAAAGAAAAAATAACTATAATAGATGGGGCCCCCATCGATCGCAACACTAGCCCAAGGAAGTTCTACAAACATCTAGAACAGCATTGAAAAGTGTGCGTTTACGAGAAACTACATTTAGAAGCTCTTCAATGACCTGAATTCAGTATCTTTCCTAAACATACAGCAAGTTGAGATTCATGAGTCATATGCGTGCTGTCATCCGATGTCAGAAAAAAATAAATTAATGATTTTCCTTTCGCTGCTTCTCTATGTTACGCGCTGAAACAAATAACAAGGAATAGCTCAGAAATGGTCAATTCCACGAAAAAAAATTGTATGACATAAATTGTGTATTTTAACACGATCCATATTTTTTGTGTAGTAAGTTTTTGTCTTTCTATTACAGTGTACCGGTTACCAACATTCATTCAGAATAAAGAGGTCTTTAAAGACTATTCCCAGAAAATTCAAGACTATCTTGAACATACGATAAAATGTAAATGGCGTGTTATTTATGGACGCTCTTTAACTGCTGTGGTTCTCAGCGTCGCATTCTATACTGGCCGGAAAGACCGCTTAATTTTACTCAAAGGTCTCTCTATCGGACTTGAGGTTCTTTTACGTGCCATAAATCTACGACACGGGACCAACGGATTTACTTCCCTTCCGAAGGAAGCCATGCTAAGGATTTTTACGCCCGAAAATATCCAGCTCCTCCGCGACCTTGGGTATATGAAGATAGCTTGGTAGAAGGGCGACAAACATACGATATTTTAATCAAAATCATTAGAGCCATTTTTGAAAAAATCCAAAATGTTCCATGTAAAGAGTAATTAGGGGGAGGATTTTCCACAAAATGTTTGTGTCGCATTCTTGGAAGATAAGAAACTTAAATACCAAGTTTGGTGTTTAACGGTCTTTTCGTTTTTGAGTTGTGCTGCCCCCCCCCCCCCACACATATACACAGACACACACACGGACATTATTCTAAAAATGCTTTGTTTTGATTCAGGGGGCCTCAAACATAAATTTCCGGTGAAATCTCGGTATCGAATTTTGGCTGCAATACAATACCTTCTCTATACATTTTGTACATAGTGTAGAGAAAGTAAAAATGTCAAAAGAAGATAATGAACACTAATCGCGAGGAAATTCAATCGGATTATAAAAATAAATCTTCTTTAAGCCTAGGATATGAAATAAAAGTGAGTTTTCAGTAAAGAGGTATTATGATTAATTTAGGAGGAAAGTAAAGATCAGGATTGGTGTGTAGGAGACTCGAGGGAATAGAACATGAGTCTGCAGTTTGAATGAAGTCTAGGTACATATTATGGCGGAATGTTACACTGTAGATCGGCATGTGGGGATCTACTGGCATTAAACCAGATCAAATTTAACTATTAGAATCAGCTGAAAACTGCAATGTGAGAACCAGGATTTTAACCCGCTCTCCGTACATTTGCTCTAACCATTGAACTACTGTGACAACATGCCGGCACGGCATTAAATTCTCAACTGATTCGCGTTTTTATCCGGTCAACTAACCGGTATGTCTCATAGCTTAAAAGTGCACTTTAATGGTGACTTTACATATCGTAAGCACTTTGTATTCGGGTAAAACTCACACAGCTATCCCACTATTGGCAAATGTTATATTTATATGAACACCAAGGCCGTGTGTTTAACTGTCAGAATCAGCTGAGAAATGCAATGACAGAGCCGGGATTTGAACGTGATTCTCCTGCTCTCTGTTCGGTTGTTCTAACCATTGAATTACAGTGACAACATGCCTGTGTGACATTCCAATACATTCCAGTTTTTTATTCGGTCAACATATTTCATAACTTCAGAAAACACCTTAATGGTGGCGTACAGATCAAAAATACTTAGTATCCAGGTAATATTCACATAATTAGCTAACTATTGGGAAATAGTTGACATAGCATAGCATTATTAACATAATTATAAAATAAAATATTTCCCCAGTGACTATAAAAAATCTGTTGCCGCGTCCACTTAATTTTCCCTATTTATCCTTCAGTAGTATTCGTTGAAAATGTTATTCTTCTGTCCACCTTTGTTAATCATGATAAACTTTCGTTACACACATACACATTGCACTGTATGTGTGTGCGCGTGTGTGTGTATAAAACAAACACATTATGCTAGACTGATAGTACATTTTAAAAAGCGGATCACTCTAGCTTGAAATTCGTTCTTTTATATATATAATGTGCGTGCTTTAACGAGAAGTAGATTTGTCGTATAATAAGATTTTGTCTACTTTTTATGGTTTACCATATATTCCAAAGTGATTCAGAAAGATGATCACTCCAAAGAATATTCGCAGAAAGCCGTAAGTCTGTTATAATTAAAAATCCGATGTGTTCCATTCACTTGACTTTCTCTACATCACTATAACAAATTATTGTTAAAAACATATTCTTATGTTTACTTTATGATAATTGAAATAAATATCAGCAGAAACTGTCTTAGTTATTTGCTTCCTTGTAAGTGGAAGGAAAATAAAGGTATCCACTAGGCTAAAACGATAGTCAAATCCTTTAATAGCTGGTTGCCATGTAGTTGAAATCCCTTTCTATGCAGAGTTTACAATTTTCCAAGAGAGAAAACTTTAAGTATCTTGAATCTGAATAACAAGGAATGTCTCAGAAATGGTCAATTCCAAGAAAGAAAAAACGTATATGACATAAATTAAGTGTTTTAATGTGATCTACATCTTTTTTGTAATATTCTTTTGCCTATCTCTAACAGTTTACCAGTAACGCAAAATTCAGCAAAATTCATTTAGAATAAAGAGGTCTTCAGAGGCTATTTCCAGAAAATTCAAGATATACATTTTATTTGCCATATACATATTTTTAATATAAGGTATTTTAATCAAACTCATTATAGCCATTTTTGAGAGAATCACAATTTTCGAATTTTTTTTCCACGTAAAGGGTTGTGGGAGAATTTTTCTCAAAATCTTCGTGTCGCATCCCTGGAATTTACTAACGTAAATGCCAAGTTTGGTATTTTACCGAATTTTCGTTTTTGTGTTATTGTATTCACACACACACACACACACAAACTCTCTCTCTCTCTCTCTCTCTCTCTCTCTCTCTCTCCCTCACATGGACCTTTTTCTACAAATGCTTATTTTTGGATACAGGGGACCCTAAAACATGTATTTCCGGTGAAATCTTGGTATCGAATTTTTGGTTGGAGTGCAATACCTTGTCTATACACTATGTAGATAGTACATG
Source organism: Hymenopus coronatus (assembly GCA_030762935.1). Lineage (NCBI taxonomy): Eukaryota > Metazoa > Arthropoda > Insecta > Mantodea > Hymenopodidae > Hymenopus > Hymenopus coronatus. Next base: position 138,857,430 of record CM060888.1, on the reverse strand, counting down.
TAGAGAAACTAAAACTGAATTGAACTCTTACATTTTCTCTAGCTTCTAGTCAGGTAAATACACGAATCGAGTCCAACATTTCGAAGATGTACATCATTTTCGTCTTTAGGGTAAACTGATTCAGTTTAAGTTGCAGTCAATTCGCTAGAAGCTCGAGAAAATTTAGAGTTAATACGCCATCAGGAAAACTTCAGCTCTTACTTTAAAACTGAATTTGTAAGACGTATCGCGATGCTGCTAATATTCCAGGAAACTCTGACAAGTTCCATTCACATGACTTTCTCTACATCTCTACAACAAATTATTTAAAAATCTTATTCTTCTATTTATTTAATGCTAATCAAGGACAATTTTGCAATAAGATTCTTATTGCCTTCTACCTCGTAAGTAGAAGCGAAATAAGGAAATACCCTAGGCTAAACAAAAGCTGGTTGCTATGTGATTGAGGTACATTTGTTTGTAAGGACAAATTCCCGTACGTATGAGAAAAGTACAAGTATTTAAAAACTGAAACTAATAACAAGGAATGTCTCATAACCGGTCAACTCCACGAAACAAAATGTAGGACATAAATTGTGTGTTTTATGTTTGGAAAGTTTTTGTCTATCTCTTACAGTTTACCAGTTCTGCAAACTTCCGCAAAATTCATCCAGAATAAATGTCTTCAGAGGCTATTCCCAGAAAATTGAAGATATACATTTTATTTGTCACATAAATATCTTATATATAAGCGGTTTTTATTGAAATCATTAGAGCTATTTTTGAGAAAATTAGCATTTTGGAAATTTTTTCCATGTAAAGGGTGGTTTGAGGTGGGGGGGGGGTTATTTACTCAAAATCTTCGTGTCACATTCCTGGAGATACTAAACTTAAATACCAAGTTTTTTGTATTTTACGACTTTTTGAGATATTGTGTTACAGACACAGGGACACACGGACACGCAGGGATCTTTTTATGAAAATACTTTTTTGGATACGGGACCATAAAACGCGTATTTCCGGTGAAATCTCGGTATTAAACTTTTGGGTGGAATGCAATAGATACCTTCTCTATATACTATGTACATAGTACGTGTAGAGAAAGTAAAAAGTAGAATGGGAGAGGGAAAAATACTAGCTATATGTGATGATAAAATGTGTGTAGAAGTACGTGGCATGAGATAGAATTGGGGTTATGAAGTTAAAAAGTTTTAAGACACTTCAAGGATTTATTAAAATGTCCACCGACTAAGGAAACAAATACAGCTTCCGTTATTTATTAAGTTGCAGTAAATCAAATTATGGTAAGAACATGCATGACAACACAAATGGAATAAAATAGATGAGGAAATATTCATTACAAAGATTTTGACATTTAAAATAAGTGAGAAATATAAAAACTATATGGCAAAGTGAAAGAAATAAGAATGATCAAGGGGAATATGAGGCAATCACAGAAGAGCTGTAGACGAATGAACAAATGAAAGATAGTAAAAAAATCTATGTGTTACATTCACATGACTTTCAGTATATCTCTGCAATAAATTATTTTTAAAAAGCTTATGCTTCTATTTACTTCCTGTTAATTCGAGAAAAAATTAGCAGAAATAGACTTATTATTTGCTTCCTTGTAAGTAGAAGCGAAAAAAGGAAGTACCATAAGTTAAAGTGATAGTCAAAAGCTGGTTGCTATGTGACTGAAGCTCCTTTGTTTGTATGGACACGAGTTCACAAAGTCCTATATGAGAAAAGTATAAGTTTTTTATAGCTGAAACCAAAAACAAGGAATATCTCAAAAACAATCAACTCCACAAAAAAAATGCATATAACATAAATTGTGTGCTTTAAAGTGCTCTACATTTGTTGTGTGGTAAGTTTTTGTCTATCTCTTACGGTTTAGCAGTTATGCAAAATTCTGTAAAATTGACCTAGAATAAAGTAGTCTTCAGAGGCTATTCCCAGAAAATTCAAAATGTACATTTTATTTGTTAGGTAACTATCTTTAATATACGATATTTTAATCAAATTCGTTAGCCATTTTTTAGAAAATAACAATTTTCGAAAACAGTTCTATGAAAAGGGTAGTTTGGGGTGGGGAGATTTTTCTAAATATCTTCGTGTCGCATCACTGGAAGATAGCAACTTAAATACTTTTCGTTTTTTAGTTATCGTGTTCATAGACACGTGGACACACGGACACACTGACACACGGACACACACACACGGGCCTTTTTCTGAAAATACTTTTTTTTGGATACAGGGGACCCTAAAATATATCTTCCGGTATCGAATTTTTGGTGGAATGCAATACCTTCTCTATACACTATGTTGCGTAGTTTGTAACAAAAAAATGTGAAAGCAACTATAAAGAATCATATTAGCTTAGTTTGGATTATATTTTGTAATAGATTACATAAAATATTAAATTATGTATTTAAATATTGTAGTCGGGAAATAAACATTTATCTTGTGGTAATTAACTTTATTTTTCTGCCACATACGTCAAGATGCCGGTCCCTATGGCCGCGCTTGCTAAACTGCCTACCTTTGAGGCTTCGTGGCACAGGGGATCGCGGATATGTGTCCCGCTTCAGGCATGGGCATTTGTACGTTTGTAAATGTGTATATGTATGTGTATTTTTAAGTAAAAGGAAAAGATTAAAAATAGGAAAACTTCAGAAACGCAGGGACAATAGAAAAGGGAAAATATAGATTAAAAAAATAAATAAATAGAAGTTGAAAAGGTAGAATGAATGCCATAGTGCCGGTGGAATGCGATGGCGGGGGAAACCGGAGAACTCGTAGAAAACCCGTCCCTGTGTCGCTTCGTCCACCACAAATCCCACATACGGCAGCCTGGGATCGAACCTGGGCCACCTTGGTGTATGTAAAGGGTAGTATGTTGTGGAAGAATTTTTTTTTTTAAATGTTCGTATTGCATCGTTGAGAGATACTGAACTTAAATATTTAATTAATTTGGTATTTTCTTTTTGATCATGTTGCCGACAGAGAGACACAGGCACGAAAATTTCTCTATAAATATTTGTTTAGGACTCAGGTGTCCTCAAAACATGTTTTCCCGATGGAATCTTGTATCAAATATACATGGTGCATACGTGCTAGAGGTCACTAATGGTTTTAATGTTATGGCACTCTCCTAGCTCATGAAGAGGAATGTTGAGTGACATAGCGCGATGCTCCACATTGTCTGTTGTGCCAACTCAGCATGACCTCGTTGGAGATGTGCACAAATTCTTGACAAACATTTGTTACACACAGAGCTAGTGCTGACTCGCTCGCGTATTTGGTAACAGGGACCATTGAGGTTTATTAAAAACAAGATTTGATGTGTTACACTCACATGACTTTCTCTGCACCTCTATTGTTAAAAAGCTTATGCTTCTATTTACAAATCAAACAAAATTAGCAGAAATAATCTAATTACTTGCTTCCTTATAAGTAGAAGCGAAACTATGAGTTCTTTCTTAGGAGTACCATAGGTTAAAGTGATAGTCAAAAACTAGTTGCTATGTGACTGAAGTTCCTTTGTTTGTTTTTTTCATTTATATAGCTCCCTTTAACATCTAAGGTCATATAGGGGACTTTCCACTTGAAACAACTCGTCTGTAGGTTCTTTTTCGTTGGTTTAAATCATTTAGTTTTACTCAAACACGCACACATTCACACTCACATACAAACTTCCAGACTCTGTGGGGGATAGGGAATACTTCTGGCTAAAGAAAAATTCCCCGCCCCAGCCGAGAATCGAACCCGGCATCCCTGGGTGAGAAGTCAGCCACTCAACCACGGAGGCAGTCAATTCCTTTGTTTGTATGGGCAGCAGTTGTCAAATCCCTTTATGAGAAAAGTATAAGCTTTTAAATGCTGAAACTAAAAACAAGGAATATCTTAAAAACGATCAACTCCACGAAAAAAAAATATATATAACATAAATTGTGTGTTTTAATGTGCTCTACATTTTCTGTATGTAAGTTTTTGTCCATTTCTTACGATTTAACGGTTATACAAAATTTCGTAAAATTTATCCAGAATAGTCTTCAGAGGCTATTCCCAGAAAATTCAAGATATACATTGTATTTATCGTGTAAGTATCTTTAATCAAAATCGTTAGAGCCATTTTTAAGCAATTCAAAATTTTCGAAAAAAGTTCCATGTAAAGGGTAGTTGGGAGTGGGGGGATTTTCTTCAAAATCTTCGTGTCGCATCCTTGGAAGATATCAAACCTAAATACTATGTTTAGTTTTTAACGGTCTTTTCATTTTTGAGCTATGCTGCCCACACACACACACACACACACACACACACACACACACACACACACACGGACATTGTTCTAAAGATGCACTTTTTGAATTCAGGGGGTCCCAAAATATGTATTTCCGGTGAAATCTCGGTATCGAATTTTTGGGTGTACCTTCTCTATGCACTATGTACATAGTACGTATAGAGAAAATAAGAATGTTTAGAGCAAGGTTAATTCTCACGAGAAAAAAAAATGCAGTGTTTGTGTTTCATTTGAAGGCAAACTTAATTTTCGTTTAGAATTGCTACAATCCGCAACTGCTCTCACCCAATTGTATTTTTCTTTCGCTTCCTTATCTCTCTCTTCTCTTACCATAATCCTTCCTTTTTACCCATCTCTCCCCTTATATTATATCCTCTCTGCCTCTCTTCTGCTTCTACTCTCACTCTTCCTCTTCTTCCCATTTACTGTCCCTTTGCACAATATGTATTGTCTTGTAATGTTTAGAAAATCGGTGATAAAATAGCTTTTCTCGTATTAATACAAATTAAAACGTAAATAACCCTCGCGGATCCGTATCCGTTCGGAAACTAATGTACGTAACCAGCACTTTATTATGCTTGTTACTCATACGTTCATGTGCAAAAAAGTTCGTTGTTGTCCTTCTTCTTCTTATACCTCAGGCATGGAATCACTCCATTCCGCCCCAAAGATCGCCCTTTCAACGTAGTATCGGTCTTTTTGTAGACCTTTTACGATATAGACTATTAAACTGTTTAGATCCATTCTTTCAATGTGTTGATACCATTGTTGCCTTAAGGAATCTGTTTTATATAAATTATAAATTTGCAATTGTGTTACCCAGAGCAAGATGCGACTGTTCAGCCTGATGAAAGCTTTTTCACGGTTTTCCTCTGTTGGATAAGTTTGTCCGCCAGTTTTGCTGTCATCCTTTCTTTATACTAACATACCGGACATTAGAATGATCATCCATCAATTCTGGTTATACTACAATTCGAGTACAGTTTGCTCGTCGAGACGCGCTGGCAGTGTAAGTCTTACAAAGAGTCGGGTAGGAAGGTTTGTTGTTATTTTATCAGTATTGTACACCTGACTATATGTCCTTAACATCCATCTCTGCAGATTCGACTTTCTTTTTCTTTCTTCTCTTATATCAATCTTGTAATTTAATTTTTAGAGTGTATCCCAGCATATATTTGTCTTAAAATCCCATATCTGCAGATTCCTTGTTTTTCTCTTTTTAGGACCCAATTCTCAGAGCCATATGTTACGCGAGGAACTGGTGTATCATGAACTCTTAGATCGTCTTTTCCCCAAAGTTCTAATTAGTGCTATATATATATATATATATATATATATATATTAAAATTTAGATGAATTTTGTTTGAAATCACTTTCTTCACCATATGAAATTGAACTTTCTAAATAATTGAATTTGTTAATCTGCTGAATTATATTTCTATTTAATTATTTACGTTCTAACCGAGTGCTTTCGCTAAAAGCAATTACTTAGATTGTTACCGTAGATAGTTTAAATTTATAATTTATTGTTATTTCTTGTCATACTTCAAAGAATAAGAAATAAAAATAAAGCCCCAAGAAGAAGCTCAAACGCAAAGGTGAAGCAGAAACAGTGTATCCATGGAAAATTAGAGGACAATAAACAAAGAAATAAAGTGGAAACAGAATTTAGAAAATTATAAAATTGCTATTATGTCTTGAATTACGAAGAAGCTGCGAAGAATAAAATACTTGGGACAACGTGTATCAAAGTTTTCATATGTTTGTTAATATGATAAAGTTGATCGTCACTGTGCACTCACAATTGTGCCCTCAAACAGCCTTAGGAAATTAATTAAAATTCCACGTAACTTGTCTTCCCAGCAGTTGCTATTATAGCTTATTAGATTTTATAATATAGCTTCATTAATTGTTCAGTGAGAATGCAGATATTTACATACACATAAATATCTTTATAATTAAGTTTTACTTTCTCTTCACGTACTATGTACATAGTGTATAGAGAATTCCACCCAAAAAGTCGATACCGAGATTTCACCGGAAATACGTTTTGGGTCCCCCTGAATAAAAAAAAAACAAAAAAAAAAAAAAACATGCGTGTATGTCTGTGTGTCTGTGGACAGCTAAGCTCAAAAACGAAAAGACCGTTAAATACCAAATTTGGTATTTAAGTTTGGTATCTTCCAAGGGTGCGACACGAAGGTTTTCAAGAAAATCTCCCCGCTCCAAACTACCCTTTACATGGAACTTTTTTTCGAAAATTTTGATTTTCTGAAAAATGGCTCTAACGATTTTGATTAAAATATCATGTATTAAGGATATTTACCTGAGAAATAAAATATATATCTTGAATTTTCTGGGAATAGCCCCCGAAGACTACTTTATTCTGGATGAATTTTACGGAATTTTGCATTACTGCTAAACCGTAAGAGATGGACAAAAGCTTAACACACAAAAAATGTAGAGTGCATTAAAACACACACTTTATATCATATATGTTTTTTTTTTTTCGTGAAGTTGATCGTTTTTTCGATATTCCTTGTTTTTAGTTTCAGCTTTGAAAACCTTATACTTTTCTCATACAGAAATTTGTCCACTCCTGTCCATACAAACAAAGGAGCTTTAGTCACATAGCAACCAGCTTTTGACTATCACTTTATAACCTAAGGTACTTCCTTATTTCGCTTCTACTTACAAGAAAGCAAGTAATAAAATTATATCTGCTGTTTTTTTTCTCGATTAGCATGAAGTAAATAGAAGCATAAGCATTTTAACAATAATTTTTTGCAGAGATGTAGAGAAAGTCATGTGAATGGAACACACCAGATTTTTTCGATTTACTGTATCAATTATTATGGATACTCAAATTTTGGAACTCGTAAACTTCGTAGAAAAATTTAAAAGTTTATAATTATAGGAGACATGCATTTGTCTATTTAGTGTGTTTTGTCACGCTACCTAGATATATGATGTCTGTTATAATTTTAAAATATTTTACAAGTTTCGTGAGTGGCGAGCCCCACGCATTACTCGCACTAACACCAGTTACTTACAGAAATCCAACACTATAATTATTTATGATACAAATGTCGTGCCTTTTATGAAACGAGGCGTAGCTCGGCTAAATAACTACAGGAGAATCGAAAAAAAGACTTAGCATATCTATATCATACAATGTTTTTACACATCAGTAGAAATTGAAATAAAACAAATTTTAGAAAGGCGCTACCATTTTCACCAGCATATGCAATAGCGATTGTCTATGGTTTAAATTGTCATTGGAGGTAACTGAATAAAGATGGTCATGTCAATTCTACGGCCTGAGAACAATTTCTTTGCTTCTTGCTTGTTTCATTAAGCATGGAATAATTTAAACACATGGCTAATTTAGAAGATTTTGCAAATGCAGTTAATTTAGCGAAGTTGCGGTGCTTGTTTTTACGAATTTTGTTATCTAAAGCTGTTTGTAAATCAATATGGTAATCTTAAAAAGTGGTGTTAGAGGAAAGGTATACATGAACACAAACGAAATGTTCTTCTTGCAAATTTCTGTGAAGAATCGATGAAAATAAAGTCTTCTATCATATATTTGCTATGAGAGTAAATTACTCTTAATTGTCTATAAAATCAACAAATAAGTAATAATTTCAATGTTTAGCAAACACTTTATGTTTGTTACATATTGTATTTTTTTTCACAACAGTGTGTAAAGTTACAACTTGCTGTTTTACGCTTTCAGGTTACAAAATTTCACTTTAAAATGTTTTACACACTATTATGAAAAGGATGTTATAGGGATTATTCTATTTACTATAGTGAGATTGGAATATTTGTTTTTCTTAAACGAGTTTAACTCCAATATGTAAATAAATACAAATAAAAATATTGAAGCACCATCTGCATGAAGTGTTCGTAAAAGTCACCGTAATTTACGTCTCGGCAACTATGAGCTACTCTTATAGTTTAATCTCCCAATTAAATAAACTGAACTATTTTGTTCTATTTAGGGCCAATTTCACAGTTTAGGCTTAAGCCGAATATTTACTAAGGCGGGCGCCGCTTAGTCAAGACTTAGGCCAGATTTGAATCTTAAGCTTAAACTGTGAAACCGGATCTTAGTCTTCTTTGAACCAAGAAATAGTAGCTTTGTGCTCGTGTTATATGTCGTTGAAAAACAACTTGTAGCTTCGAGTCGCTCTGAAAAACAAGTTATGTTGAGTTCAAGGTGACAGCCCATAACAACTTCATGTTAAGCGAAACAACGCCAACCTTGCTTTACTAATGTGTCATTTGTTTATTCACCATGACCGCAATACTTTTGTGTACGTCATGGTTAGGCTATTGACAATTGACATTTAAACACCCAATAAGGTTTTAAAAAAACCTTGAAACTTTATAAAAATGAAATCTATGAGTATAAAAATAAAGTAAAAGTATTATTAATGAAACCAATGTTATCATTTGTTCTTAAAATTTTTAATTTTGGGCAGAAAATTCTTTTTTTTTTTTGGGAGGAAGGGCCTTTGTTTAATTTTACTTAATTCATCCCTCATCAATCAATCCAATTCATCCCTCATCAATCAAATTCCAAAATGTCATTATATGTTCTATAAACTTAATAGAATTTAGTATTAATAATTTAAAATAATATAAGAATGTATACAAATAAATAAAATTACAAAAACTAATAATAATAATAATAACAACAACAATAATAATAACATGAAATTACTAAGACCGTATGTGTTCATTGACCTTAAAACAAACATACGCATATAAAATGCACAATAATACTATTTCTCTATAAATGAGATCCCAAATTAAACAACAGTCCGATGAGGAAATAAATGACGAATTTCAAAATAAGTCATTATATAACATTTTACTATAACAATAGAATTTTGTGTCTTTTATGTCGGCTGCTTTATCTTTAACCTCGATTAATAACGGTCCTATTGTGTCCTATTCATAATATATTCTATTCATTTAATACAATTTTCTGTGTTAAACTGCATATTTACCACTCATCTTTACCACTCAGTCCTTCGTACCATTTTCCAAAATAGAAAATGCAACATTACTGTTTCATGACTTCTATTTTATATAATCAGGCATGTTGGGTTCAAAAACAAAAAATTGCAATGTGCTAAAATAAACACTTTTGTTATATTTAATTAATAGTTCTAGAGAATTTGTAATTTAACATGAAACATGAACATATATGGTTGGGATATGTTTATTTCTTCAGGAAAGAATAGGCCTAAAAGTCAAACTCGATATTTAGTGATCAGTCACACTAGCGCGAGCACATTTTATTCTAACTCTTGTTAAGCTTTTTTTTTTTTTCGTAGTCAGCTTACCCTCCCATACTTGAAGGACTGACACCCCCTCTAAAAATAAAATGGAGTTTTGTGTATACAAGCGAATGCCTAAGGATCAAAAGCCTGTCGAGGAGCCAACGACACGAAACTACAGAATGGAGAACCAGGTATGAACGTGAGGAAGTGGATGATATGAAATACAAGCGAAATGGATGGTAGGGAAGGTGATGGCGGAACCATTGGTGGAATGAGTGGAGGGGGAAGCCGGAGGAAACCCGCCCAGACGCCACATGCGGGCGAACTCGGGCCGCCTAGGAGGAGATGAGCGGTCGGACACGCGCTGCCCTCTTGTTAAAATAACGAGGTAAGAAAAACAACAAACAATGGGCTTCGTTTGAAGTATTCTTTCCATTTAAAAGCTCTAGAATAAGGACTTTCAATCCAACTTTATGGATCAATATTTGTTTATTCCTTTTTGGAACTTTTCTGTGCAGATGCACTTGGCACCGCGCGCATTTTGTAAATATTTGGAAAAATCTTATACAAGTTCCATAATTCTCTTAGACCCAGTTTTCTTAACTTAGAGCTTCGGAGTTACTTGTAACTTTATTTATTGTTTAGTTCTTTTTTAATTTATTTATATTTTCTGGGCGTAGCTTGTAACTAAACCAAACACAGTTTTTCACTTTCTCTTCTGTTTATCTACAGTAAGTATAGGAAGTATTGTATTCAACCCTAAAAATCGATACCGATATTTCATTAGAAAGGTCGCGTTTTTGGACTCCCTGGGTTAAAAAAAAAAAAAAAAAAAAATTGTGATGTGTTCCATTCACATGACTTTCTCTACAATTCTGCAATAAATTATTGTTATTCTTTTATTTACTTAGTTCTAATCGAGAAAAGATTAGCAGAAATAGTCTAATTACTGAGAAGTAAGTAGAAGGAAAATAAGGGAGTACCATAGGTTAAAGTGATAGTCAAAACTGATTGCTATGTGACTGAAACAACCCCGCCGTGGCCTAGTGATTAACCACTCACCTCTCACCTAGACGGCCCCGGTTCGATCCCAAGCGACCGCATGTGAGATTTGTGGTGGACAAAGCGGCGCAGCGACGGGTTTTGTTCGGGTTCTCCGGTTTCCCCCGCCATCGCATTACACTGATGCTCCATCTTCATTTCATTAATCACCAGTGTCATCGCCTGCGGTCCAAAAGTACTACCAAACTACCATGTGACCGAAGTTCCTTTGTTTGTATGGACAGGAGTTAACAAATTCCCGTATGAGAAAATTATAAGTCTTTTTAAATCTCAAACGATTTTGTTTAAAATGTATATTTAAGATATTTACAAGACAAACAAAATGTATATTTTGAATTTTCTGGTAGTAACCTTCAGAAAGACCTCTGTATTTTAATGAATTTTGCGGAATTTTGCATAACTGGCAAACCGTAAGAGTTAGATAAAAACTTGATTAATAGAAAATGTGGATCTTGTTAAAACACACAATATATGTAATATAATTTTTTTTTTCGTGGAGTTGATCGTTTTTCAGATATCCCTTGTTATTGGTTTCAGCTATGAAATACTTATACTTTTCTCATATGGGAATTTGTCAACTCCTTTTCATACAAACAAAGGAAATTCAATCACATAGCAACTAGCTTTTGTCTATCACTTTAGCCTATGGTACTCCCTTATTTACTTTCTACTTACATGGAAGCAAGTAATAAGACAACATTTTTTTTTTCTCGATTAGCATGAAGTAAATAGAGGAAAAATCTTTTTAATAAGAATTTGTTGTAGAGAACGTCATATGAATGGAGCACATCAGGTTTCTTCAAGAAAATATCCCCACCCTATGCTGTTAATGTGGAACAGCATTTCTTGGTTTTATTTTCTAAAAATGAGCCAGATGATGCTCAGTAAAATAATACATGTTTAAGATATTCGCATGAGAAATTAAATGTATATACTGAATTATTTCTTCTTCTTTTTTCTCTTGACGGAGTAGGAGTCTCCTGTTCCGTCCTCAACTCTCCTCCTTGCTCTTGGTCCACAGCTGTCTCTTCTTCTTGTGACTGTTTCTGTTGTCGTTCCTTGCTCATTCTTCTTGGATGTTCGACCAACTAATCCTGTATTCCTTTATTTTAGCCAAAAGTGGGGGCAAGTTTAATTCATTGCTTATATCATCATTTCTCTATCTATCCAATCTTCTGAGAAACTTCACTTCCGCTCTTGGCAATTGTGCCACGTATAGCCTCAAGTATTTAATATTCCCGTCCTTATCATAATCGCAAGTGTCAATCCTCAATTACTTGTGAGACAAAAATATAGGTCTCAGGAAAACAAAATTTTTATCAAATAAATGTTTTTCTCGAGATTTTTTTATTGTTTCGTTTATATAGTGCACTTTAACATCTAAGGCCATATCGGAGGCTTTGCATTAGAAACAACTCGTCTGTAGGTTCTTTACGTTGGATTTTAAATAGTTTTGTTTTCCTCAAACACACACATAAATACTTCCAGACTCTGTGGGAGATAGCTTAGGTTAGGTTAGGATAACTCTGGTTAAAGAGAAATTCCCCGCCCCAGCCGGGAATCGAACCCGGGCCCTCAGATTGAGAAGTCAGCTTGATGACCACTCGACCACGGACAGTCTTGTTATTAGTTTAAATGTTAAAATATTTACTACTTATAGGTTTTTTTCTCTTATTCTTGGAGTTTCAAAGGGATTATATAGTGGCGCTCTCTTTAAAACCCAACAACCACTTTATCTGTTGTATCCTACGACGAAAATATACTAGTGTCAATTGCTGGCTATAAATAATAATAATAATAATAATAATAATAATAATAATAATAATAATAAGTGATTGTAAGAATAGTGTGTAGAAGAGTGACTAAATAAAAGTCTTCTGAATTCAAGGCATCACAATTTTCAGGTAAAATTTACTCAGAAGTATAAGAAGAATTCTGCTACATGCTTAACAAAACCAAAATATAACTTGTATCAGGCTTTCTCCAGAAATATATAGCTATATTTAAAAATGGTGCTTTGATTCGTAGCTATATGTATAATAATAATAATAATAATAATAATAATAATAATAATAATAATAATAATAATACAGCTGGCAAAATCGGGATTGGAAGGTTTTTCAATGAATATAAACAAAATCAGGCGTAAAGACTTGTTTCATAGTAAACGTTCGGCTTCAATTGTATACAATATTTGCTTGTTTTAAAACTGGCCCAGTTTAGTTATCTCCTGAACGAGTATTAAGTTTCTAACGTGTGTGGTAGGTAAGAAGTTACTAAGCTGGGGTTACTTATACTATCTATGGACACGTGTGTTGTTATAGAATCAACAGAGCATTTTGCGGTAGGACTTCAGTGACTGCCCCGAACCTGACGTACAGATGTGGTTGTTGTTTCAAACAATAACAGTGGTAAAAGTACCAATCTTAGAAAGCTTAAGTTTGAAGTTTGACGATTTTACATTGTTTGGCATTTATTTGGCAGTCATTATTAGTGAATGCTCTCAGAGGATTTATAAACATGGATAGAAGAGGTTATCGTTATGTGATACAATACTTTCATTTGAAAGGTCTTAGTCCAACTAATATTAAAGAGGAGCTAGATTCTACTTTAAGGGAGTCTGCTCCTTCGTTTACAACAGTAAAATGTTGGGAGACATAGTTTAAGCGAGGCTGTAAGAGCTGCCAAGACGAACATCGTAGTGGTCGACCAAATGAGGTTCCGGTCCAGAAATTGCAAAGAAAATCCACAAAATGGTATTGCATGACCGTCGACTGAATGTGCCCAAGCTAGCAGACATTATAGGCATTTCAAAAAGTTCTGTACATCGCATATTGACTGAAGGTTTGGATTCTGTGTGCAATCTGGGTGCCACGTTTGCTCACAATAGAACAAAAACAGCGTCGTGAGACTGTTTCAGTTGAGTGTTTGGCAACGCTTCGCTGCAAAAAAGCTGAGTTTTTGCGTCTTTTCATAACAATGGGTGAAACCTAGGTCCATCACGAAGGAACAATCAAAACAGTAGAAGGTGCATTGGCAGGGAGAATCGGCTCCAAAGAAGGCGTCGGCATTTTTTACTGCAGGCAAGGTCATGGTGTTAGTTTTCTGTGACGCACGCTGGATAATTTTCATTGATTATCTCAAAAAAGGAAAAGTAATCAATGGCGAATATTATGCGAACTTGTTACAGCGTTTGAGTGATGAAATCGAACAAAAACGGCCGCATTTAGCGAAAAAGAAAGTTTTGTTTCATCAAGACAATGCAGTAGTTTACACGTCCATTATTGCCACGTCCAAAATCAATGAGTTGAAGTTCGAGTTGCTTCCTCATGCACTCTATTCTCCACCCACTCTGGTTATTTTCTGTTTCCAAACTTGAAGAAATGGCATGGTGATAGAAGATTTGCCAACAATGAAGAGGTGGAGTCTGCAGTTAATAGCTATTTTGAAAACCTCGATAGTTCTCACTATAAACAGGGTATCGAAGCTATTGAATATCGCTGGCAAAAGTGTATCGAGCTGAAAGGAGATTATGTAGAGAAATAAAAATATTTTTTCCCAAAATGTTTGTGCTTTCTTTGCTAGGTCTGGTACTTCTGGCACAGCCCTCGTAACTATAATGTTCTTTCTATTCAGCTTTTGCTGTCTGAAGTTTATCGCCAGAATCAAGGAATTCTGATCCCTATGTGTGCTTTACAGAATATTACCTACGTCCATACCGGTAAAAATCACTGTTTTCTGATTTTCACCGAGATCTTTAATCACTCTTTTTGAAAACCAGTATTCTAGCAAAAATGTATGAAAATAAACCTATTAAAGCCTCCTCTTTGCTTTTATTATTTTAAGAGTTACTTGATATTTGCCTTTTCAAATCCATATATTTGATTAATAATAAATCACTGTGTGGTTTAAATACTCAACCAGTACATCCAAACATTTTTGCTCCGTTAAACACTAGTGAGCTGTTGAGGTTTTTCAAAACGCTCTTTGGGCAATATAGGTCAGGGACCTTACAATGGAGGAGGATAGCTCACGTACTGGGCTACAATCCTCCAGGAGAAAGGGATGAAATGAAGAAATCACACCCGCAGCCACAGAGAGCACATTGGAACTCCAAAGAGATGATGATGGCCGTAAGGTCTTTACCAGGAATACATTTTCCTTGTCAGTGCGACTTCGCCACAGGCTATGAAATCTAGGGGCACTCCTGAAACATGAGAAGGAAATAAATAAAGTAAATGAAGGAAATAAAATCATATTAGATGAGAATTCATTCCAGCATTCACCTATCAAGAGGATAAAACCAGCAAAACCCGAGAGTCAGAAGGTACGGTAAACGGAAATTGAACCCGGAGCCTCCCGAATGCAAACCTCACCTCCGTAAAGTGCAGCATACAATGATTATCCATAAACGCATTGCGGAGTAATATGTTTTGGAGGGGACTATTCCTCGAAAAATCTGTCACAAATGTATGTTTTATTGATACAAAATGTTCTCCCCGGTTAAAGTATGCATATACTCCATTTTATTGAGATCGCCATTCTACTGGCAATACGTCCCAATCTAACTTCTCTTTCTAAAATTTCGAGTAGATTAGAAGTTTAAACATTGCAGTGCAATTGAGTGTAGGTTAAAAAGAATCCAAAAAGGCGCGATCGTGTAGCACCAAATTGAATGCGTATTTACCTCTTAGTTTGTTACTGAAGGTAAACGTGCTCATCCAACACGTTTCAAACAGAAACGTCAGGGTGACATTCTTGGAAGATAAATGTTATAATGCACTTTATGCAGATATAAAGCATGATTTTAACTCATATTGCGCTTCCAGCTCTCTCTCTCTCTCTCTCTCTCTCTCTCTCTCTCTCTCTCTCTCTCTCATGAAGCCATTCAGTTTGCTGCTGCTCCATAATTTTATTCCTATTGTATTCGGCTAGGTTTCCACATCATTTAACCACATGAGCATGCCACACCTTTTGCTCCCCCCAGTTTTCCATTAAAAGACTTTTTAACATCTCCCTTTATTTCCTCTGCTCATTGTATTTCGCGTTATACAACTCGTGATGTTAAGATTCTTATTAAATTCTCGTAACCTTTTTATGCTTGTTATATAAAAGACAGATACTTGTAACAGACACCGTTGCTAAGCAGAAACAACATAAGAAACTTGGACTTTTTTCCTTTTTCTTGATATATCTAGGCCTTAGAACACTTTTAATGTTGCTTTTAACATAGAACATTTGCTCCACAGAGAAGAAGACTTGCAACTTTTTGAAGGAAGATTAAAATAAGCAAGAATCACCTCTTCATGAATGCCCTGAACATTTTTTCGTATCTGCCAATCCTTAAATTGCTGACCCTTTTCCGTGAAATCGACGGTAATAAAGCCTCAACTACTTCTTTTACTTCATTTAATATATAATTTGGAACCGATATATTAACGTTCTCAACGTCCATCGTAATCTTAATCAATTTGAAACTAGCAGCAATAAAAACAAAATTAGTATTCCTACATAGCCTACCACATTTTATAACTATAAGAACGTCGCAATTCAAAGCCTTATTCCTTGTTTAATTTATTACTATCTGTTGTTAAATCATTAACTGAATATTTTTCATATATTAATTTATCGTATCTGTAGGATAAAATAATGTATTATACAAGTGGACAAACCTCTATTAGTCATTTGTATAATAAGTAACTATCATTTCCCAGTCGTCCTCCGTGGTGTAATGGCTACCATGCTAACTTCATATACCCAAGGTTACGGGTTCAAACCCGGCGGGTGTAAAAACCCTTAGCATGGCTTCTTTCGGAAGGGAAGTAAAGCCGTTGGTCCCATGTCGTAGATTCACGGCACGTAAAAGAACTTCAAGCCTGATAGAGAGGCCTCTGAGCAAAATTAAGCGGTCTTTCACGCCCAATTTAGAATGGGAGTTAAAGAGCGTCCATAAATAACACGCCATTTCCATTTTCCAGCTGCATAATAGTATCTTCCATTCCAGCGTGATATTTTCTAAAAGTTGAAGCTGTTGTTAAGGTTACACATGTGTGAAAATAGACAGAAAAGTATATTTTCGGTGGCTTTCAATAAAAATAAATAAAATAAAATAACTGAGCAAAATGTAAATATCACAACTAAGAAAAGTTGCGATATATCTTGTTATTTTGAAAATGGCGGCCACAAAATAATGTGTTTAGCAACACTGAAATACATGTACACATATACACTAGCTTTGTGCCGCAGTATCTCTTATCAGGCTAATCCATATTGCTCCCCAATGCACTGCGAGTTAGCTCTCATACAAACAAAATAATTTTAAAACTCGAAAATTTAACAGAGCATGGTCACCTCGTACTTTATAATTGCACGTTGACTGTGTTTAATGTAAACTATGCAACAAATGTCATGGCCATTTGAACTTAGTTCCAGAATTAATAGTTATATTGTTTTTATTACGCATTTTTATTAATTGCTCCACAGGCAATGTTTTTTTAATTAATGTTTTATACTTAAAATTTATAATAGAATATGATTAAATTGCTGAGATGAATTGTTAATGTCCTGCTAGTTGGGGAGAAAATAAATGCAAGGTAAATATGAGACTTCTACTTTTTACTTAAAGAAATATGAACATTATTGTTTCATTCTATCATAATTGCAAACATTCATTTTATCCTTTTATTTATACGGATGTTGAAAAATAAAGACCTTAGAAACGACAGTTAATATTGTTTGTGCTGTTTAAAGCTTCTTCTGCGGCTCTACAGCTACTTTAGTATTTAAGATTCTTCTATTTAATGTTGGGAAAATGTTTGTAGCTTTTCATTAATATTCTATAGGCATTTACATCGGTAGATATATAGCGTTTTAAGAGATCGTAAATTTCTATAAACTACACAGAACTTTTGTCTTTGAGAGAGAGAGGGGGGGGGACAAGAGAAACAGAGAGAAAAATTGCTTATTAAGTTAAATTATATATCAATGTTCTCCAATTTGGACATTGTTCGTACATATTATTTCATACGTAGTAAATATACTCTAACAGTTTATGAACCATTTAATATAAGCTATCAAAACGCTGTACAATACAAATATGAACTTTAATTTTCCTTTCTCTTAGAATTTCGTTGATATGAAAGTTCAAAAGCATGACATTACATCCTTCTCTCACTACTTTGTCCACATTAAAATGTTTATTTATGTTTATAATATATATATATGCTTATTAGATATTATTGTACTTTTATTTCATTTAAACTTCAGCTACAGATTATTAAAGACCGTGATAAAAATATGTAAGTAAAATGAGTGTTTGTTTAATTTTCTGTGATTTGGAATTACATTTTGGTGTAAAAACGTATCTGGACTTCTTTTTCAAAGTCATGCTATTCCTATAATAAACTGGTTTCAGCAATACTGCCTGATTTTGATAGAAATACTTTTCGTGTAGGTTATATACGCCCTCCATAGGACACTTGTATGTTTGCCACAAAATAACTTATTTGTTTAAGATATAATGCACACAAAGAACTATATAACTATATCTATGAATTTAGTTCAGTGACTAAATATAATTTTCTTCCATGTCAATTTGTAAATTTGATGTTTCAAAACTGAAAACAGGGCGGGAAATTGGATTTCAGTGGTTATTTTCACACACGTTTACAATAAACACGAGAAAACATAGGGTACTAGAGAGCTTCAGATTCCAAAGGTTAATTAAAGCGCGACAAGGCCTATCGCACGACCGCTACTTCCTTTGCCTCCGTGCACACAGGATACCATGGCTGGAGTGCAATATGGGCGTAGCATTCGATCAACAGTGTTTGCAATATTCATCATATTTCTATTAATAACAGCATCTCACCAAGCCGTGTGGACCCCGTACCAGGCATTCCAGAGGGAAAACTCCCAGCTATTTCGGGCATTAAATCCGGATCACTTGCACCACAGTCAGCCGACGGCACTAGAAGGACTTTACAATAACATAAAGGCACACACCATAGAAATATATTTGTTTTAAAGTACTTTTACTTGATTTTAAAACTTGTTACGAAACAATGTTTACAACTAAAAGCTAACCTTAGCATATCTAATTCTCAGAACTCTTTAACTCCGTTTACAAAAGATAAATCTGAAACATTCAGATCTTTGTGTTACGTATGACTTCTGCAACATATTACTTCATGTAAGCAATGTAATTTGGGCAAAATGTTTAATTAAGTATATTAGTAAGTATAATATCGAAATTACGAACTCGCCTTGATACTGGAATTATGTTTTATTAAACTAACAATAAAATTTTCTAGAGAACTAATGCGGAAAAAAGAGAAATATTTCGAAAAATGATTTCGCTGTATTATAATGTAAAAAGCACGGTTATAACTCTGTTGCTAATCACAAGCAGGCAAGTTAAGCGTTGAGCTGAAGCAATTAGCTCGAAGACAGAATCGCAAGGATGATTAGGTGATCCGGCGAAGTCAGTTCACGAAACTTAGTGTACTTAGCCTAAAAGTTCATTTTATTAATTAATATGTTCAGAAAACTTAAAGGTGCTTGGAAACTGACCTGGACCAGAACAGAAACAGAATACTTAGAAATTAGCAAGTCAAAACGAAGAGTTGCATCTGAGGTGATTAAAAACCTTAAAGATTTGGCTAATATAACTCAGGAACTTCGGTGGAGAAGTCGGAAGAAGGCGGGGCTCAGGTTAATAAAATAGAGTGTCTGCGTCTTCTGCTTCTTCGAATTAAATGCTTTACAATTTAACACTTAACTACAGCGTGCAATTCAACACTGTTTAGCTGTGATCGTCAGTTGATATGACGAGTCACGATACATTAAGCTTGTTACTATTACTGCGAAAACAAGTTTTGCCTACGGCGCAAACTTCTTAATACTCTGGAAGTTAGCAGTTTTTTATGACCGCATACAATTCGTTGTAATAAAATTCAGAAACAATCGATCATATTCATCTAAAAACAATTGGCAAATCATTCCAGTTATTGGCCTCCATAAAATATTCCCAGTCAATTTAACTGGTGTTGTCTATTCTCGCAACAACCCATGTATACCTTTTGAGAAAGAATTCAAAATCGTCGTTGTATAAATATCACTTTTCTGTCTAGAATTATAAACAACGCTTATTGGAAGTGCATGCTATTTTATATTAGATGTTTAATATACTTTAATGTATAGTGGCCAAGCCTATATTCATATCCTTTTGAAGCTTGCTGGAATAATATATACTTTATTGTAGACATTTGTTTTCCATGAAGTTAAAAGCGCCCTTTAACCTGGTAAGTAGTACTGGACGATGATACTAAAACGAGCCTGTTGTGTTTAAAGTTACCTGATATTTACTTTCCAGGATATGGGGAAACACTCTTGTCTGAGATTCTAGCCTCTTGCATGGAAGCAGATCCGCCTCGAGTTCCAAAATCTTGATTCTGCGGGTTCTGATTTAAGTTCATTTATATTTTATTTGAAACTAATTTTTATTGCTTTTTCATATGTAGGTATTTTATCTATGGGATTTGCTGATTTAGCTTTTATTCATTTATTAACTCATGCTTTATTTAAGGCTTTATTATTTTTGATTATGGAATTCCGTTCACAATAAGTTAGACGACAATACTTTGTCCGGAGCCCTAAAGTAACTCAGATAGTTTCATTAAGCTATGCACGCAACTTTCTTTCAACCTACCCTAAAACCTTTATTGAAGCATTGTTGTCAAGTTAAATTACAGCTGATCTTTTCCTGAGTATTCCACCAATATAAGTGTAGAGTGTAACGTATACAACGGAGGACATCGGGTGCACAATGATTTAACGAGAGTTCTATTGTAGTTATCATCCTCCCAAGAAGAGGGGATGTACGAAGAAATCCAGGAGATTAAGGGCGCAGGCAGACAGGCCACAACCACAGGGCAGAAATTCCTATAAGACCCGTCCCATTACCGGAGATACTCAGGGAGAGCGATGAATGGAACCGGTTAAGGGCGCAGGCAGACAGACCACAGATCACAGGGGGGAAATTCCTAAAAGACCCGTCCCATTACCGGAGATGCTCAGGGATGGAACCTCCAATCAAGCAGCTCTGTAGTGTCCACTATAGTGGAATACCTTTACCTTTGGATCAAGCATCCGTATCCGTGCAATCTGCCTAACATCATTTTCCCCACGAAACTTAGAAGCACATCTACAACATGAAAACACAAATCATGGTGGATGATACACCACACAGCATTCGAATACCGATCAGAAAAAATCACGAAAAATCGAATGTCGGAAGAGACTGTTGACGGGAGTCTAATTCCGAGATCTACTGAATACGAACCTCACACTTCTCGCTCACTGATGTGATGTAAGTACAATATGGTCAAATTGCATTACATTAATTGTTTATATTAGCCTCTGCGATTAGGAATTGTTTTATAATTCAGCCATTGATATTAATGGTAAAATTGAAGACCAGGTGTAAAAAGTAAGTAAGAATTGATTGATATCGTTGCGAGACAACACAAAATCCAACTTGCCTACATGGCTTATTGTGCGGCTATCTCTCCCAGTTAGTTTAATTCAGCTAATGCGAGTTTAAGACGTTTCTGTAGTTGTTAGATAATATTTCCTTGAGGTCTGGACTCCCAAATCGGTGTAAACCATTGATATTAATGGTAAAATTGAAGACCAGGTGTAAAAAGTAAGTAAGAATTGATTGATATCGTTGCGAGACAACACAAAATCCAACTTGCCTACATGGCTTATTGTGCGGCTATCTCTCCCAGTTAGTTTAATTCAGCTAATGCGAGTTTAAGACGTTTCTGTAGTTGTTAGATAATATTTCCTTGAGGTCTGGACTCCCAAATCGGTGTTTTACTTTCCAATGCATCCTAGTAGAGGCAGTCGTAGTAATTACTTTTATAGTGTATACCTATAATAATAATAATAATAATAATAATAATAATAACAACAATTGCTCTCTCTTTGCTGCTTTAAAATTGATTGTACTAAGTCTTTATTCTTCTACCTTCACAACAGTTTTGCAGTACAATTTTTTCCCTCGTCGCTTCGACTCGTAGACAGTCGACTGCTCTCTCATGCAACTGCACGCTCCGAGTTCACAGTCAAAACCAACTTCCTCCTGGATTGCGCTTCCGTTTTTATACATTTCGATGACTTGGACAGAAAATAGCGAACGTTCTAGCGCGTGTCCATTGCGCCCAGGTGTTGCTCTGATGCTATGATGTGCTGCCGCGTGATAGTGTTAAGGTCCTTGCGACAATGGGTGGGCCTACATAAAGGAAGCCTGCCTCACAGCGCAACAACAAAGTTATAAGCTAAGACACTTGCGGCGATTACAATATCAATAATGATGACATTATTTATACGAATTTTATATCTGAAGTAGTCATAATTAGATCATAGATATTTAGCTTATAAAGCGTTTTCTTTTCCGGAGTTCCAAGTTGCAGATAAAATTACTCTTATGCGTTCATTAAAATTTAGCTAATAACTGTTAATTCTATGAACTAATAACTATGTTAATCCTAAAAGTTAGTACCTTTTCTTTGGCTATTTTACCTTTAAAATCCTAAAATATGCCTGTTTCGTTTACTCTGATATAACATTGATTTATTGGGACGTTTATTTCTTTTTACTCAATACTCCCCTCACAAAGCAATCCAGTGTAGCCCTCAAAAACTTATCCAATGCCAGCATGTTATTCTTTCGTTTATTTAATTATGTTTCATGAGGAGATTTTAATTTATTTGGAATATTTAAATTAAGAGAGGGAAGTTGAAAGATCATTTTAAAGACGATTAAGATTGGCGTTGCTGCTTATAGCACATATTTACTGGAAGGAGTTGTTATAAAAGGAACGGTAGAAGAAGTGTGGCAAAATACAAAAGGCTTTGCTTGAAAGACTTGTGTGGTGCTCAGCTTATGGGAAAATTTAGTTCACATGATTGGAGCTTTTTTACCAACATATCCGCAAAGTAAGGTATGCCGTGAATACATCTTAATGTTGAACGTTACTTTCGATGCTAATAATAATGTAATAATTGAGAAGTACTACAGATTTCCTCTAAAAAAACAACAACTTAGAACAAGTTTTTGTGATTTATTGTAACCCAGCGCATGGACTGCATGTTCGACTTTTGTAAATTTAATATCATTGTATCAGCGGAGACAGTAATCGGCCTGCACTCTTTGAGAAGGTTGCTCTCGCTGGTTCTCCACTGGGGGTTTTAACTTGTAACAGCCCTTGAGTTGCGCGCTTCCTTTAGCGCATGAAGGACGTCAAATACTGGGGCACCTTGTAGGTATATGTACTGTTTTACTCAATACATTTAGGTTTTATATATGTAACTTAAACGAAGCATTTAAAGAAACAATTTTAGACACAATTTACAAACTTTTTGCCCTAAAAATCCTTCGTCAGTACCAATAAATACCGCTTGAGCTTTAAGCCTAATACAAAGCTCTTTTGGGCTAGGAACTGGTGTAATGTTCGATAATCTGACTATTTCATTATTACTTATAATATTACATATAATAATTCCGCAAGTGTTAAGGCGGAAGTGTCTTGAGGGAGATGAATTTGAATATCACACTATGCCAACAAATGTACTTTTGGAAGTGAATCCTTCAGTTACACGCTTTTTCCAGGGACTGAGAATGTGATATCAATGTGTGTTGAAGTGGGGGTGCCGAGATTAGTGTTCTGCAGCACATCGGAAGTGACTCTGACTCCATATCTGGGGGGCATATGGGCCCTCATCATTAATCAGACAGAGAACAAGGCGGTGCCGCCCGCCTCCATGAACCGCCTCCTGGTCCCGGGCTACCCCGCCTCCAAACTCCGTGCCGAGCGGATCGTCCTCCAAGCAGATGGCACGCCCTTATCAACAGGTCAGTCACTACAACACATAGCGTCTCTCATTGCTAAGAATAATGAACAAATCTTTAGAACAACAACTGTGTTAAATTAAAACATTTGTTTTTGCACATATTCACTGTAAATACACACACATATATATTCAAAAGCATATCTTGTTGTAAATCATGGTGAACCACTAGTTTAATTATTCTAAAAATAGACTGAAATTTTCTTCCTCGAAAAATAGACATAAGACAGAACAGAAATATACTGGAAATGTTTGCCTTCAAAAGGTAAACAATCAGTAATGGTGAAATATTTAAGGCGTTGGTGTGGCTACTAGAGCATTATTAGACATTTTGATTAAGGGTGAATATTAGGTAATTTATTTGTCGTAAAGGATCTTTATAATATTCTATGTTAATAATTTTAATTTCTGCAATTAAAATAAGTATAATGCAATTAAGATTATAATTCTATTAATCAGTTCATTATATATTGTAATAATATTATTGGCTAGAAAATTTAAAGTTCATGTATTTTGTAAATTTTCATATAGATTTGCAGTATAATTGAAATTAAGATAATAAATAAATATAAAAATCTTCTTCTTCTTCTTCTACACTTCAAGCATTAGGCTTAATACCTGTTCCGTTTTCGGATTCTTTACTTTATTCCCATCTTTTTCTTTGTTGTCCTAACGGTTTATATTTATTTATTAACAGTGGTATGCTTACTTCACGCATGCGGTTCATTGTTCTTTCCAACTATGTTAATTTCATTCAAGTTTATTGTTTAATTTATAAATATTCAATTCTTCTCTAATTGCTTCATTTCTTATTAATCTAATCTGGTGTATCCTTTAATTCTGCATAAGAATCTCATTTCCGCTGACTGAGTTTTACTTTTGTCCTTCTCTTTCGCTATCCACGGTTCACTACCAAACATGAACACGGTGACTGCCACTTCATTTTTGTTTCTTTCCTTGTTTTATTTTGTAGCGTTCTTCTCACTATTGCACATATTTGTTGAAATTTATTTATCTTGTTTTCTATTTCTATCGACATCGAAGCTTATATCACAACCTAAATAATTAACATTTTTTACTTTTTCCAGGATATTATTTCCTATAGTATTTTTGTTGTCACTGGGGATTTTGCTCGATGAGCCATTACTTTGGTATTTTATAGACATTTTTAAGTTATACTCACTACCCGGTTGGTCAATTTATAAATATAGCGCTGTAGGTTTTCTTCGTTGTTCTGCAAGATTGCGACATCATCTGTATATAACATTATATATAACAGATATAAAAAAGTATGTTCACAAATAATTGGCAAAATAATAGTTAAGAGGATTTTATTTGAATAGAAAAATATTTAATTTGAGGCTAGTTCCATATATAAATAAAACTAATAAACCTCCAAATAAATTAAGAGTAGAACATATGAAAATAAAAATATTAAAGGTATATAACCTCTGATTAGATACACACGGATTACTTAAAGGAAGATAATGAAATCTATAGATAAAGGGCGATATAAAAATAAAAATATCATTCTTAAAATTTGACATATACAGGCTACCTTCTTACAACACAAAAGTACTCATCGACACACTTTCAAATGTTTCCCAACTGAGAATGAAACTATGGAATCTGTTTTTAGCGCCTTCCCATTTTTACCTGAAATGCACTCACCAGTATGATGAGGATGGGTCCGAGAGCAAGAAATGAAACTGCTATTCCTTCCCGCCCTCAATCAGCGGAAGTAGCTGAAACAGTTTTGTCCGAAGTGACGTGCGCTGCCATTATCAAACAAAGGTTCCACAAATCGTCTGTAGCCGTTAGTCGTCACTAATATAAAGTCAGGGAGGAGGAACAAACTGGAAGGAAGCAATCATTTACATTTCCTTGACTTGCATCATAGTCCTGAATCAGATGTCCTTAAATATAAATCTCTTTGAAACAAAGGACATTTACCGAAAACATTTTCCATTTTTATGAGAGGCTCAATTAGGCACAAATGGTTTTTTACATTCCCTTACAGCAAAATACATTTCCATAACTGCCTATCTTATTACTCCGAAAAGTACTCAGGGTTGTGCTTCTGATTAACTTGAGGGACTGACCGAGGTCATTGAAACACTGGCGAACGGGAGGTTCGGGGTTCAAGTCTCATTATTATCGTCCTCAATGATCTAATTTTTTTCAAAGCTTTCCTCGTCCTCAGAACTAATAATGCCGGGGAGGTACACTAAACTGGTACTGGAGAGATTTCTTCTCAAATTTACCCCAATTATCATCTTGTTTGTATCCAGCGGCCCATAGTGTCATATACAGGATATTTCAAAACGTCACCGAATGATAATGTGGACGTTGTTGCTCAGATCCTATGAAATATGAAAATACAGTTTAAAGGTACATAAACAAAACACCTCATGGCCAGCGCGGATTAAGGAGCTACCCGGGAACAAAACCGCGTACCTGGCCCACGCTATCGGAGGCAACGTAAGTATGTTGGGAAGCTCCGAGTCGCGTGCTTTATCACTGTTTTCGTTAACATACCGACATACTGCACAGCATGTAGTTGTGCAGTTAACTAGCATTAAGAAATGCATTGTCCTGCGAAACCCCGCTAGTTATCTATTATTCCAACAAACAATTTCGTTATAACAGGCAATGAATGAAAGTAAATTATATTATATATGTATAAGCTGGGATTTACGCTACTAATACTGGTTTAGAGGAAATTTAATCTTAGTATCTTGAGCATGGAGGCAAAGAACTGATAAAGACAACAGAGACAAGAATACTATCAGACTAACAAAGGTTTGAGACGATGTTAAACAAAAATAAACCAATTTTGCAATGGAGCAAGAATTTTATTTAACTCGTAATACTAAATGAAACACCATTACATTTAACAGCAAGGTCATGTTAATATTTATAATAAGTTGTTGAGGGTTTACTATTAGGATAATGATTAGTATAATATGCTAAAGGTATACGAGGTTAAGACATAACACCTATGTTTCGCATTCAAGAGCAACCTCGAAACTGTCCCGGAATTAAGTAGGACTGATTTGCGATTAAATAGAAATCCGTTTGTTTTCATGATACGTGCTTGCCTCTTAGGTGTGAATTCATGAGCTTCACACACTAGTGCCTCGTGCACTCTTCTGATCTCAAAATAATGCAATTTTCAATATTACCCAAAAGGAGTTTGGAAAGAGCGACATTTAGCCTCAGCTATAAGGCTGTTGTATTCATTCTGTGCCGTTTCTAAACAGCCTGCCTGCACTTTAAGGATGAGCTTTCATCACTATTAAACAATCTGATATCTTCCTTTACATGACTTTCTCTGTCTGCTATTTAAGATTCTTCTTCTTTTTGCTTCATGCTTAGCCCGCCTGGGTAGCGTGTCGGCCTCGCATTCAAAAGGTCGTGAGTTCGAATCACTCTTAGGGTGAGTTACCTGGATAAGGTTTATTTCGATGTGTTCCCTTATCCTGAGAAGACGAATGTCGAGTAACTTTAAGCTCCATGGACCACGAAATCATATGAGCATCATTCCATCAATTTCATTCATCGTCCGATGTGACCAACCAGGTGAAAGGACGTTAAGCTACCAAAAATAAAAGTATAGCAGGATATTCTTTTTAGTTAATTCCTTATAAGTAGTAGGAAATTAAGGGAGTACAATAAGCTAAAGCGATAGTTAAATCTTTTAAAATCTATCGCTATGCGATTGTCATTGGAATTTGACTCCTTTTCCATGGTCAGGAGCAAAAGAGATGTGAAATTAATGAGGATTTCCATTTGAGCAAAAACTGGGTGTGACATATATTGTTTTTAACGAGATCAACTTTTTGGTGTAACACGTTTTTGTGTATGTCATGCGTTTAACAGTTTTGCAAAAGTCATTCAGAATGAAGAGGACTTCAGGGGCTATTCCCAGGAAATTAGCTTTATACATTTTATTAACCATGTAAATATCTTTAAAATACGGCGTTTAAATCAAAACGTTTGAGCCATTTTTAGAGAATCAAAAATTCCGAAGAATGTTCCATGTAAAGGGTAATTTGGGATGTTTCCTGACGATCTTCATTTCAAATAAATTTGGTATTTAACGGACTTTTCGTCTTTGAGCAATTCTTTTCTCAGACACACACGGACGTTTTATAATGTTTTGATTAAGGGTCCTCAAAACAGATATTTTCGATGAAATTTTCGCATCGAATTTTTGGTGGAATACAATACCTTCTCTACCTGCTATAAATATTGTAATACCACATAACGAAAGTAATTTTGGGGAATAAAATGCAATGGATAAGAATAAATATAGGACTGTATATAAGAAACGGCAGAAAGCTTGCAGAGAAACATATAACTGGGGTAACCAAGTTGAAAGAAGCAAGGGCTTGACGTGGGGTGGTTGATGTGTTTCAGTAATTCGGGAGGCAGGAGAGGGAAAACTTATGCACGAGGATAAGATCGTATAATTGAAGTGAGTGCGCAATGACACATGAATTGAAGAACGAGAGGGAGGTGGAAGATGTCTTAATTAACTGGCTAAAGCTCGTTGCACCTACTTCAGTAGTAACAGTAGTGGCAGGAGAGCAGGCGGATCATATATGCGCTGTCAGGCTGAATACTAAACCAGGCTTTTACAACTTTTCTCTCCTCACATGACCCTTTCCTTACCTTGCTAACACGGTGAAGAGTTCCCCATCCCAAACTACCCTTTACATGGAACATTTTTCAATCTTTTATTTTCTAAAAAGTGGCTCCAAAACTGGATTTGTTTATTGAAGAAGTAGAACCTTGAGATGTTGGAGAGTACACTGTTGTGATTGAAACCGTGGCCTTTTTATTGACGCACTAATGTAAATGTGTTTCTGTTTATGAGCGAGAGAGAAAGAGAGAGTGAGAGAGTGTACAAAAATGGAAGAAACATTAGAAAAAAGAAAACAATATAAGCGGCTATAATTTTTAACTGCTTGTTAGTTTCTGTACTCTCTATAGTAAACAGAAAAAAATATTGCATTCGACGCAAAAATTCGAAATAGAGATCGTTTAAATACACGACATCCTCTGAATTAAAAAGAAAAAGATTTTTTTTTTAGAAAAAGCTTCATGTATGCGTATAGATGTAGATATAAATAGGCGTAACTAAAACCGATAAGTCGGTTGTCATCCTCCATAGTCTGGTTCCAAGGTAGGTGGTTCAAACCCGGCGGATGGAGATGGATTTTGAAGGTCGAAGACAAGCAAAGCTGGTGGTCTCTTGTCGTATATTTACGGCACGTATAAGAACCTCAAGTCTAATAAACAGGCCTGTGAGCGAAATCAAGTAGTCTTTCCCATTCAATATATAATTGGACGCCGAGAGCCACAGCAATTAAAGAGCGTCCATAAATAAAGCTCAATTTAATATAAGTACCAAGGATGCGACACAAAGATCTTCAAGAAAGTACATCCACTTTAAAATAACTTTTACCCGGAGATATCTTTGTTTTATTTGATTTTTTCAAAACTAGCTCTAACAGTTTTGATTAATACACCATATAATTAATATATTTTCATTGCACTAAATTAGATAGCTGAATTTTTCTGGGAATTCTTCTCTTCATTCTGAATCAGTTTGGTATAATTGATAAACCGTAAGAGGTACACAAAATCTCACTCACAAAATATGCGGTTCTCATTAAAGTACACAATGCATGTAAAAGGACAATTTTTAAGGTGTTAACCATTTTAGATGTATTTTTTGTTGTTTGTTTGAATTATACTTTTGACAATAAGCTGTACTTCTAGGTGATGCGAAACTGCGAACTGTAGCTCTGAGGCCCACTTTGCTGTACGGCGAACAAGACCCACGTTTGGTACCCTCAATGATAAGACTTGCACAGTCTATGGACGGCCTTCTCTTCCGCTTCGCAGGATCTGGAGGCAGACAGCAACTCACATATGCAGGTTAGTAATACTTTTTGTTTCACACTATCACAATTTCATGTTTTTTCGTTTCCAAACCAGTACCTCAAATTGAACTTTTGTGTTCAGTTATTTTCTGAACACCAGCATCAGAACATACCTAATGCTAGATTTAACAACATTTTCGTTTTTCATGAACACAAATCTTTATCCTGTATCTCATACCTATTTTCGACTTAAGCGGAATTTATTTTCTCATTGCTTCCTCATATTTCTATAATATCTGCTTTGGAAGCTCACGATATTTGGTTGAAACACCCTCCTCGATACTTTTACTTATCCCATTAACTGTTTAATCAACAACTTAACACTGCAATAAGCACATAAAACATATAAATGCATCATATTAATATACAGTGCAATATTTAACGAATATAAACTCAATGCCAAAAAAAAAAAAATTTACACTTTTATATTTGCTTATATGTCGTAATACATTAGCTTCTTATAAAATATTACGGTAGGTATTTGTTGTCATAGAAATGTGTAGTCTGTGTTGAACAATTTTTATTTTATACACAAGTCATTGTAACCAAATATATGTATTTAATGCAATCATGTGTAGATAGTGTCAGTTAGAGAAAATGTATTTTTATAATTCTGTGTTTCATTATCATTATTTCTTTATTTTTACATGTCATGAGTGAAAGTGAGGTTGTCATATTTTATCTTAAAAACTTGCAACCTGAAGATGTAGCTCGAGCCTTAAATGAAGATGAACCAGTGTACGTTACAATGCAAATGTGATGAATATGTCTAGAAGTACAATCCATGATACCACAAAGCGGTTTAGAGAGACCCAAGTATACATCAGGAGACCAGATTCGGGTCATCCAAGAGTTACAAATTAAAATGAAGTCAGATACATGGTGTTGATAGTTCTTCGGAAACAACCAGCCAGTTACGACCGTAGCTTAGCAGTTTGTTAACATGTACAGATGTCTGAGTTCCGCCAAAACAGTGAGAAGGTTGAAAACAAGTGAACTGATATCACTGTACAACATTTTAACTTTTTTCATGCCATGAAATGATAATGTGTAACTTTTACTAATCCGAATCTTCTAAATTCGAATTTGAATTCGCAAATTCCCTATTACGTACCGTTTTATTTCCCAATCATATTTAATATTTTAGTTAAAATTTAATAATTTTAAATGTAGTTACAGACTCAAAAGTTTACTACATTCAGCGTTCAAAAGTAACAATTTTATAAAATCATATGGTGATTACTGATTCAATGTCAAATAATTTTAAAAACTAAAAAAAAAAAAAAACAACAAAAAAAACGTGCAAACAACTTTTTAAATTTTGTTAAAAACTTACAATTTTAAAATGTTTTTCCGGATGACTTTCTTTTGTAGCTGGGCCCGGAAACCTCAGAGACAAGAAACCAACAGTAGCCAGCAGGCATATTAGGAGACAATCATATCGGC
The DNA here is from genome assembly GCA_030762935.1 of Hymenopus coronatus. Classification (NCBI taxonomy): domain Eukaryota; kingdom Metazoa; phylum Arthropoda; class Insecta; order Mantodea; family Hymenopodidae; genus Hymenopus; species Hymenopus coronatus. Next base: position 138,826,472 of record CM060888.1, on the reverse strand, counting down.
CTTTCATTTGGAATATTTGCTGATGAAATCTTTCTCCATGCTCGTCACTCACAATTCCCTGGTTCGGTGGAAAAAAGTTAAGATGGAAGGAAATTCAGGAAATGAATTTTAAGGGACATATTGCACCCCATTACCTCACATGCCCATAACAAAATTTCCACAACTTAGATGTAGTTATCTGCTCTGCAATTTCCTAGGAATTAAGAACACATGTCTTTGGACGCCCACCACGCTACTTTTTCTGTTTCGGTGAGTTTATCCTCGAACATAAGGATCCTGCTATATTTTACGGATTTGAGGACCAATGAAAATGCCCTCTTTTAATTTTCCTTCACTTAACTTTGGAAATTTGTCTCTTAAATACTGAAGACCATTTTCATTTTTGTCCATTGCTTTAACGAAATTCTTCATTAAGCCCAGCTTTATACGAAGCGGTGGTAACAAGATTTTCTGAGAATCTACGAGCGGATGAAACTTTACATTTTTCTCGCCTGACACTAAACTTTGCCTCAAAAGCCACTCCTTCACTATGTAATGATCAAATCTGTCTCGAGAGTTCCACTCACACGAAAAACAACAAAATTTAGGATATCCAGGTTGCAATCCTGTTAATAGACCAATAACCTTTAGGTCTCCACATATTTGCCATTCGTAGTCAATGTAACTTTCTGCTTTTAGGAGGATATGCATGTTTTCGCGGTTTCTTTCATATTTACGCCATAAGCCACTGGAAGAACACATATTACCATTGTGTAGCAATTCACCTTTTAGACTTGATTTTGAAGAGTCAATAAATAAACGTCATTCATGAAGAACATGCTCTCTGTCTAGCTGAAGCATAAGTTCCCTCACATTATTACAATAAACAGGTTCATCCTTTTTAGAAAAATATGTTGATAAGCGATGTTGACGCTTAAGATTAATTGATACTTTGGTAGCCGGTTGTAAGAGATTCCATTCCTTTAGTCTTGATGCTAGCAATTCAGACTGGGCTTGAGTGGGATTTAAATCTCTTACAAGATCATTTAGCGCTGTCGGTGAAATTATGTTTTTACTTTTAATTCCATGGATTCAGAATCAGAGTCGGTAGTGAAAGAAGTAGTGGAACCAGCCTCAAGGGAAGAACTCGATCGTTCCTCTTGTGGGGTCAATTTTCCAGGGTCAATCTAGATATGCTATACTTGTTTTGTTTTTAGGAAAAATCAGACATTTTGGTTAAACAGAAATAACAGTGTTAAAGATGGTCCTGCTATTCTGTCCATATCATAGGAACAGGACGAATGCCATTTAACCAGCCTCTCAAATTACAATAACATCAGCTACGACAATTATTAGTAGCAAAACTTTTGTCCTTATCTACTTTAGAATTAAGGTACAGTTTATATACTTTCTTAATCGTAGGGTTAACATTTCCTCTTTGAGATTTTGTAGTGAATTCATAACAATATACGCATAACAAAATATGTTCGGAGAATTTACACACTGACGCGACATTGTTTCTGTAAAATGAGTTTTATAAACTAAAAGTCTGTTTAACGCATTTCTAACTGTTAAAAGCACTGTTGACACAAAACTCGCAGAAATGCGAACACAGAACTTTATGTATAAACGATCTCGCCAATAGCAAGTCACTATACTGTGAATTTTATTCTTTACAAAAAGCAGTGGAAGAAGGATATACATTAATTTTGGACAAGAATGTAAACAAGAAATGTGTCATCCGATAACTCCCACTCGCATCTACCTGCAAGATTATCTTATGATTACATTCAGTCAGGCCGTGGAGTATTAGAAAAAGCGGAGTTGCATTACTGAACAAAAGCTTTACGTGATATGAAAAAAATGGAATGCATTTTCAAATAGCATAGCATATTTCATAGTTTCAAGTGTTGGCATTTTTTTCTTGTTGTACAGTGTATCCAGCAGACTAGCAACTGGTCCCAGGTTGCTCAGGATGCACCGAGTTGAACGATTGCGTTTTGCACATGATCATAGAGGTTGGAGAAATGAACAGTGGAGCTGTGTGTTGTTCACAGATGAGTTCCTTTAAATCTGCGCTCACCTGATGGGCGTGAAAGAGTTTGGAGACGAAGGGCAGAATGCTGCATTTCCAAAAAGTTATCATTTGGAGGTGGTGGAGTGATGGTTTGGGCAGGATTTCTGTAGATGCTCGTATTGAGTTAGTTTTGCTAGAACATGGAAATCTAACAGCTCATGCGTACATAATTGAATGTTTGGCTAGTCATGTATCATGATGTATCATTTGGCCCATTTATAGGCTATAATTTCTTTTAATGCACGACAATACACACATCGTATATTGCTCAAGAAATTACCTCCAAGAAATGGGAATCCATGTTTTACCACGGCCAGCAACGAATTCCGACTTGAATCCCTTGAGCATGTATGGAACGGTGTGTTAAGACAAGACTGCAGTGAGCAGTCAATCTTACAGGAGTTGAGGCGAACACTTTTGAAGAATGGGATCACATTCCTCAAGAAGTCATTGCTAACCTCATCGAAATCATGCTTACCATGCTAACTTCATACACACAAGGTCGCGGATTCAAGCCCGGCGGAGGACAATGGATTTTTTCGGGTCTAAAAATCCTTAGCATGGCTTGTTTCGGAAGGGAAGTTGGTCCCTTAAGCCTGATAGAGAGACCTCTGAGCAAAATTAAGCGGTCTTTTACGCCCAGTATAGAATGGGACGCTGAGAGCCACAACAGTTAAAGAGTGTCCATAAATAAAACGCCATTTCATTTCGAAAGCATGAGGTATGAATGCAGTTGTTCAAGGCAGAGGAGGTAATACCTGTTATTAAAGAGTGGTTTTGATGTTTAAAGAACCTAAAATGTTCTCATGGATGAAACAAAGGTCTTCAATGATTTACGTTCTTGTAAGATTTCTCACCACCCCTACTTTTTATTTCTATTTATTGCAGTTTACGTTGCTAAATAAAACCATCGGTTTTTTAAAAATATATATTGTTTTATTTTACATCAATGAAGAAGGAAATAAAATCAACAATTGTATTCGGTTTTTTATTGTCCCTGAATGTATTTCAACATAGTATGAAACAAAATATTGTATGTTCACGGTTGTAGGACCAGGCGACGGTGTCGGAATGTTGCGGCTCTGTGGTGGTGTGTCCTATTTTTTATTGTCTCTGAATGTATTTCGACATAGTCTGAAATAGAATATTGTGTGTTCAGGTTTGTAGGACCACACGACGGTGTTCGGAATGGTGGTGGAGGTATCCTTGTGGAGGTTTCTTCCTGACATCGTTCGGGACCCGCTCAGCTAGGACCCGCTTCCAGGTGCTCTCTTGTGGGCCTCTCTTCGGCTGACTCCCGGGGTCAGGGGCTTGTGTGGCGCCGGATGCATTTGAACTATAAACATTAGGGGCCATCGTTGCACAGTATGGTCATGCTTGTACACATCACCAACCAGACCTGGTCTTTTTTCAGGTCTCTCCTCTAATCCCACTCTCCCAGTGGTCACGTTAGAAGCACAAGGGTCTATGTGCACTGACCTGCGCATTTGCGGGTTACCCCTCCGACGTGTGTTGCTTTACCTTTACTACCCCTGCTTCTCTCTTTCTCTGCGCAGTGAACCCTACCTGCTTTCGCGTACACTCCCGACTCTAAAATTTCTCAAACGTACATTTTATTTAATGTTATTGTTAGAATACCCCATTCGGCTTTCACCTTGGTGACCAGGGAAAACGATTAAAACCGCCTTGGTTAGAGGGTGGGGGTGGCTTTAAATATCGGGTGGCATATAGGTTGAGTGCCGTATGCGGTGGCCTTTTTGTTGTGGCGTATTCTCCTGATCACCACATTCAAACACCAGATGCTGTGTTCTTGGCTTCGAGCCCAGATTGGTGACGTTGGCAAGACTCACTCCACTACCAATGAGTAGACCCACGTACCTGGCGATGTGAATCCACTACCGGTGAATTTGCCTCGGCGTTACCCAGTCTGCATGATATTTGACTCTCTCGGGGTGGTGCAGCTAATGGGGGTAGTTCAGGCAGTGATCTTAAAATAATGAAGACGTGCGTAACTTTCCTGCAATTTAATTTTTTTACTAGGAGATGCACTTTGCTTTACAATTTTGCTAACTTAAACACTTGTTAGGAATTTTAATACTTGGCTAATCACACGTAACTATATTTACTTCTTCTTCCTTGATTCTACTTGACACAATATAATTTAATACTCGTCACTGACTTTAAATACACTTAGAGCGCTGGAAATTACTAAGTTTCGTTACAAGTTACTGTGTTTAACTTTGTACGAAGAAGTGACCTTCTGACTAACAACCGGAAGCATGACAGCATTGTAAGATCAAACAACAGACAGCATGACAGAGTCATACAGCGACGTACAGTTGACAGACAGTTAACAGACGGCCCCGATGTGCCTTCTTGGGCTCTTTATATACTAAAAATACCGGCATGACGGCTTCATTCTGTTTGGACAGAAAGACCGCGCAATTGACGTAAATATTACCCAAAATTCAGTTTTCTCAACCCAGGGTGCACCGCAATACTCACGTGACACTTGATGTACAATGGAAAATTACTCTCTTCCGAATTCTAAGGTTTACCCCCGGCGTGACCGGTAGTACTTGACTGGACAAAAGAAACCTTTCTAACTAAGCGCTACCACACCATTCTCCTATCTTGGCGTCAGCTTTCTATTTCTGCTCCAAGCTGAATTTACTCTGTTAAATACATAAGTTAATAAGAATTTGTAATTTTTAATTATACAGTGCTAAGTAATTAATAACTAACAATAGTTTTTTAGGGAAGTTAATTAACGGTCTCAAGGGACAGTGGCCGGAATAGGAACTATAGACCTCCTAAATGCGAGCCTCACACGTTACCACGGAGCCATCTCGCTCGGTCAGATATGATGAACACGGTTACAGCATGCTGAACTCCCCGGGTTGTAATCCCAATGGCCGCTACTGTATTTTAAATGGTTATCATCTGGATTAATTTTTCAAATTTCAATTGTGAAGCTGCTGTCATTTTGAAGTTTAAACTACCACATAAATCTCCCAAGCCGAGTCTACATTTGGTATCTGTTGCCTCAGGTTAACAAACGAACACGAACTCAGCTTCTATGTATAGTTCGTTATTTAATAATGAAATACAGCTTCATCGCATATCTTTAATACTCACACGGAGCTCTGAAACTCAGCTAAGGCTGTTCTGTCAACGTACTTAGCCGCTTGTCTGTCTTTGAAGATTAATTACTTCTGATGTATGACCAACTCGTCTCCCAGATTTAACAGTCTGTAACTTTTACTTTGACTACCAATAAATATAAACATACAGGGTAGGTACAAAAGTATTGTGTTCCACCCAAAATTTTGATACCGAGATTCCATCGGAAACACATATTTTGAAGACGCCTGAATAAAAAATTCTGATGTGTACCATTCACATGACTTTCTCTACATCTCTGCAACAAGTTATTCTTAAAACCTTATACTTCTATTTACTTCATGCTAATCAGAAAAAAAAAATTCAGAAGTAATCTTATTACTTGCTTCTTTGTAAGTAGAAGCGAAATAAGGGAGTACCATAGGCCAAAAGCTGGTTGCTATGTCACTGAAGTTCCTTTGTTTGTATGGACAGCAGTTGACAAACTCCTGTATGAGAAATGAATACGTTTTTCACAGCAGAAACCAAAAACAAGGAATGTCTAAAAAACAATTAACTCCACGAAAAAAATGTATTTAACATAAATTGTGTGTTTTAACGTGCTCTACATTTTTTGTGCAGTAAGTTTTTGTCCATCTCTTACGGTTTAGCAGTTATTCAAAATTCCGTAAAATTCATCCAGAATAAAGTACTCTTCAGAGACTATTCCCAGAAAATTCAAGATATACATTTTATTTGTCGGGTAAATAGCTTTAATATGCGATATTTTAATCAACATTGTTATAGTCATTTTTGAGAAAATAAAAATTTTCGAAAAAAGGGTAGGAACATTTTTCTCAGAATTTTCGTGTCGCATCCATGGAAGATATTAAACTTAAATACTAAGTTTGGTATTTTACCGACTTTTCGTTTTTGAGTTATCGTGTTCACAGACACACGGACACACCACACGGACCTTTTCCCGAAAATGCTTTTTTTTAGATAAAGGGAACCCTAAATCATATATTTCCGGTGAAATCTCGGTATCGAATTTTGGTTGGAGTGCAATACCTTTTCTATACACTATGTACATAGTACGTATAGAGAAAGTAAAAAGGTCCGTTTGTAAGTCTGTGTATATCTGTGTGCATATGTGTGTTTGTGTGCTTGTATGAATGTGGACAGCATAACTCAAAAACGAAAAGTCCCTTAAATTTATGGTATTTAAGTTTAGCACCTTTCTAGGATGCGACGCGAAGATTTTCAATAAAATCCCTCCACCGCAAACTACCCTTTATATGGAAGATTTTTCGAAACTTTTGTTTTTCAAAACAAAACTATTTTGATTAAAACATCATATGTCAAAGATATTTACATAATAAATAAAATGTTTATCTTGAATTTTATTGGAATAGTCTCTGAAGACCTTTCATTCTGGATGCATTTTGCATAACCGGTAAACTATAAGAGGTAGACATAATAATGTAGATTTCGTTAAAACACAAATTTATGTTATATACACTTTTTGTAGAGTTAACCATTTCCTTCTTATTGTTTTCAGTTTTAAAATGCTCATACTTTTCTTAAATGAGATGTTATTCTTAATTTCATCTTTCCTTTATTTTATTCCTGGTCATACAAAGATGGCCGAGTTGGAAATATCTATCGCACAAGGACATCATATGAAAGATTTGACTATTGTTTTAGCCTAGTATATTCTCTTCTACTTAGAAGGTTGCAAGTAATAAAACATTCTGCTAGTTTTTATCTTGATAAGTATGACGTAGATAGAAGACGCCGAGGGTTGCCCTACTTAAGCTCGACGTTTTTATTGTTTTTTACGGCAAAATGCACTTTTACCGCTATCCATTGTTTTGTGATGTCCAAGGAGTTTAATTATATCTCTCCAGTGCAAATTCCATGTAGAAGCCTTCATCTAAGGACAGGAAGGAGGATAATAGCCCACTCCTAACAGACTTTCCGAAGTCCTTCAATTGTGCTGGGACGGCGAGAAGTAAGGCGCTATTTCTGCAGACCAAATCTGCAAAAAAATTCATTGGCGAGGCATCTGGTAACTTCGCAGGGTATTGACACCTGTTTCCACAGATTTCCAATGGGAATTTGCTGGGAAGATCGAGAAGTGTGACTCGATGCTTTATCTATGTGGATCAAAACATTTGGGGCATCCTTACCATACGAGCGGAGAATCTCTTTATCTAAAATTGGGTTCACAACATTCCTTTGATAGCAGGCAGAATTACTTTTTAAATTGTTGGCTACTCTGTGAATGCCAAGTTTTCTCCGACAGCAGTAACCTGCAACCACTATGAATCCTTTGGAAAACTTTTCCTTGTTCTGTGGAATGGCCCACTTGATGATAATAAATTGGTTTATTTTATTCATCTAGATAAATCCATGCTTCAACTAAAGAAACCACTCATTGCCAACTTTCATCTGCCAGATGGTGTTCATAGGATTTTCTTGTATTCTCTAAGATGCCGCTCTTTCGGTCCTTTATGACGCCGTTCTGGACCCAAATTGCCATGTATTATCCAATAAACGGTCCCTTTAGATGCTCCATTACGGCTGGCAATTTGTCGATGTGTTGGAGGGTTAATTTGTGTCACTTCTGCCTCATCTTGGCTACTACACATTTAGGTCGTGTTGATTGTGCCATTTTTTTTTGCTATCTTTTTGCACATTGAGCTTCAGATGGGAATCCATTTTTGTGCAGCTGTATTATTTGAACTACTTATGACTTACTTATGGTAAGACCTTTGTATCTTTCCACTACCACTGAAAGGCTGTAACCGACATCGGAAAGCCCAGAAATGTACCTGTTTCACAAATCAGATACTTTTGAAGCCATTACGGAGTAAACCTTGTCCCAGACTGAGCAAGCTGTTGGCACAGTAAAGAAGCGTTTTGACTACTGCCAGTAGTGGAAGTTGGATCCGAGCTTAAGTGGAGCAACCTCCGTATCCTTTGTAAGAATAGTTTTATTGCAGAACGGGTTGAAAAGTTTTATGAATGGAACGCATCAGATAGTTTCCTTGGATAGCCTGAAGTAAAATTGTACCAAACACATTCACAGACACATGAAAGAGGAAAATATATATTGAAACAGAAGCACTACAAGAACTGCCCTGAATGATGTAAATCGAAATATAAATACTGATACATTGCTCACCATTTACTAGGCAGGACATCCATTTACATTTACTGTAACATTTTTATTACATTTTAAGAAGCAGGCTCACAATACAGGAACGACAGTATTTTTATTGTATTCATGAAATATGTCATTAGAAAGAAATAATACAGGTTGTCCGAGTTGCCTGATCTGCTGAAAAATGCTTATCTTAGAAAACCACCCTAATTCCTTCAGTAATTTATGGTTTTAAGTACTCAGAATTGATTTATTAAATGCCAGAGACAAAATAGAACTACGTATTTGCTATGAGGGAATAATGTATATTTTTTAATTTTTAAGTACACGGTAATTGTATCTTTTCTTAGTTTTTGTGAAATGTTTATGTTTTATTGTTTAATTTTTTATTCAGAAACATCTTGTAAGGAATGGACAGGATTCCGGCAAAAATTGGAAAGTGTTGTACCTCTAATGTTATTTTCTTATATTTTAAGTATTCATGGCTCGAATGTTTTGTGTCGCTGGATATTTTGTTTCTCTCAGCGCATAAAATGTGTGGCAGAAGAGGCAGTACACAATCCGCATTGTCAAACATTGGTAATCATACTAAGGTACCCATTATCCGCCAGAGAAGAGATTTGTGAAATGATGGGCTCACTACATGTATATTCAAATCTAAAATATGGTTTCTGAAGGATTTATACCGGCAAATGGCATTTTGCTATAACCCAAGTAATTACGCTGCTGTACCGAAATATTCCAGCACTCGAAACGGAGGTGAATCTGCTGCGCTGGAAATTGGGCAGCTTTAGGATATAGCCATCTGTTGACGATATTGTTTGTCTGCTGTAGGAACCATTTCATTTATAATTTTATACATCCATAGTCAATCCGTGGAAGGACAAAGCATTCCCAAGTTCGTCTCCACTGTTGTGGGTATTTCAATTGTACATGAGGGCAGCTTCGCAAAGTAAAGCATAAAGATCCTTCACAGATCGAAACATACCAAACTCTACTTTCTCCGGTGGTAACTATTCCAAAGAATGATGAGTTTCACTAATATCTAGAGAACGTTGTCATCTTGGCGCTGACTTCAAGATGATACTACGTTCGTTGTAGCATGATGTACAATGCATGGAGCCACCCTGATTATTCAGGAAGAGCAGGAGTATCTGAAACAATCAAGTCTTGAGACTAGAAAGCCATCACAACAAATCCCTAGACGCTATGACCGTTAGCGAGACGCAGCAGAATACGGAAATATCACATACGTTGTATCATACTCGCATCCTAGTTTTCTGTTTATATGTCATACCACGTAGGACATTAATGCGAGGCATCCAGTTGTATTCCCTCATGCCCGCGCCGTTGTCATTTAACCAGAATCTTCGTACGCTGCCCACTAGGTAAAGCTGATGTATCTCTAGGCTGTAATGCAATTGGGATAATGGCTCAGACTTCCTAACATTAAATTTAACCATATTTCTATAAATAATATCTCATCCTGGTGAGTGGTAGCCATATCACCTGCATATGCTCGTACCGTAAATTGCTGCTCATGCTCTTCCACTCCAGTAAATGGGATTGCAACTGTCAAAGCAATGGACCAACATATAGGCCGAACAATATGTTGACAGGGAAATCTTGTGAAGTAATTATTTCTTCCACACTAGCTATGTGTAGGACAAGAGTTGGAAGCGTAGAGTTAGACTGAAAAATTCAATGCCGATGCCGAAATTTGGACAACGGATCTTTTGACATCCGTCCAGTTGCTCTATCCGTAGCTGCCAAGATAATATGCCGATACAGGATTAAATTCCCCAACTAACTTAGGGTTTTCCCGGTAAACCACACGAGGAGATCTCAAATTTAATCACTGTGATGTAACGCTTCAGGAAATGTTAGTCTGTGATATTTTTCTCTATCTGTTACGGTTTTTATATAGCCTAAGTTCTTTTAACCTAGTTGATCATATCGGACGATCTCCCTGGTTCTTCTACCAACATAAGGTCTCACATCGTGGTTGTGTACTGCATCTTAAATGGACCACTTCCACTTTGTACCTATTTGGATGTGTTTTTAAATATTTTTAGTTTAGTGTTTGAAGTTTTGTCTTTCGAGATAATTACTTGTATTTTTATCAGCCTTTGTCCAAAATATTTGAATTGTTGCGAATGCTTGACAAAGAGAGTCCACTTTTGGCATCCGTAAATGATTACTGGGATGATAGCGGACCTAGGAGCATACCTGAAAAATGATAAGTAAAAGGAATGACGAAAAACAACGGAAAGAAAATCGTGTAGATGAAGAAAGGAAAAAAAAAAACAAAAAGAAAAAATAAAAAAAAAACAAAAAAAAAAACAAAAAAAAAAAACAACACAGCATTCATCTACCGATCAAGGAAAATTGTGATGATATGGGTGATTGATCCGAATTGAACGCGAACCATCCCGAATGCAAGTCTAACATGTATTCGACCCAAAATTTGATGAAGGAGTTTACCAGAGATACATGCTTCGAAATGTCCGATAAACACCATAGTATTTCTTGCTCCTTAAGTTTATTATCTTCCTAAGATACGTTTCGCAGATTTTCAGGAAAGTTTTCCTCTCTAAATTAAACTTTACCTTTGGTTCATCAGAATGGCTCTAACAATTTTGATTAAAAACTGCACAATTAGACATTTACTTGACAATTAAAATGCATATCTTAAATTTTCTGGGAGTAGCCTGTGAATCCCTCTTCATTCAGAAGGAATTTTGAGGATATATTGTGTAGGGGATAATGTAAAAAAAAATCACCACACAAATAATCTAAAAAAATCCGGTGGTGAGCGTTTTTGGGATATAATTCATTTGAGATTTTTAACACTTTTTTAATATTTAAAGTGATGTCGCTATTCTGTTGTTTCTCGAAATGTTATCTAAATATTATGACATTTAAAAACTTGAATAAAATCAAGTAGCTTTCAAACACTTACTTTGGAGACGGAGTCCTGTACATTCTTGTACAGATAACGAAACGTATATAATGAAATTATGTCGGCAAACTTTAATTTTAAATAAGATGAGGAGTTAGGAAAATAACAGTCAATAAAAGCTACATAAAAATACACCATAGTGTATAAATAAATACAAATGACTATAGCACATTAGAATTTTTATTTTGTATAGTAAACCTGCAAATGATGGTTCAATCACACAGCCGGGAGTTCGCGGGTCCGGCCCACCTCTCCCATAGGTGTTTTTAGGAGTTTCTCCAAGTCAGTATGCGAATGTTGGGCAGGTTCATTACATCCGGTTCCTAATCATCTTTGAGTTAAATATCAAGTGAGGGTCTTCGGTGTTGCTGGATGTTGGCTTGCCAATTGCAAAAATATTATCCTAGCGTCGTCATTGGCAGCGCTCGTTCAGGACTCGTCTTAGTGTTTGAGGCTCCCTCTGGTGCTCCGCCGGGAGGCTGGGTCTAGGGCGGTGTCGTTTCAACTACGAGTATAGTCGTTTGGGACCCTCCACTCTTGCCCTCGTCCAGATCTGGTCGCCCTTCGAGGATCTCCCCTCACGTCCGCTGCAGGGTCCTACAATCACCTTAATAAGAACAGAAGACTCTATCCAGTCTTCAGCAGTCACTATTACAAAATGACTGTCTTCTATATACTTCACGTTAATCTAGTTAAACGTCTGCAGAAATACTTTTATTACATTCTCCATTGTAGATACAGCCTGATTAAAGGAATTCTGTAGGCATAAGCGGTAGTCAACTCTTTAATGAGCTGGTAGCTATGCGATGGCTTTGAAATTCCATTCTATTTGCTTGACCCGCAAAAAGAAAAACTAATAACGAGTTTCCATTTAAGAAAAACATAATTATGAGAAAATTGAAACCAATAACACGGAATATTTCAGAAACTGTACGAACATTTTGTTAAATATCAAACTTTCTATTTAAGTTCAACTACTTCTAAGCAGCGACACATATTTTCAACAAAATACCTCCCCCAAATTTCCTCTTACAAGCAGCTTTTTCTAAATATTGATTTTCTCAAAATAGGCTCTTACGAGTTTTATTAAAATACCATATGTTTAAAATATCTTCATTACAAATAAAATGTACATTTTGAGTTTTCTAGAAATAACTTCTGAAGCCCTCTTTATTCCGAATGACTTTGCATAGCTGGTAAATTGTAATAGACAAAAACTTAGTACACACAAAAATCTCGTTATATAATGGAGCTTTTTTTTTTTTTGCGTTAACCATTTTTGAAATATTCTTTGTAATTTGTTTCAATTTTGCGTTACTCTATCTTTTATCAAATGGGAAGTCTTTAACAGTTTTTTTTTCTGGTTAAGTAAAGAGAACGGTATTTTAAAGCCATGACATAGCGACCGACTTTTAAAAGATTAGACTATCGCTTTAGCTCATTGTATTTCCTTATTCTTCTTGTACAGGACATAGTATGTAACAAAACCGCTTCTGCTAATGTTTATCTTATTATCTTGAAGAAGATAAAGGATTTGTAGGAATAGTTTGTGGCAGCATAGGCAGAGAAATATATGTGAATGTAGTACATCAGAATTTTTGTCTAGTGCATTTTTGTCTATCAATTCACTTTTACCAAGCATACAAGATTATATAAAACTCCTGCCAAAAACATTCAAGATATACATTTTGTTTATCATGTATACATCTTCAATATATTGTATTTTAATGAAAATCGTAACATCAATTTTTGATAAAATAAATAATGTTAAGGTATATTCCACGTAAAGTGTATTTGGGGATGGAAGAATTTTCTTAAAAACTCCCTGTGATGTCTTTGGAAGATACGCACTCAAATACCAAGTTTGGTGTTTATCCGACACCCTCCCCCCACAGAGAGCATTTTCTAAAAAGTCTTCTTTTTATTAAGGGTCCTCAAGACATCTATTTCCTTTGAAATCATGATATTGATTTCTTTTAATCAGTTTAGTTTAACGTACATGGTAGTTCATATGTCGATTAGAATGAAGGGAGAGAAGAATAAGCTTTATTGTTCAAAAAGCTAGAGAAGGTTATTTGAATGGAACACATCAGATGTTTTTCTTTGTTTTATATTTCCGTCATTTTCAGTTGTTTCTCGAGGCTGCTTGAAAAGTGTGTAGGGTTTTAGGGGTAATATATACCGCCCAGATCTTAAACTTTCTATCGCTTGGCCCTTTGTATCTATAACGATACATTTAATGTAGCTATCTCTACAAATATTTATCTAAATAATTAAAATTATATAATATTATGTATCTACAAAGAAACTGTAAAAACCATTTTTACATATGTTTATCTTGTTAAACATGAAGTAGATAGAAGAAGCTGCTCTAAGAATACTTTGGAGAGTCGGTAGAGATAGTTGCATGAGTGTAACATATCCAATATTTTATTCGAGGCATGGCTTAAAATTAGTAAAAATACAGTGCAACTAGAGTCGTAGTTATGTTAAAAGTTCTATACATGACTCAGGTTTCTAATGAGCCAAGTATCTGCAGAGAATGAATGTAATCTTCTTGAGGACGTTCTTGTTGATATTTTATTGTTTTCAACTTATCAACTGTATATTTAAAACAAGAAAAACACCTTCGAAGTGGACTTCTCTTAGGACCGTTTTCTCCATTTATCCTGCCCTTTCCTTCTACACATCTTCCTTTTATATCTCCTGTGTTTTGCTGGTTTTTCTATCACTTATGTTTGGTTGTGTTGCAGGTAACGCAGCTTGGGCACATCTGAGAGCAAAGGATGCTCTGTCGACGACTCCGGAGTCCAACAGCGGCGTGGCCGGGTTACCTATTTTCATCACCGACGACACTCCTGTGAATGATTTGTTGCGATTCGCTCAGAAGGTGACGTTTAGGGATGCCGATGAGCCACCTCGCTGTCGTCTCTCGCGCTGGTACGTGCCAGCTGTTGTGGCGTATCTTCTGGCATTGCTCATAGAGATCTTCGTGCTCGTCACTCGACTACCTCATCACCTGCCAGTGGCCCCAAGAGGCATCGTCGCTTATTTGGGCTCTGTCGTCCTCTACAACCGTCTACGTGCAGCCTTGCATCTTAACTACACACCGCTGTTCCAACCTCAAGAGACTATAACGAGATCAAACAAGTTCTATCTTCGAGAGAAACTTTAGGTTAATGTGCAACAGCAACTCTGCGAACTTCCATAAAAAATCAACAATTAATTTGTATCAGTCACTCACCATAATAGTGCTTTGTAGCACTAGCCACTACAAAAGATAACTTCGTGCTTATGCAGTACACACAGAGTGACTTTCTTTCCTCGGCGATCGCTACAATTGGACATGATCTGGATGTCTGCAGTTTTACCAGAACCGGCAAATTGCAAACTGCGTCGGACTTTTTCTCGGTTTAGAGAATTACACCAAATACAATATATCATATCGTATGACGCAAAGGGCCCATTAGAATGCGTTACCCTTCTATTACACGGAAACATAACCTTAACTTTACAGTTTTACTTCTACGCAAAATATTACGATTAGAAAAGGAGTTTCATTTCCCTACTCTAATAAAATATCTGATTCTTGCAACACCTTACCATGTCACCGCTTATCTTGCGATTCAATATCTATAATAAACTGATGTACAGAGTTGTGTTTGAATGCAAGTAATAATTTGCAACGTTTTTCGTTGGGATATGTGTAAATAAAACTATTATGTATACGTATTGTTGATCTCTTTGCAGGTCGCTGTATTTTTCTTAGTTGTTTCATCATTTTCTATGTTAAGTTTTCTACTTGTTAATCGAAGCAAGTCACGTTAATATTGCGCTAGATTTTACTTTGTTATATTAAGTTTAACACCAACTGTGAATGACCAATTAACTAACAGTTGCACTACAACTCACTTTCATATAAGGAGGGCCAACTCCTTCATGTGTTTTAATTCTATCCAAGTTGCATACACGAAGATAAACAAGTATACTCCCTGAACCTATTTTAACATATTCGAATATGATGATTAAAATACTACGCTGTTTCACATGAAAATTAATAATGTTGTCTTCTTATTACATTTGTGTTATATTTTATTATATATATTATGTATGCTCTTACATACTGCATCACAGACATGGACACTGATGGTGTATGCAATGAAATTATATTTGCGAAATGAAAGGAAAATCTCCTGGCCTAAAATTAGGATATTTAGGTAACCTTAGGTTACTTAGATTAAATATTTATCGGCATTTGACAGTAATGGGGATTGATGAAAACCTGGAAAGAGCCTCAGTCAATACCGGTCCTCATTGTCGCGCTCGCTAAAGTGCTTCGTGGCACACGGGACCGCGGGTTTGAGTCCCACCTCGGGCATAGGTTTTTGTGTGTATGTCTATCAGTAAGAAAAGGGGAAAACAAATAAGAAAACCACAGAAAAATGTCGGAAAAATAAATAAGTAAAGTGAGGGAGAGTGGACCAGCAGGCTTGAACACGTTACCATGGAGTCATTGCGCTTGATTTTGGAAAAAGTATGCTTTCCCACCATGAAACTTGTCAATGCTGTGTTTCTCACTATTTTATGATTAATTTTGTGTGAAATGTGACTTTAGTACAATTTACCTGCATTTTTGTGTAATCATTTTACTTTCCCTAACACGCATCGTAACAGTATCGTATTCTACCTAGAAATTGGATGTCGATATTTCATCAAAACGTATGTTTTGAGGCCCTTGAAACCCAGTAAAGCATTTTTAGAAAATATTCATGTGTGTGCATCTGTCTGTCTGTTTGCCTGTCTGTCTGTGTCTGTGTGTGTCTGTGAACATCAGAGCTCAAAAGAAAAAGTTGGTTCTGGATCTTCCAAAGAAGCGGCAACACGAAAAAAAAAAAAAAAATTGAAGAAAATTTCCTCATCTCAGACTTTACAGAGAAAATGTTTGTTATTATTTATTTTCTCAAACATGGCTCTAACTGTATTGACTAAAATACTAAATATTAGCTATTTTCTTGCTAAATGAAATGTATACCTAACGCTTTCTATGAAAAGCCTCAGGAATCTATTCAGAAACACTTTTATATAATCAGTACTCCGTAAGAGATAGGCAAAAGTTTACTACACCAAAAAGTAGATCTTGTTAAAGTATAACATTTATGCAAATATGCCATTTTCAAGATATTCTTTGTTATCGCTTTGAATTTTAAGATACTTAAGCTTTTCTCAATTGAAAATAGTTACTTTTCTTTCAATTTGTGTTTGTGTAAATATAAGCAACGTATTTGAGAAAATACTGTTGCTTGAGATATGACTAAGCCTTAGCTCACTGCATTCTTCTTATACCTACAACGAAATGAGTAAAGCAATGAATTTTCGTCTACATTGACATATAGTGGATAGCAGAATAAGCTTTTACGAATAGTTTGTAGAAGAGTGAGCAGAAAAACCATTTAAATCCAACAACGGTGGAGTTGACCGTTTTTGAGATA
Organism: Hymenopus coronatus; assembly: GCA_030762935.1. Taxonomy (NCBI): domain Eukaryota; kingdom Metazoa; phylum Arthropoda; class Insecta; order Mantodea; family Hymenopodidae; genus Hymenopus; species Hymenopus coronatus. The sequence goes on along the minus strand of CM060888.1, from coordinate 138,809,694 downwards.
TTCCTTGTTATTGATTTCAGTTTTAAAATACTTATACTTCTCTCATACAAGAAACTGTCTACTCCTGGCCACGCAAAGAAACGGATTTCTACACCATAGCAACCACATTTTAAAAATTTGACTGTCGGTTAGCTTAGTGTACTCCGTTATTTCCCTTCTACTTATAAGGAAATAAGTAGTAAAACAGTTTCTGCTAATGTTTATCTCCATTAGCATGAAGTAGATTGAGGAATAAGCTTATTAGCAATAATTTGTTACAGGGAATTAGAGAAAATCCTGTGATTGGAGCACATCAGATTTTTAGAAAAGTCGACTTGGTATTTAAGTTGAGTGTCTTCCAAGGATGCGACACGAATATTTTCAACAACATCCTGCGACCCCCAACAACTCTTTACATGCAACATTTGATTTTGTTCATTTTCTTAAAAACGGCTCTAATGATTTTGATTAAAATATCGTTTATTAAAGATATTGACAAATAAAATGTATATCTTGAATTTTCTGGAAAGAGCCTCTGAAGATATCTTTATTCGGGATGAATTTTGCGGAATTTTGCGTGACTAGTAAAGCGTATGAGATACACAAAAATTTACCAGATAAAAAATGTAGAGCACATTAAAACTCACACTTTATGTTATATACATTTATTTCGTGGAGTTGATCGTTTTTGAGATATTACTTTTTTTTTGGTTTCAGCTTTAAAAAACTTAGTTTTCTCATATAGGAATTTGTCAACTCGTGCCCACACAAAGAAAGGAACTTGGGTCACATAACAATCACTATCACTTTAACCTATGCTACTCTCATATTTCGCATCTGCTTCCAAGGACTATTTCTGCTATTTTTCTCTCGATTAACATGAAGTAAATAGAAGCTCTGACCAATCTCTCTGTTCAAAAACAGATTATCGAGGTACTGGTAAACTAGTGATGGGCGCTATCGAATGAAATCAGTCGAATTATTCGATAATCACCTATCAGTTATTCGATTGTTGTCCAGTATTCGGTCTTTCATTCAGTTTTAAATTAGTTTATTGCGTTGCCTATAGGCCATGCAATGTTACTATGCTATTGGTTGCTTGGATTTCGATTCTCCAAATCACTTTTGTAAGTCCTTAAATCGATACACCACTGCTCCTATGAACATGATGTCAACCCATTCCAGAGAATACAAGAGAAAGAAAGAGCGACATGTCTCAATATCCCTGTGGAGTGGAAAATACATAGCTAATGACGTTTATCTGCGACGTTTATAATTTAGGTAAATCTTCCAGAATGCGATCCAGACTTAAAATTCGCTGCATTTCAGAGGTTTTAACTTCTCCTCGGGATCATCGATTTTTTTACGTTGCTTTACAGATCCTTCCGCCATGCCCTGTCGCCACTTCGCAGCCTGCTGCTGCTCCACTTATACTTAGGGCCCTTCACCTTGGTCTGCGCTTTGCGACTTAGGACTCTCCATCCTGGGCTTTACATTGTGACTTAGGGTCCTCCACCATAAGCTACGCTTTGCGACTTAGGACCCTCCACCTTGGTCTACGCTTTGCGACATAGGGCCCTCCACCTTAGTCTGCGCTTTGAGACATAGGGCCCTCCACCTTGGTCTACGCTTTGCGACTTAGAACCCTCCATCTAGGTCTGCGCTTTGCGCCATAGGGCCCTCCACCATGGTCTACGCATTGTCACTTAAGGCCCTCCACCATGAGCTACGCTTTACGACTTAGGGCACTCCACCTTGGTCTACGCTTTGCGACTTAGGGCCCTCCACTTTGGTCTTCGCATTTGATATAGGGCCCTCCACCATGAGCTACGCTTTACGACTTAGGGCCCACCACCTTGGTCTACGCTTTGCGACTTAGGGCCCTCCATTTTGGTCTAGGCTTTGTGACTTAGGACCCTGCACCTTCGTCTACGCTTTGCGACTTAGGGCCCTCCAACTTGGTCTAGGCTTTGCGACTTAGGGCCCTTCACCTTGGTCTACGCATTGTGGCTTATGGCCCTCCACCATGAACTACGCTTTACGACTTAGGGCCCTCCACCTTGGTCTACGCTTTGCGACTTAGGGCCCTCCACCTTGGTCTACGCTTTGCGACTTAGGGCCCTCCACCTTGGTCTACGCATTGTGACTTAAGGCCCTCCACCATGAGCTACGCTTTACGACTTAGGGCCCTCCACCTTGGTCTACGCTTTGCGAATTAGGGCCCTCCATCTTGGTCTAGGCTTTGTGACTTAGGGCCCTCCGCCTTCGTATACGCTTTGCGAATTAGGGCCCTCCACCTTGGTCTAGGCTTTGCGACTTAGGGCCCTCCACCTTGGTCTACGCATTGTAACTTAAGGCCCTCCACCATGAACTACCTTTACGACTTAGGGCCCTCCACCTTGGTCTACGCTTTGCGACTTAGGGCCCTCCACCTTGGTCTACGCTTTGCGACCTAGGGCCCTCCACCTTGGTCTAAGCATTCTGACTTAAGGCCCTCCACCATGAGCTACGCTTTACGACTTAGGACCCTCCACCTTGGTCTACGCTTTGCGACTTAGGGCCCTCCACCTTTGTCTACGCTTTGCGACTTAGGGCCCTCCACCTTGGTCTAAGCATTGTGACTTAAGGCTCTCCGCCATGAGCTACGCTTTACGACTTAGGACCCTCCACCTTGGTCTACGCTTTGCGACTTAGGGCCGGCCACCTTGGTCTACGCATTGTGACTTAAGGCCCTCCACCATGAGCTACGCTTTACGACTTAGGGCCCTCCACCTTGGTCTACGCTTTGCGACTTAGGGCCCTCCACCTTGGTCTACGCATAGTGACTTAAGGCCCTCCACCATGAGCTACGCTTTACGACTTACGACCCTCCACCTTGGTCTACGCTTTGCGACTTAGGGCCCTCCACCTTGGTCTACGCTTTGCGACTTAGGGCCCTCCACCTTGGTCTACGCATTGTGAATTAAGGCCCTCCACAATGAGCTACGCTTTAAGACTTAGGGCCCTCCACCTTGGTCTACGCTTTACGACTTAGGGCCCTCCACCTTGGTCTACGCTTTGCGACTTAGGGCCCTCCATCTTGGTCTAGGCCTTGTGACTTAGGCCCCTCCATCTTCGTCTACGCTTTGCGACTTACGGCCCTCCACCTTGGTCTAGGCATTGCTACATAGGGCCCTCCACCTTGGTCTGCGCTTTGAGACATAGGGCCCTCCACCTTGGTCTACGCTTTGCGACTTAGGACCCTCCATCTAGGTCTGCGCTTTGCGCCATAGGGCCCTCCACCATGGTCTACGCATTGTCACTTAAGGCCCTCCACCGTGAGACACGTTTTACGACTTAGGGCCCTCCACCTTGGTCTACGCTTTGCGACTTAGGGCCCTCCACCTTGGTCTAAGCATTGTGATTTAGGGCCCTCCACCATGAGCTACGCTTTACGACTTAGGACCCTCCACCTTGGTCTAGGCTTTGCGACTTAGGGCCCTCCACTTTGGGCTAAGCATTGGGACTTAGGGCCCTCCACCTTGAGTTTCGCTTTACGGCTTAGGGCTCACCATCTTGGTCTACGCTTTGCGAATTAGGGCCCTCCACCTTTGTCTACGCATTGTGACTTAGGACCTTCCACCTTGGTCTATGCTTTGCGACTTAGGGCCCTCCACTTTGGTCTAGGCTTTGCGACTTAGGGCCCTCCACCTTGGTTTACGCTTTGCGACTTAGGGCCCTCCATCTTGGTCTAGGCTTTGCGACTTAGGGCCCTCCATCTTGGTCTAGGCTTTGCGACTTAGGGCCCTCCATCTTGGTCTAGGCTTTGTGACTTAGGGCCCTCCACCTTGGTCTACGCTTTGCCACTTAGGGCCCTCCACCTTGGTCTAGGCTTTGCGACCTAGGGCCCTCCACCTTGGTCTACGCTTTGCGACTTAGGGCCGTCCACCTTGGTCTAGGCTTTGCGACTTAGGGCCCTCCACCTTTGTCTACGCTTTGCTACTTAAGGCCCTCCACCTTGGTCTAGGCTTTGCGACTTAAGGCCCTCCACTTTGGTCTAGGCTTTGCGACTTAGGGCCTTCCACCTTTTTCTAGGCTTAGCGACTTAAGGCCCTCCACCTTGGTCTAGGCTTAGCGACTTAAGGCCCTCCACCTTGGTCTAGGCTTAGCGACTTAGGGATCTCCACTTTGGTCTAGGCTTTGCGACTTAAGGCCCTCCACCTTGGTCTAGGCTTAGCGACTTAGGGATCTGCACCTTGGTCTAGGCTTTGCGACTTAGGGCCCTCAGGTCATATCGGCAGTATACCTAGTAAACAATTACGGAGAGTCTCTAATTGCTGAATGTATCAAATTTTAATCACATAAGGACACTGGAATTAGGTTGTGTTATACAAGCAGGGAAATTCGCACTACTGCTTTTGGAGACATTTAACACATACTCTACCAAATGGTTAGCATTCACATAAAGTGAGGCAGTTCCACATTTGTCTGGTATTTAGAAGAACATACGTTTAGAATGCAATACGACGCTACCTATGTATTACATTCCTGAGTTCAACCAACATTTAAGATGAGCACCGCAGCTAAACAATAAATGTGGACATCACCATAATGGGCGTTTCCCCATAATTGTCACCCCTTTCGGCGAACACTTTCATGAAATAAACTTTGCCTCATTATTTTTAAATCAAATCAAATACCTGCGAAATTAATAATCAAGGTAGCAATAGTGAGTTAATTCCAAAAATAAAAAGTTTTGGTATGATGCATTCAAACATGCAACATTTAGGTGAACGAATGGCATTACGTAGTGCATGTTCCTCACATGTTATATATAATAAAATACTAGCGTTATAGCGTTTTGAGTAGTTCCCACAATTATGCACATATATAACCTTAAAATATTGATATCTTTATTTAGATATTGATTTATAAAATAGAAAGTTTCCTTTACAGCATTGTATGTATTAGTCTGATTGAAAAACTGTGTGCTTTGATAGTCCGATTTTCATGGAAATGGTTATTGCTTTAATTACTAGAATATAACATAAGCAATTATGTGATTTAATATTGCAAACTAATGGGCACTCAAGTATCTTTTACATTACTCGAGAGCTAGAACGCCTTTTACATGGTAATTTTAAACTCGAATGAAAACTGATTATTTTAGTCATTTATCTATATGCAAATAAATACATATTTTTTGTGTAAATAAATATTTTTATATCCGAATGCAAACTCGAATCATTCGATAGTCATCTCTCACTATAGTAATACATTCGATTGTCTATAGTGCCCTTCACTCTGGTAAACCATCAGAGTAAAGCGAGGTGGAGCAACATAAACCATATTCATTGAATGACGTCTAGAGTCACATTATCAAGTAAATGAAGCAACTCATCTCTAAGAAACTGTGGTTACTTTGAAATTGCTTAGACACAAGCTACTTTTCTTCAATTTATTGTCATTAGAAGACACGAGATAAGCACTTTGCAATACAATCTACTGAGTCAATTATTTACTAGGAGCTTTCTCTATTGAAAATGCACACGTATTTTACTTATACCTCTTTTCTCTTTGCATTAGTTTTATATAATTAAGTATAGATACGCGTCACTGACTTTATCTATCCACTACTGAGTGCGCCAATTACTATCTATGAGAGTTGCGTTGTTTAACTTAAAGCCGATGTAACTATGTGACAGCCCTGACGTAACTTCAACGCTTCGATGCACTTAACAAATAGCACCATTGTAACTATGAGACAGCCCCGATGTGCAGCAATATTCTCCTAATATAGCAAAATGGCTGTCATTGCAGCTTCTTTCTCTTTGGGCAGAAAGGCCGCGAAACTGGAGTCGATATTACCCAAAATACATCATTTTCTTCCCAGGATACAACATAACACCCACGTGACAAGTGTTACACAACGGAAAAATACTCTTTTCCAAACTAAAAGGGACTTTACCGTCACGCGTAGCTCGTACGTGCCTGGACAAAAGAGCATTTGATAACAATGAAAACTTCTCACTCCACTTTCCAAGTTTGGCGTAAACAACTCTCGACTGCTCTTGCTAAAAGCTGATTTTTACACAATTAATACGTGAAATAATCGAGTATTGGCACTCTTTAAATATAAACTGATAAGCAATTAATACAAATTACAATGGTTTTATAGAGAAGCCAACTAACGGTCTCAAATTGAAGGGGCATGTGGAACTCCTTCCTCGAGCGCCCAGTTGCGAACCTCCCACATTTTCATACGCGCTTGCTCGCAAATGTCTCTACACAAGTGCTTTCCAGGATACTCTTCTGTATACATTTGACCTGCAGTTGCCATACTGCCATGCTACGCCATAAATGTAATGCATATCCGTCAATTCACTAACTGAATACATCGTGTATCATCGTGCAGGGTGCTACTTTGAAGTTCACAAAACTAAGGGTAATTAGAAAAAAAAAGAAGGAACGAAAAGAAAAATATATATATGTCAACTTATAAACACATATTTGGATATAAATGCACATTTGAGGGGAATTAGAAACTAGGGATCATTACTGGCAATTTTCCTTTTAAATCTTAAAACTCTCTTGTTAGGGAGTATAAGAAAGGATATTTTAACCATATTCACAGGAACTTTGCATTGTTTTGGTACCAGGAATACACACTTTTATATAGATACACACTGGTGCGAAACACCTAAGGACGAGATGGTAATACATGAACTACTTGGTGGAAATAAATGAAAATGCAAAAGCACGCTGTCAGGGATCTCTTACACGTATATCTAAGCCGCCACATGACGTGACTGTAGCGAGACTATAGTGCCAAAAGGGGCTGGTCCCGCAGCACGGGGTAATTGAAGAAACAGGATAAGATAGTGTGTGACAATCAGCGAGCTTATTACCTTACACCGTAGTGACATTCTTCTTCACAACATGGTCCGTAGACCATACTCGATCATTTCACTGGAAGAAGGACTAAGTATGGAGAATGTTAGCCAGAAGTTTGGTATTGCTCACAGCATTATTTCATATGCACAGACACTCTTGTCTTAGGCCTGGTACCTGGAATTTCGTTTCCCGAATACCTACCTACAACGCTGTGTGATTTGGTTGGTAGCAGGAACACTATTGGATATTGTAAAAGAATATCGGCGCTGCGGCAAAGAGGGAAGACTGGCTCGGCTTCCTGAGACAAGAACACTGGAAGATGGTGGAGTCCGAATTTATCGGCGATATGCAGCCATTTATCACACGGTTTGCGGTTACCAACTAATATTGTTGGTCCCTCTGTTGACTATCACCTCAATACCACGAAGCACTGACAAATTGGTTAGTTTAAGCTTCTCGCTGCTGTGAGGAGGACTCTACAATATTACAAACACCACCGACGAAAAGCACAAAATTCCCAAAGACGTGAAATAGGACTGACCACAACGGCGCAGTCAATGACATGAAATAAACAAACGCCTTTTCTACCGTATCTTCCTCTCTCCTTTCACCTTCCTCACTAAAACAAAATAAATAAAAGAAATGTAGTTAAGCTAAGCTTCAAATAACAAAAAGAAAAACAAAATACATGAATTGGAGCTCGTACATTCGGAACAAAATTATATATATATATATAAAAGACTGTGCAATTTTGAAAGAGAGAGAGAAAAAAAGGAGAGGTCAACTTGGTCACGACCATGGTCAGCTACAGCAGCAATGTCCCCTACATCGTACTACAGGTAAGAAGAGATGTACGTCAAACAGCTGCTGCAATTGCAACCGTATTTAACAGGACTGCTGGACATGCAATCTTACGCTACAAGGTGGCGGGGCAACTGCATAGAGATGGTCTCTTTGTTTGACGGCTAGTGCGTTGTGTTCCAGTGACACCCGCGCATCGGCGGCACCGTTTGAAATGTTTCGAAGAGCATCAGAATGTGGAATGAGGTCGCTCTTGGATGAGAGCAGATTCAGTCTGAGTAGCGATTCTTGACGTGCCCTCATCTAGCGAGAGGTAGATTACCTGAGGTGCCCTTAGGTAATGCGTCCAGGAATATCGTTGAACATGGGTCAGGGTGTTATGGTGTTGGGAGGCATAATGTTGCATGGGGTACCGACCTCCAAATATTTGAGTACCGTACGCTCACAGATCAACTTTATTGGATACTGTACTCCTTCCCCATGTTCAGTCGGACCTGACTTCATTTCTATGGATAAGAATGTGCGACCTCACCGAACAGCGCACTCTGTTGGAACGAGAGGATATTCGGCAAATAGACTGGCCTGCTCGTTCTCCCGATTTAAATTCTATTGCACACGCATGGAATGCTTTGGTGAAACGCACTGCAGCTTGTTCACATGCTCCAACGACCATCCAATAGCGTTGGTGGAGGAGGAATGGAACACCCCACGGCCAGAAACGCTTGCTAACCTTGAGGCCAGCATGGAAGCACGATGCAGGGACAGCATTGCTATCCGTGCCTTCCAAGCACCATGTCTCTATTTTTGTAAATCTAGATGACCATCATATGACGTACCTAGTGACTTTAGTGTAGCTTATTTTCTATGACTAGCAGTGTTATTTCTGTTCGTCTCATTGTTTGCTTTGTTTAATAGCATACTGTAGCAGTTCTCTCTATGTATGATTCAAGTTTCATCGAGCTTCGTTACTTGACTGTGGTACGGCATGCGAATGTTTTTTTCATTAGATTTTTCACACCAGTGTATATATGGACACACACACACACACACACACACACACATATGCACATACTACGCACCAAACCATCGCCTATGCCCAGAATTGTCGTCGACTACTTTTCCACGCTCTACCCAAAAGTTTCAAAGCCAAATACACTGTACTGCAGCATTGGGATAAAGAAAATCTATTGTAATAACAATTTGAACTAATAAAGACATTTTGTTAAATATTTATACTCATAGTAGACACAACTTATAATTAAGCATACAAAACTTTATCTGGCAGGTGTACTGTTTTGTACGTGAATTCTGCACCACTCTACAGAAGAAGTTCGTAAGACCCACACATTTTAGATTTCATCATTTAGGAAAAATGTTGTTCTACAAATTGCTAATACAGTTAAGTATGGCACCTTCGGTGTGCTAAAGTCATGCTGTTTCTTTCTTTGCAAACATACATATAACATAAGTTAACTTAATCGGCTTGCCCTTATGGAAGATTTGCACTTACACGTCGGTAAGAAGGCGAGAAGCCTGTAGAAGAGCCAACTATTCATTTAACCATTAAGTGAAGAACCTGGAATATGAGTGCAGCTCTAATCAGGTGTAAGCATGAGGAAGCATATGGTATGAAGACGAAAATGAATGAAAGGAAGGTAAAATTGAGCAGTTGGTGGAAAGAATGGCGGGAAAAGCTGGAGAAAAGCCTATCAGATACCAGTATGTCCATCAAAATTCCAGTTGAGGCTCCTAGGATAGAATCCGGCCCGGCCAGTCGGCCATGCCACCGCTTTTGCAAATGTATGCATTTTTACTTTTTTTTTAGCATGTAGATACATAGGTAGTAGCTAGAAAAAATATTCTATTCCACCCAAAATTCGATGTCAAGATTTGGTACAAATATTTTTTTTTGAGTCTCCTGAGTTCAAAAAGAGTATTTTTAGAAAAAGGTGAAGTGTGTGTGTCTTTGGGTCCAAAACGAAAAGTCGGTTAAAAACCAAACTTGGTATTTGTCTCTGTGGTGTGTTGTCAATAATGTCGCCGTTCATTTGTCTACCTCGGAGTCGGTCTGGATTAGCACCCATGAAATACTCTATAATTACCTTTGAATAGTCCTTTGATGCACCGGCTTTGCTCGACTCTGTAGAGCACAAGCTTACTCTCACTTGGGGGGGGGGGAAGACTAAGATATGTAACACGGGGTAGACTCAAAAATAAAAGTATTTCACTTTGGATTCCTGTGAATGAATGTTTTTATCCTCCTTTGTTGCTTGTTGAGGCACTAACCCTACGAGCGACCCCCGACATAAGAATTCTTGAAGACGTATAAATAATATTAATTAGTGCTATTTTCTGCTGTTTACTAAGTTCTTGTTTCGACGGTCATCGGTAATTATTGCGTACTTTTCTGTTACGCGACAATCGATAACAACATCTCACGTAATAAAATCACATACTTAGGCACTCACACCGCCACGTTCACGTACGTACAACGTACAGCCTATAGCATACCGCGTACAACATTACGCGTCTATCACGCAGAATAAGCTGCAACAGCAACAATAATCACAGTAGTCAGTAAGAATCACAGTAACCTGATTCCTTGTAAGTCCATCGCTTAAATACCTAAAATCTCCAATATTGAACTCCTTCCTGATTAGCTGAAAAGAAGCGCGAAAATAACGTTGTCACTTTGTAAGTTCTTTGTATTCAACTCACGTGACCGCTCTTTATAATGAAGAAGTCCCGAGCTGCTAACCTTTAGGGGACGAACCTCTCTCTAAAATTTACCCTTTTACTTATGTCTCTAATGCGCTAAAAATCTTGCTCTACAAAGGCAATTGTGTTACTGACGTTAACAAAGGAAGTAACCTTGGCGAGCATAATAGCAACTTCTTCGCCTTAGGGTTTTATATTCTGCAATCTGCTCAGCTTTGGCTGCTGAAGCATGCAGATATTTCCTATATGAACCCTATGCAAAAATATTAATTAAACTAATAAAATTCACGGCGGTCTAATATACTGTTGCATATTTACATTTAGTATCTTCCAAGGATGCGACGCAAAGATTTTCAAGAAAATCCTCACACCTCCAACAACTATTTTACGTGGAACATTTTCCGAAAATTTCGATTTTCTAAAAAAATGGCTCTAACGATTTTGATTAAAATGCCATATGTTTAAAATATTTTATGGCAAACGAAATGCATAACTAGAATTTTCTGTTATTAGCCTCTAAAGACCTCTCTGTTCTGGATAAACTTTGCTGAATTTCAAATAACTGGTAAACCGAAAGAGATACACAAAAACTTATTACACAAAAATGTAGCTCTCATTAAGCTAATGTGATATACATTTGTTTGGGTAGAGTTAACCGCTTCTGAAATATTCCTTATTATTGGTTTTAGTTTTAAACTACTTTAACTTTTCTCAAGTGAGAATGTAAAAGAGAACCGTATTTCAATTTTTTCACATAACGTTAGCACTTAAAAGATTTTTACTTTTAGCCTAGTGCATTCCTTACTTCCTTTGTACTTATAAGGAAGTAAGTAATAAGAAGACAATTTGTGCCTAATGTTTATCTCGATTAGCATAATCTTTTATAAGGAGGGTTTGTTTGTTTAACAGCTAGAGAAAGTCATGTGAATGGAACACGTCAGACTTTTTCACTTATGCTTTGAAGGCTTGTTCTTGGACTCACGTTTTCAAACATAAGTTACCTGTGATTTTAAAAACTCGTTGCAAATCTAAATTATATTAATAAGATGCTTTACTACTTTTAAAAATATAATTAGTGATAGATTTATTCAAAGATTGTATAACCTTTATCCTATCTTTCTTAATAAATAAACTTATTGGTTGCAATCAGGTCAGTGAGTTAAGAAGGTGTGCAAACATTTCAGTCTATCTTAAATACATAGTCTCTGAGATGCATTTAGGAAATTTGACATTGGAGGAATAAGCAACTTTAAATTTGACATTTATTATTATTGTTGTTGTTATTACTGCATGATCATTTTACAGCCTTCTTTAACTAGATTATGGTAATGTCGGGGAGGTTTTTCAGACTGAAGCACTGGTTTTGTAACTTTAGGTAAGTTGCACACTTGCAAATTCTATAGAGGTTAGGGACTAATTATAACTAAAGACAAATTCCCACTCCCTGAGCAGAAATTGAACCCAAGACCTGCAGATAAGAAGTCAGCTAGCTAACCAATTGACTCTGGAGACAAATACACTTAGTATTGTAATAATGTAATATTACATTATTATATGCAATGTACATGTATTATATATGTATTTACATGTAAAACTTGTATTTCACCATTGGAGGAACGCAGAACTCTTTCTAATGATTTTGGTGAAAAAATAACTATTTTTGGATTTTTAATGCAAAACATGCACAATACATTAAACTACATATTTGCATTGTTTGATTAACACATGTTTTAGACGCCATTTTAAGTGTTGCGCTGGTTAAGTGGTTCTCTGAGTGAAACTTCAAAATTAATATTCCCGGGTTCAATTTTTTTTCTTTCTTTTTCTGTTACTTTCACCATATTCAAAATCTACTTTCTCTCACAAAATGCAAGTAGTGCTTGAAACTTCTCTCAAGCCACTACAAAATGTGTGATTGATTGCATTTTTTGGTACTGGTAATAGATTAGTTTTAAAAATGAATTAGTGTAACCAAACGATATTTTGCCAGTTATATCACTTTCATAACTCCATGGCACGACAGCTCACGGGGAACCTTGGCCTACCGCCCGGCCGCTGCGTCCCCCATCTCGGTCCACTACAAACGTCATGGATGGGGTGCAGTATTGGAGGGTGAGACGTGGTCAGCGCCTCGAGCCCCTCCCGGCCGGTTAATGCGGCCCTCACGACCTGGAGCCGCTACTTCTCCATCAAGTAGCTCCTCAATTGGCCCCCAGGGACCTCACGAGGCTGAGTGCACCCCGGTCCAGGTCTTCCAGCGGGGGGAAAATCCCCACGCCAGTACTGGGGATCGAACCCAGGTCTCCCGCTTGGTAGGCAGCTGCGCTACCACCGCGCTAAGGAGACGACCGTTATATCACTTTGTGAGATAAAATATATTTTTAAAACAAAACTATCCAGAGTAGGAAAATTACAAGCAGACACTTTCTTACAAAGATGTTAAGGAGTATATTTTAAAAAATGATTTAAGTAGCTCAATATCTGCGGGAGAAGATAGATATTTTTATTTTAGCTAATTAAATGGAATAACCTCATTAATTATTCAGAATAAAAATACATATTTGGATGAAACATGGTCTGAATACTTCGTTTGTTGCCAGTAACGCCTGTACAGAAAACCCAATGTGCTCATTCACAATTTTGTCTACTTAGGCAAATAGTAAAAGTCAAATCCTTTGAAAGCTGGTCGCTCTGTGAAACAATTGAAATTCATATCTCTTTGCGTGGCCAGGAATAAAAAAAAAAAGATAGGAGAAACATTTAAGTAGTTTTAAATTGAAATCAATAACATATAAACATAAAAATATGTGTGTTTTAATGATATCTACATTTTTGTGTAGTAAGGTTTTATCTGTCTCTTAAGGTTGACCAGTTCAACAAAATTTATTCAGAATGAAGAGGGTTTCAGGGGCTATTCCCAAGAAATTCAGGATATTCATTTTATTTACAATGTAAATGTCTTTAATATACAGAATTTTAAACAAAACCGATAGAGCAATTTTTTACAAAATCGAACTTTTCGAAAATGTTAGATGTAAAGGGTAGTTTAGGATGATTAATGTTTTTGAAAATCTTCGTGTTGCATCCTTGTAAGATGCTAAACTTAAATATCAAGTATGGTATTTTACCGACTTTTCTCTTTGAGCTATACCGTCCACTAACCTTTCTTTTTAAAAATTCCTTTTTTTTTAATTCAGAAGACTTCAAAGCCTGTATTTCCGGTGAAATATCGTATCAAATTTATGGATGCAATACAATATATTCTCCAACTACTATATAGATTGCTAGAGAAAGTATAAATTAAAGCTTTGGCTTTCATACCTCAGAAAATGGCTTCTATCACTTCGGTAACTCCTTAAACACACAAATGGACTCAATTTTCAATTGCTCTTTATGAGTTAATTGTTTTTTTTATAATTTCTGCCTGTGCATTCTTCTATTGAGGTATATATTTATTACGAAATCTGCCTTGCGGTACTAAGCACCCTAGGCTCTTTCAAGGGTAGGGCTCTTATTTTTAGGTAAATACATGTTTTGTTTGCGTCCTAATATGAACTTGAAACTGAGTTTAATGTTCTGGGTATGTACACTAGACCAAACATTTTAAGTTTAATTGCACATAAAAATGCGTATTTTCTGATTTTTACTTAAATATATATTTTTCGTATATTCACTTAAATTACACAAAAATCGCATAAAGGAAAGTTTTTTAAAATAATTTGCACATAATTTCTTAAAATCACAAAAGCTGCAGCAGAATTATTTTTAACAAGTCACTATCCACTTCTGTAATGCTCAACGACACATGCCAGATGACGCAATTTGTTGTTAACTATTAGAATAAGTGATATGTCAGCTATAGTATCCCTTCAGTTTAAAGAATGCATTCCTTAGTTACATGAGCTCGCAAGATATGAACGGCAATTCCTCTACTGCCATGTGCTTGAAATAAATAAACACTGTTATGGTTTCACAGCCCAGCTAGTATATACACTGTTACTTGTTAAAATGTGTAGTCAATTAGTCACTCATTTGTCATTTGTGAATCAGCAAAGTTTAGGCAAGTTACATATCGACAGTTTTGACTTCACAGGGGATTAAACGTGCCCAGGGTGAAAAGTAGTGCAGCAATACGCTGCGGAATTTAAGGATATTTTCAGGTCTAATGGGAAAATCCTGAAATTATTGATGTGAATGTGAATAACATCATGTTATAATTACTTCTTGTGATGTGGAGCGATCCTTTTCGAAATTTATGGTACTTCTTCGTGACAATCGTGAATCTTTCGGGATGGAAAATTTGAGGACGCATGTGATCGTATACTGTAACTACAATATTTGGTGATCCCTCTGATGACTGGTGAGTACCCGTTCATTTCTATTAGAATAGTCATTCAGATCTTTAAAAACATATTTTATTTGTTTTGGCACATATTTTGAACAAGTTTTTAGCACCTAAAAATCTGAGCCCTATTCAAGGGAATGACGTAGAGTAAAGTGTAAGCGTTTCCTTTAAGATGTAAGAGCGCCTTTAGAGGGGATATTGATGGAAGAAGCCGCCGCGGAATCACCTGGGGATCCCCAACTCTTGCTGCATGTCTCCGGCAAGTTAGGCTTTCTGTGTTGGTTCAGCTTCCCTCTTTACCCTATTATGAGCAAACAGCAGAGTTCATACCGCGGCAACTGTTCCTCCTCAAGTGCTTTTCAAAACGAATTTCGCCCGCCGAGCTTAACAAAATATGTACCCTACAGCTGGGCAAATGCGATGCAGGCCCAGAAACTTATTGAGATAGACATGTGATTGTAATAAATTTTTTCTCTGTAAATTTAAACTAAAGAAAATTGCATGACATAACTTAGTTTATACAACATACAGAGAGAAATTAGGCGATATAGTAAGAAACTTTTATATCGGATCAAAATAGATACATCCATTAGTATAACAAATCTATGGAAGAAAATAATATAACTTGATGAACAAGACAAACATAAAACAATATATACATGTAGCAATATAGGAATGTGTATCATATCTGCCGGATGTGTTTGGTCACGTTTACATGAAGTTGCAATCACAGTTCAGAAGTAACAGTAAGAGGTGAAAAACACTTTGCTTCGTTATGCCACCGATAAAATTGCCACGTTCGTCTGTGTTACGTAAATATGTTACGGAGTTCGGGAGTGTTAATTTTAATGAGGATGGACAAGTATTATTTTGTTTGTCATGTGAATGAACTATTGCTTCTGACAAAAGGTTCCAAGTAGTACAGCATCTTAACACTGTGAAGCACAAAATAATTACAGCCAGAAAATTCTACTTTACGTCAAAAATTTGTAAGTACGTCATTTAGTGAGCAGGTCAACGTACCCGGAGGTTCACGTGACCCTTTCGCCAAGGAATTGCGTTCAGCATTTATAAGTGCAAACATTCCTCTTTGGAAAATAATTAGTATCCATCTTAAAGCTAATAGGACACTATTTTATTAATAATAATTAATTAAAACTTTAAACTATGATTAAATGGTGAACATATGAGAATAGTTATCAAGCATACAATTTTTATTTCGCATATCGTTTATGCATATTTTACAAGTTTTAGTGCATATTTGCATGCATATTTTGGCATTTGTTTTTGCATACAAATCCGGGCTCTGCTCATTACCCCGGTTAATATGTAGCAATATCTTTATTATTCTCCTCTGCTTACTCCAGCTGTGAGATTACTGTCTGAAATCTTCTTTGCTCAGTCTCTGTTATTGTAACAACATTAAAAGATCCTTTACATTTTCATTCCCACTGCTACGTTTCTTTTCCAGTGTTTTATATAATATTTAGTTTTATATCCCTGATTCGCTGGCATTTATCTCATTTCATCACTATTTAACTGTTACAGTCTGTTTGGCCAAAAAGTTTCACCACTTCTATTACTCTACTTTATCTAATTTGTTGTTTACTTGCATTGAAAACGTCAAAACATTTTAGATGATATATAGCTATAATGTTACACTGGTTACGCAATAAACATATTTAAAAGTTTATTTGTTTATCGTCTCTGTGTAGGATGTAACTGGATGGTATGTTGTAATTGTGTTTCATATAATTTCCTTACGTGGTAAATATGATAAAACTCTATTCATGAATAATTAGTAAAAAAATCAAATGTGTTCCCTTCACGTGAGTTTCTCTGTAAACAATTATCCCTAAAAAGTTTATTCTTCTATTATTCCATGCTAATGAAGATAAACATTAGCAGAATGTCTTCTTACTAGCTTCCTTGTAAATCTATATGAATCGCTGAAATGTATGTACGCGTATCACTTCCGAACGATTGCACCAAATTGAACAATTCCATTTTTGTTGTGTTCGTTTTTGTCACGACAAGGTTTGTGGAAAAGAAAATGTTTAAAAATAGTACGGAAAAGTTCTTAAAATCTCATAATATGAATAAAATTAGTGTCAAGGGAACGTATTTCGGTAAATAGCAGTGGTACCACAAGTTATTTGTTGCTAAATGGACGTAGTACTGCTATATTTCCCTTCCCATTCAATGTTAAGGTAACGCCCCAGTTTATCAGTACAATGACGCAGTGCAGCAGTGAAATTCAAATACATTTTTATGTATTAACTGTCCTTTCTTTACTCCTATCGTTTAAAATAAAGAAGATAAGAAGTTTTTCTGACGGCGAACACCTAGAGTAAGTACTTATTTATTTACTTATTTAAGTACTAGATGGCTATAGTAATATGTTTCCTTCTTATCCAATGTTCAGGTAACGCAAAGTTTATCGAGATGAGATAACGCAGCAGTGAAATTCAAATACAATCTTATGTATTAACTGTCCTTTCCTTACTCCTATCGTTTAAAATAAAGAAGCGAAGAAGTTTTTCTGGCAAAGACACCTAAAAAACTTATTTATTTTCCACCAGATGACCGTAGTACCTACTGCTCTATTTTCTTCCCCATTCAATGCTAAGGGAATGCACCCGGTTATGGAGACAATGACGCAAGATAGCTGTAAAAATCAAATATATTTCTATTAACTATCGTTCTCTTGGTCACATCGTTTAAATAAAGAAATAAGGATATTTTTGTTTTAATTCTTTAAAATGAACAAGTTATAAACATTTATGAAAATGGCGGAGAAATGATGGGATCCGTTTTAGGTTAACTTCCTATTGCAGATGTTGGTTATTTGAGTTATGCGGTACACGAGCTAGCTAAAGAACATGAATATACCCTCGTCACCATCACATTGCAATTGCGGTGCTCTTAATACATTTGATCAAGTAATATTTTGGGTTAAATGGAGAAATTTAATACATAAAGCTAACATCAAATAAAATGTTACTTTGTGACCCTCTTAATGTAATTCATTACCTATGTTAGAAGTCCGCCAGGGTAGAGTGGTGGTAGCATATCTGCTTCACATTTAACAGGTTCTGAGTTCGAATTTCGCTTAAGGTGAGTTACCCGGATACGGTTTTTTTTCGGGTTTTCCCTTATTCTGAGAAGGCGAATGTCACGTAACTTTAAGATCTATGGTCCCTGAGATCATTTGAGCATCATTTCACCAATTTCATTCATCGTCCATATGACCAACCAGGTTAAAGGACATTAAAAAAAATACCTATGTCAGCGTTTATGGAAGCGCTGCCATTATTGTTATTATGCAACGACATCCTTGCTTACCCACGCTGTTAAGCATATGTCATCCTTTCCACAATACCTTATTGGCGCGCTGAGTTCGTTCTTTTCGCAATACCAACTATATATGCTACATTGAGCAGATTATAGCGCTTTTCAGATGCAAAGGCATCATTAGACATTGGAAATGGGCAAATTCCTGTTGACACTTCTACTGGCCTCATTTCGTACCTAGAAAATATTTGTCAATTCACAACGTCAAAGGAAGAATTAATATCGAAATTGTTCCCAAATATTGGTGCAAATTACAAAACCTATGCTTGGTTGATAAAACAAGCGATTTTAGCGGCAACTAATAAGAATGTAGATGATTTGAATATAAAAACTCAGGGTAAAATTGATGGAGAAAGGCATTCATTTAAGTCGATCGATTTCACTACCAATCCAAATGAAGTCATCAGTTATCTAACTGAACTCCTAAATTCATTGGATTTGCCAGGAATACTGCCACACACTTTACAGCTCAAAGTTGACTCGGTGATGATTGTGCTACGCAATCTCAATCGACCAAAATTATATAGCGGAACAAACTCGCTGTTAAAAAAGTTATGAACAATTTTATTCAAGCTACTATAACATAGGAACGTTCAAAAGCGAGGATATACTTATTCCAAGAATACTACTAATGTCAACCGACTTTCCTTTTGAATTTAAGCGTGTTCAGGTTCCCGTGCGCCTTGCATTTGCAATGACAATAAATCCCAAGGTCAATAGTTAGCAATGTGTGGAATATACCTTGAATTGTGTTTTTCGCATGGGCAGTTGTACGTTGAGTGCTCGATAGTCGGCAAACTATCGACGCTATTTTTTTCTCTCCGGAAGGAAAATTGTACATTACAAGGCATTACAATAAAGTATTGTCCAATTATTTAATTGTAATTTTATTTCATAGCATGGTCTTGCTGTAAAAGGAAGATTTTGTCTGAGTTTTTTTTCATTAGGTACGCCAGCCGTGCGAAGCCGGGACGGGCAGCTAGTAGAAGATAAATAAAAGGGTACATAAGCCTAACACAATAGGTAGTCAAATATTTTAAATGCTGGTTTCTATGTGATTCAAATTTGGCGTTAGTGGAATTTCCTCAAAATCTTCGTGTCGCATCCTTGGAAGATAATAAACTTCAATATAAGTTTTGTATTAAACCGGCTTTTAGTTAGTGATCATGTTCATAGGCACATGGATGCACTGACACACACACACACACACACACACACACACACGACACACGCATGCGCAAGCACGCGCCCTGACACACTAGCACTTTTTCTAAAAATATTTTTTGATTTCAAAGCATCTGAAAATTGTCGCGTTTATATGTCTTTGTATATGTTTATACTGCCCTAATGGTTATTTTTTAATGATCGTTGATTTATGGCGGTGGGGGAAAGACACTTTCTATATGCCCTCTTAGACGTGTCAGTCGAGAGCTTACAGAAATTGAGACTGAGCCCAAGGACCTGTTTACTTGTCACATAGCTTTTATAAGATGTTGATTCCTTCGCTGTTTCGGCGTACTTGTCTCGGACTTGTAGTCAGTCAGTAGAGCTGTTGAGTTTGCTCAAGTAAAGAAAGTAGGTACAGACACTGTTTAAGAATTAACAATAGCAGCAGGATCCTGTTTCACTCAGATATTTATTGAATATCAAACACTGTTGGTGATGTCATCTCGACAAACAGCAATGTTGATCTTTTCTTTTAACACTTTTATACACTTTATACCTATATATAATGAATGATTGTTACTGCGTACACTTGTGGAATAACACTGGTTACATTGTAGCATTTCAACGCGGAATTCTTACACAAAGAGACGTGGGGTCCTCGTCTGACTGACAGGAAAGACTGTGTCATTTCTGAAATTCGGTCTGTTTAAGTAGACTACGAGGCAAGATGTCAGCCTTAAGGTTTCTTAATTCTGATTGGCTAATATTTGCCGCCAAACTTGCGTTTAGCGCCACCATATCACGTGGTTTCATTGTATTTTGATCAGGTGACTCGTGGATACAAAGATAGTACACTGCTTGGTAAATATTAGGGACTTTTACCCACCAAGCACGCACGTAATGCACGCACAAGAAATAAAGGAAAACTGCAAATTCTCAAGGCTTTTGCAGACAATGAAGGGTGTCTTTTGTTAAACCCAACTGCGTAGTTCTTAGCAGCTCTGCTTTGGAGCACGTTAACATAGCTAAAGTTAAAATTTATGAAATATACAAGAAAAGAATACAAATCACTTATACAAACATGTAATTATAATAATAAAAGTATTGGGAGCTGTTTATAGATATTTAATATTAGCATAATAATCATAATGGAGCAGTGACATCGAGAATTACCTTCTCAAAATATATACTTCCGGTGAAATTTCACATCTAATTTTTGGGTGGAATACAATACTACCTTCTCTACATACTATATACATAGTATGGGTAGAGAGAAAACGAAATTATGTTGTATTGCACTCGCATCGATTTCCCTCCTCACTCTTCTACAAACTATTCTTTAAAACGTTTATTATATATAAGCTATAAAACACACACACACACACACCACTGTACGCATGTGTGACCCCATCACACTTTCCCCTTGACTGCAGTAGGGAATACGATGTTGTGACGTCAGTACCTCGCAAGAATTACCTTTGGACGTGCCTACTACACATGAACATGATACCGATCCCGGTGGCCGCGCTCGCTAAAGTGTCTCGCTTTGACGCTTCATGGTGCACAGGATCGTGGGTTCGAGTCCCGCCTTGGCCATGGGTGTTTTTGTGTTTGTAAGTGTGTATGTGTTTGTGTATGTATAGTATAAAGGAAAACGTTAAGAATAATAAGGTCTACTAAGGAAATATAGGAAACTGGAAAAAATAGAGAGAGAAAAAGGAATACAGCGCCGGAGTCCTGACAAGCCTCCGGAACTGTATTTTTTATTTACAATACAAACAAAAAATATGCATATCGTGTTGCCCACGAAACAAATGTAAACCTAAACAGTTTTGGCCTTTTAATGATACTATCTCTACTACATACTTACAGAATTTATAAGAAGTGTTGAGTTTCTAAGTCGAGATTTTCCCGAAAATAGATGTTTAAAATAGCCACTAAATCCAATAGATTTTTAGAAACATATCCGATGTATGTGAGTAACAACAAACAACATAGTTCAATAACGAATAGCCCGATAAATACCTGACGTAGTATTTTATCTTTCAAAGATTCGGCACGAACATTTTCAACAACCTCTAATCACCATTTAAATGTCAAAATTTTGAAAAATTGATTTCTTAAAAATTGCACTGACACTTTGATTAAATTTCCACATATCATAAGTATATATATCTTAAAGAGACTGGCAAAATCTTACTGTGCAAAAGATGTAAATCTCAAATACATGTTTATGACTATTTCCAAGTTGTTTTTATTGGATTTTTAAATTTAATTTTTTCGAGTAGTAGGTCGTTACTTGGGTTTTCTCGTGGTCATGCGGAGAAATGGGAAGTTTAAAGTCGGTCACTTTGTTGGAAAATGTTTGCTGATGTCACGATTGCCAAATATCTGGGTAATCACTTGTTTCGCAGAGGTTTAGATAAGGAACAGAGCGCCATCTTACTCGAAGATGATGCTATCCTCAGGCTGGGGATGACGAAGTTTTGTAGCATGCCGTAGTAGCATGAATTTTGAATTGAAGCTACAACATGCACGAGGACCTTTTTGAATTAAAATTTGAGAGTCATTTTCTGACCAAATTCTGCAATTATGTGCATTAACTCTACCATTAAGGAAAATGTGTGCATCGTCTCTCCAAAAAACATTGTTCAGCCAATCATTATTAATTTGAACCTCTGCACAAATAAAGCAAAATGATATCCGTTTCTTTGTCACTTTCTTTGAGTACAAACATTGGCTTCAGTTTTTATGGATATAGGCTAAGATACTTTCTTAGAATTCTCCAAATTGTGGTATTACTCATCTAAGGCTGCCACGATGCCTGTACAACACTACTAATTTCATTGTTGTTATTTCTACTTACTTCATTTTTTGCATGAAGTACCCCAACAACAGTGGCATCACTTACTATCAGTAAGTTTTTAACAGTTCTTAATTCTCTCAGACATTGAAAAAAGCTCCTAGTGAATTGAATCAGCTGTATTCTGTCATTTAGTTATAGAACAATGATTTGTAACTTACAAATTCTTATGTTAGTATGAATAAAGTTGCTGAATTTTATTTAACAAAACTGTACCGATGGTAACACTTGCTGAAAAAAAAACAAAAAAAAAAAAACAAAAAAAAAAACAAAAAAAAAACAAAACAAATCGCATTGCTTTGCCATTATGTGACTTTTTTATATTTATAATAGATGTTTTAATATTTATAGCGGTTTAAATTTTGAAATGACTTTTGAAAGTACGTACGTATAAGAATTGAATTATGTTAAATCACTTAAAACATGCTATCTTAAATGTTTATGTTGCTTCTAAAATCACATACTGCTGCAATAAATTAATATGTACGCAAATTTATGTATATTAGTATTAAAATAGCTTAAAGATAAAATAAAACTCAGGTTTATTTTTTGGAGTTTGGCCTTTTTCATTTATTCAGATTTTAAAGAGCGCGTCGCTATATGCTGGCTTTGAAGTTCTCTTTGCATAATCACAAAAAAATAAAAAAATATAAAAAAGACAAAGAAAAATAACAACGAAAAATAATAATAAAAACGCGAAAAATAATAACAATAAAAATGCAAGTATTTGAAAATTCAAACCAATATTTCAAGTAATATCTTGAAGTAGTTAACTCCACAATAATAAGTATTATACTTTACAGAAGGTATGTACAATGTAAATAGAGCAGGTAGGTATTGCATTCCACCCAAAACAAGGTTTCACCAGTAAAACATGTTTTTTGGTCTCGTGAGTAAAACAAAGGTTAGAAAAAGATGTGTGTATGCGTGGTGGGGACAGCATAACTCATAAATGAAAAGTTGGTTAATGCCAAACTTGGTATTTAAGTTCAGTATCTGCCAAGGAAGATAATAAGGAAACTCTCCTACCCCCAACTACCCTTTAAATGGAGCAGTAATGGAACATTTTGATTTTCTCAAAAATGGCTCTAACGATTTTGATTAAGATATTTTTATGAAATGAATATCCAGAATTTTCTGGGAGTAGCCTTTGAAAACTCTTTATCCGGATTACTTTTGTATAACTGGCAAGCCGTAAGAGATAGACAACATTTTACTGCTCAAAAATGTAGATCTCGTTAACACACATTTTATGCCATACACATTCTCTATTAATAAGCCATTTCCGAAACATTCTCATTACTTATTAGATTCAAACTTAAACTACTGTAACATTTATAAAACCGGAAGCCATCTCATATTTCTTTTGTTTTTCTCCTGGCAAACAGGAGAACCGAATTACAGCTGTTTCACATAGCGACCAGTATTTAAAAGATTTGACTGTCGCTATATCCAAGTAATAACAGTAATTCTTTTAATGCTCATCTCAATTAGCATGATGTGGATAAAAGTTATCAATTGTAAGATAAGTTTGTTGCTAGAGAAAGTCATGTGAATGGAACGCATCAGATTTTATTTGTTATGTAAATTATTTCTTTATACGTCTACACAATTTTGTGGTCACATTTTCTCTATCTCTTACGCTTTGGCAATTATATTGGTAACAGATTTTAACGAATTAATTATAAATGTAAAATAATGTGACTAAAACACAGTGCTATATCTCATCTAAAATAAATACAAAGGAAATCACTTATAATTAACTAAGACTCAGCAATCGTTGCCTCCATCTACCGGCTCGTTTCAAACTACATGGTGTTAACTGACTTTGCGGTTTGCATGTAAAGTAGTTCGAGGTTTGCCCATAGCTGCTTTAGGGAAAGTAAAATTGGTGTACAAAGACAGCTTAAAAACATTCCCTTCAGAAGTAATTAGAATAATTGTTTTGTATGTGATGTAGTTCATTCAAGTGATTTTCTTTATTTGATCTGCAAACTAATATTCTCACAAAAGATCATACTCTTTTTCTACATAATAATCAAGATACATGTTAGCAGTAATGGTTTTTGTGCTTAGTTCCTTATGAATAGAAGGGAAATAAAATAATACACTAGGCTAAAGGGACAGCCAAATCTTTTAAAAGCGGTCGCTATGCCATTGCCTTGGGTGGGAGTGAAATAAAAGACATAAAAAAATTTAAATGGCATGTTATTTATGGGCGCTCTTTAACTCCTGTGGTTCTCAGCGTCACATTCTATACTGAGTGTGAAAGACCGCTTAATTTTGCTTAGAGGCCTCTCTGTCAGGCTTGAGGTTCTTTTACGTGCTGTAAATCTACGACACGGGACCAACGGCTTTACTTACCTTCCGAAGGAAGCTATGCTAAGGATTCTTACACCCGAAAAAATCCATCGTCCTCCGCCGGGTTTGAACCTGCGAATAAAAGAGATGAGAAACGGACGTTGAGTTCTCGTTTGAGAAAATTTTAAGTATTTTAAGATTGAAACCAATAACAGGGAATATATCTGAAATGACTAGGTCTACGAAAAGCTGTATATAACATAAACTGTGTGCTTTAAAGAGATCTACATATTTTGTGCAGGAAGATTTTGAATGTCTCTAACGGTTTACCGGTTATACAAAAGTCATTAAGAATGAAGAGGACTTTAGGGTCTATTCCCAAAAAAGTCAGGCTAACATTTTATTTGCTATGTAAACATATTTAATATACATAATTTTAATCAAAGTTGTATGAACAATTGCTTTTAGAAAATCGAACATATCAAAGAACATTCTATGTAAAGGGTAGTTTCGGGTGGCAGAATTCTTCTAAAAATATTCGTATCGAATCTTGGAATGTAACACTTTTCGTTTTTGAGTAATGCTACCTACAGACAAAGAATTACATACCAACACCCCACATAGACCTTTCTCTAATTCTTTTTTTATTTTTGGATTTAGAGATCCTCTAACCATGTATTTCTGCTGAAATGTCATTATCATATGTTCAGATAGAATACAATACCATTTCTACCTCTATGTACATTTGCATAAGTGAAATTAGCCAAGTATTTTAATTGATGCTTGTGCTGCTATAATCTGCAAATAACGGCAGCAGCGAACTCGGTTCAGATCATTCTCATGCAGCGCTCTGTGGATTGTCAACAGTATTTGATGAATTACAACAAATCAATGACTGCCAGTTTTTACGCAGCAAAGAGCACGGAAGTGCACTTCATCATTTAATGTCCGCCTCCTCCGCTAGATGGCAAGTGTGTTTCTATATCTGCCTTATCCGCTCTTTACAAGCTGAATGCCAGGAGAGAGCGAGAATTTGCAGATGTTTCTTAGATAATACAGTTTGTCTACAAGAAAGGTTATAGAATCCAAACGTGAGCCTAAATGTTTAACTTCTAAAAACAAAAAACCATTTAAAAAAACTTACTACAATTTAAATCTAAACAGCAATCTTAGGCTGTTGTTTCTATGTCGCGTGTATCTTTTATTATTACTTTATCTACACGCATTATGTACATTCCACTCAAAAATTAGATATTGAGATTTCACTGGAAATAAACGTTTCAGGGTTCCTATCCAAAGAAAAAAAAAAAGAAAAAAAAGAAACATTTTTAGAAAATGTCTTTGTGTGTCTATGAACACGATAACTCAAAAATGAAAAGTCGGTAAAATACCAAACTTGGTATATAAGTTTAGTATCTTCCAAGGATGCGACACGAAGATTTTGAGGAAAATTCCCTACCCCAGCTTACCCTTTACATGGAAAAATTTTCGAAAATGTTTCACTAAAAACTGACTCTAAGGATTTTGATTAATATACTGTATATTAAATATATTTATAGGACAATTAAAATGCATATCTTGAACTTTCTGAAGGCGTGTTCATAGTGGTTGGATTTTACATAACTAGTAAACCGAAAGAGCTAGATAAAAATTATTGTACAAAAATGTGGATCTCGTTAAAACGCACAATTTAGGTCATACACATTTCGTTTTCGTGAAGTGGGTCATTTTTTTTTTTAGATATTCGTTGTTATTCGTTTCAGTTTTAAAATACTTTTACTTTTCACATACGCGAATTCGTCAACTGCTGGCAATGCACAGAAACGGACTTCATCCACATGGCAACCAGTTTTTAAAAGATTTGACTATCATTTTAGCATAATGTATTACCTAATTACCTTACTACTTACAAGAAAGATCATCTCTGCTAATATTTATCTTGATTCGCGTGAAGTAGACAGAAGAATAAGCTTTTTATAATAATGTATTAGAGATAAAGACAAAGTCATGTGAATGGAACACATTGCTAAATCAGTGAGAAGTAAAATAAGCAGTACAACTTAAAACTCAGTCCACTTAAGATACGATCATACACAGGGGAAAAAGTTAGGTGGTTTTAAACGCGATATTCGAGAACTAAAATATAAATATTTCAGGGTGCTGAATTACAGTATGCATGAAAACATTGCTTAAAATTTTGATTTTCTCAAAAATGGCTTTATTGGTTTGGATTAAAGTAAACACGTGTTTAAGACGCATCATGAAAAATAAAATCAAAAAGCTGTTCCATAAAATAGTCGTAAACACACTTAATCTGGTGAGTATTCTTGTATAATTAACAATTAGCATAAAGCTTTGTTAAGTGGAGAGTGAGCTAATGTAGAACACCTTATGTGAAGTCTAATTCACTCATTTTGAATCTAGTCACATTTAGTTTCTAATTATTGAACTTTTTCCCAAATACACTAATTATAATCAGTTGCAGCCAGCAATTTGTATATTTGGGAACGCATACTTTATAGTTTGAATAACACCAGGCTGAAAATCTTGAAAAACATCCTAAGGAGTCCAGTTTGGAATCTTCTCTTAAACCCGAGAAGATTGGAATAAAACCGGAAAAATAACCACTCCTACTTACCTGAAACATAGATAATTACGTGTCCAACTGCAATGCATACCAAATAGATTGTGTGTGTTTTAAAGCTAGTTTCATTTGTTGTGCAATGCGCTTTGTATATCGCTGAACGTTTGCCAGTTATACATTATATGAAATCCCTTCCGAATGAGAAGAACTTCATAGATTATTCCTAGAAAAAGCAAGCTATACTTTTAATTTGTATGGTAAATATTTTTAATATATGTTACTCTGATCAAAATTATTTGAGCCAATTTTCAGAAGATAAAACATTTTGAAAATGTTCTATGTAGTTTTGAGGGTGTTTCTGAGTTATGCTGTTCACACATACACACACGCTCGCACGAGTACACACATGAAAAATCCAGGGGAAAAACGATCAAAATCACATTTTCTTCGAATAAAGTTATTTAATGCTGAATATTAAAAATATATATACTTTTTATATAAATGTCAAAACATTAAAATTAATCTTCATGACAAAATATATCTTTGAGTGTATTATATTAGCATCAAAGTATTTTGAAATTTCAATAATTCTTCACAAAAATCTAATATGTACTATTCACATGACTTTCTCTACATCTCTGCAACAAATTATTCTTAAAAAGCTTACACTTCTATTTACTTCATGCTAATCAGAAAAATTAACAGAAATAGTCTTATTACTTGCTTCCTTGTAAGTAGAAGCGAAATAAGGGAGTACCATAGGTTAAAGTGATAGTCAAAAGCTGGTTGCTATGCCACTGAAGTTCCTTTGTTTGTATGGACTGCAGTTAACAAATTCCTGTATGAAAAAAAGTATAAGTTTTTGTCTATCTCTTATGGTTTAGCAGTTGTTCAAAATTCCGTAAAATTCGTCCAGAATAAACTACTCTTCAGAGGCTATTCCCAGAAAATTCAAGATGTACATTTTATTTGTCAGGTAAATATCTTTAATATACGATACTTTAATCAAAATCGTTAGAGATGCTTAACTTAAATACCAAGTTTGGTATTTTACCGATTTTTCGTTTTTGAGTTATCGTGTTCACAGGCACACGGACACACACGGACCTTTTTCCGAAAATACCTTTTTTAGATAAAGGGGACCCTAAAACATATATTTCCGGTGAAATCTCGGTATCGAATTTTGGGTGGAATGCAATACCTTCTCTATACACCATGTACATAGTGCGTATAGAGAAAGTTAAAATACACAAACTTGTAAGGGTCGGCTAATAAGTCCCGGACCTCTCAATGAAAACAGCATTAATTTTTTTTTTTTTTGCTTTATTTCTCAACATAATTTCCATATCAGTGTTCTACTTGAATTAACAATCCTTGTGGTGGGATTTATCAAGGTCCTCAAAATAGCTGTTTACTGCATCAATAACCTCCTCGTTGCTGTGAAATCTTCGTCCTCCACAAAATTTTTTGAGGTTTGAGGAACAGGTGGAGTTGGTTCATTTGGCGCAATCCCATGTTTTGACTATGATTTGCTTTCTGGAGTGTAGTGATGTATCCAAGTTTCATCCATGGTAATAGACTGTCTCAAAAATTCGCTGGGTTTTTTACGGTAGAGCTCCACATTCTTAACAGAAACAGTTTTTGTTTGCAACTTTTGATCAGGAGTCAACAAACGCGGCACCCATATTGCACAGACCTTGTAAAAGTCCAAAACATTACTTAAAATGTTACCTACATTCTGCTATCTCAAACAGCTTTAATCTGCGGTCTTCGAGTACTAAACGATGAATTTGTTCAATGATCGCTGGGGTTGTCAATTCTTCAGAGCGTCCAGAGCGAGGCTCATCACTAGTGCTCGTACGTCTCATTTTAAGCTCTGCAACCCACCTTTTAATCATTCAATATGAAGGAGCAGAGTCATGAATTGTCCATTTCCTCTTGATTTCTTTAGACGTTAAGCCTTTCAAATGGAGGTATTTAATCACTGCTCATTTTCGTGAAAACTCTACAGTTGTCTTGTTTAAAATGCTGCAATTCGAAAATTAAATAGCTATTGACCTGTAACTCTGGATACAAGCTAGTCTAGAGTTAAATTATACGGTGCTACCGTCTAAGTGGCCTAGTGTCGCCATATCTGTGTGAGGCCCGGGATTTATCAGCTGACCTTCGTATGTTAGAAATACACTCCTTAGTATGGAAAAACGATCAATGCTGTATGAAAATGTGGAATAAGATGAATTCTATTCTGGTGCGAAAGCTTCATCTTGATCATGAATTACAGGACTCTATGGCAAGGCATTGAAGAACTCCTGGGTATATTCATTACAGAACCTGTTAAGCACTTGCAGATCTTGAAACTTTGCTTAGGAATTGGAAGTGGACTGTAGTACAATAATTGAGGTGTGTCTTGTTTCTGAATAATTTTCAGGTCAGTTTTTATCACAATGTTTCCTCATCTGCAGTTCTAAAAGTCGTTGCTGTTGGGTCTATTGAGAGACCTTCAGCTCAGTCCCAGGGTGAGTCTGAAATGGACACTTTTTCTTGAAAGGGATTGCCATGTATAATATCCAATTATATACAAAATGTTGTTGGACCTCAATAACAGTAAATGGAATGGTCTTTTCGTTAACTCCTTATGACGTCATGCCATTCAGCTGGGATTTCAACACCACTCTTTTGGTTAATGAGCTCCTTATTCTTATCGCATTTTAGGTAGCCTTGACCACTGATGCGAAATGTAGCTTGGATTTGTTCATACATCTTCTTTCCATGAATCAACCAGTGCAGGTAGCGGAAAACAGAATAATTATTATTCTGCCCTTCACAAGAAGCACAGAATAATTAAAGCGTTGTTACTCCTTCAGGTACAACATTTTCAATGATGTAATGTAGGAATGAAATTACTCCATTGGACCTCTCTGTGCAATAATCTGATCATAATATAGAATACAGACTCTTGAACAATGCACGAATCTTCATATAACTCTTTATAGCTACAGGACTGTTTATATTGCTCTAGATTCGATTTAAAACAATAAACCTTCTTACTTTATGTATATAAAATAGATTAACAAGCCTAACAGAAAAATGCAACGCTACTTATTTATCAAACTTAACATTTATACGATTTTAAACAAGAGAATTTTAATACATTTTTGACTGCATTCCTAACAAACATACAGGACTTGGATTATTCTTCCATAAATTCCAAGACTTTAATCATTCTTCCATAAAATTACTATTCCATTTGACTTAAATAATCAACCGCTCATAATTTGGACTCTGATCTCTTTTCCACAACAAACTGCCACTCAGAATATAGTACTCAACCTTCTGAACCAAATGACACCACTAATTTTTTTAAAAATATGAACTTTGATTATTTTTCCCCTGGATGCTTCACATACAAACACACGTGCGCGCGCCCGTTTTCTAGATTCAAGGAACCTCAGAGCATACATTTCCGATTAAATCTTGTTCTTGGAACAAGAGTTTCCTTGCTAACTGTACATAGCAGGAAAAGTAAAATGCATTGAAGTATTAACTAGCAACTTGTAATTTTAATTACTGTGAACCAATTACGTACTTATATAGGACTAATAATAATAATAATAATAATAATAATAATAATAATAATAATGATTATGCTAATAATAATGATTATGCTAATAATAAGTAATCAATAATAATGTGGATACTTTGGTACTTAAAGTATACAATTATCATTTGCTACATCTTTCATTATAATAAATTTGGTATCGTATTCAATACCAACGATATAGGTTACACATTGCTTTTTATGAATTTATTAATGAAACATAATTTGATTAAATACGTAAATTTATTAGCGATTGTTTATGACATCATTATTACTTTTTTGCTTCAATATTAGCAGAGTAATGTACCATGCCATTAAAGGGCATGTATTAAGCTAAACAAACATTTTCTGGAAACAAAACATCAATAGAACATATGGTAGCAAACGGACAAAAAACTGAATTAACTTATTGACTCTGGTATGAGTATTATTGAGGATGTAGGAAAAATACTGTCCGATAATGACATTGTGGTAAAGAGAGCACATCAATAAATTTAATGTAATTATACGAAGCATTATCCCAAAAGCCATAAACATGAAGATAAATAAATCAATGGTGATATTATGGTTTCAAACCGGTACATTATCAAACTGAAATTGAGTGATTATGTCGATTATTGATTTTGCTTGCACATGTTACACCCATTTCAACATTGCCTGTGTGTACAGTACTGAGTTAGACATCAAAATGTCCAGCATCTATCTCAAGTTATCACCACTTTAGGTCATTCTGTGCATCGCCGGTTAGGTAAGTGATGAGGTGTCTTTTGTTTTCCTGATTCGCTCTGGCGGAATTCCAGGAAGTAGGTCAAGAACATTCTAGTATGTTGAGATTGGAGGCCTAGGTGTGGGTCCCCCACCATCTATCCACACAATGGAAGTAGAGAGCTCGACATAAATTCTCCGAAATATTGCCTTGATAACTCAGTTTACAGCAAAATTACTGGTATACCAGTAGATAGTTCATGGTTAAAATTCGGGCTATCACATTGCATTTTCAACCTGTTTTTTCGTTTTTTCAACCTTTAGCCTATACACAGCTGATGTGGAGGAACGTTTAATTAACAATTAAAGACATAGGTGATTAATTATTAAACCCGGAACAAAAAAGGCTTACAAAATTGAAAATCGCCTTGGGCTATGTTTACCTGAAAATTAATTTGTAAGTCCCTTGTGGTGTAACGGAAAAGTGTGAGTTGGAGAATTTTCCATAGCAATTAGTTGCCGCACCAGCACAATAAGTAGGTGATCTGCAGTTCAAATTCCGGCGACAGCATTGGATTTTTTAGTCTAGTTATACATTTCCAATGTTATCATATGGCATTTTCATTAAGTCTTCCAAGGATGTGACAAGAACATTTTCAAGCAAAATCTCCCATCATAAGCGTATTTCGTTATTTTTTATGTTTTCAAAAATGACTCTAACCTTCGTCTTCGTTCTGAGTGATGTCTGCATAACTTGTAAGCCGAAAGAGGGAGAAAGAAGGGGAAGGAAGAGAAAATCTTACTATGCCAAAAATGTAGGTCTCGTTATGTACAGAATTCACGTCATATATATCTTTACTTTCTCTACACGTACCATGTACATAGTGTATAGATAAGGTATTGCACTCCACCCAAAAATTCGATACCGAGATTCCACAGAAAAATATATGTTTTAGGGTCCCCTGTATCCAAAAAAAGCATTTTCACAAAAAGATCCCTGTGTGTGTGTGTGTGTGTGTCCATGTGTAGGGGGCCGTGTGTCCGTGTGTCTGTGAACACGATAACTCAAAAACGAAAAATCGGTAAAATACCATACTTGGTATATGAGTTAAGTATCTTCCAGGGATGCAACACAATGATTTTGAGAAAAATTCTTCCACCCCAACTACCCTTTACATGGAACTTTTTTCGACAATTTTAATTTTATAAAAAATGGCTAACGATTTTGATTAAAATATCGTATATTAAAGCTATTTACCTGACAAATAAAATGTATATCTTGAATTTTCTGGGAATAGCCTCTGAAGAGTACTTTATTCTGGATGAATTTTACGCAATTTTGAATAAGTGCTAAATCGTAAGAGATGGACAAAAACTTACTACACAAAAAATGTAGAGCACGTCAAAACACACAATTTATGTTATATACATTTTTTTCTTGGAGTTGATCGTTTTTGAGACATTCCTTGTTTTTGGTAGCTGTTTTGAAAAACTTTTCTCATACAGGAATTTGTCATCTGCTGTCCATACTAACAAAGGAACTTCAGTGACATAGCTACCAGCTTTTGACTATCACTTTAACCTATGATACTCCCTTATTTCGCTTCTACTTACAAGGAAGCAAGCAATAAGACTATTTCTGCTAATATTTTCTGATTACCATGAAGTAAATAGAAGTATAAGCTTTTTAAGAATAATTTGTTGCAGAGATGTAAAGAAAGTCATGTGAATGGTACACATATTTTTTTACTTTCGCCAACACGTATGTACATACATTGTACATAGTGTGCAGAGAAAGTATTGCAGTCCACCAAAAACCTCGGCATCGAATTAGATCCCCTGAGTCCGAATAAAAACAGTTTTAGAAAAAGGTCCGTGTATGTGTGTCCATGGGCAACATAGCTCAAAAATAAAATGACCGTTAAATAAATAGCAAACTTGGCATTTATACTTAAAATAATCCAAGGATGCAACACGAAGATTTTCAAGAAAATCCTCTCATGAACTACCCTTACATGAAACATGTTTTTAATTTTGTTTTTCTTAAAAATTACTCTAACGATTGTGATTTAAATGCTGTATGTTAAACATATTTACTCCAAAAATAAAATCTTGAATTTTTTAGGACCTGAAGACCTTTTTAATTTGGAATGAGTTTTACTGAATTTTGCAAAACGGTTAAACCCTAAGACACGAATAAAAGCTTACCACATAAAAATGAAGATCTCGTTAAAACATAATTTATGTCATACACGTTTTTCTTATACAGCTGACCGTTTTCGATATATTCCTGGTTTCAATCTCTAACTACCTAAATTTTCTCAAACGGTACCATACGTTGCGAACCGAACCTCAGTTGTTTCATACAGCGACCAGCTTTTAAAAGATTTGAATAATGCATTAGGCTAATGTATTCACTTATTTCCCTTCTATTTATAAGGAAATAAGTATCTAAGAGATTATTTCTGCTAATATTTATCTCAGTTACCATGATGTAGGCAATAGTTTGTATATGGAACAGCTAGAGAAAATTATGTGAATGCAACATATCAGATTTTTTTTTTTGAGGTAAAGTACACAAGTTATTAGTTTGAATTTTGAAATACTTTTATTTCTCTCAAAAACGAAGTAATTATTATTTTTACCCTAGCGAATTTCAAAGTTATCACTGGCAATTTAAAAATCTGTTTGTCCATGTAAATAGAACGTGTAAATGTGAATTTTAGGCCAATCTGACTTGTTAAAGTACACCTAGAATAATAAGCTGAAGGCCTAACTTGTAGCAGAATGCGCAGAGAAAGTAATGTTGACATAATGTACCCGAGTTTTCTCTAATAATTTGTTTGGTAATTATTTCACGTGATGTAAACAATTGAGAAACAAATATGTGAAACGGGAATAAGAATACAAATAACATAGTAAACACACAGATCAAATGTTTGCTCTTGCGTCACGGAGCAGGTAACAGCAATGTGTTCTCCGCGGTATTCTGCTTGTTTACTTTGTATATAAACAAGAAAATACACAAGTATGTTAATTTAATTTTTGTTTATTGTTCTATTGGTACCTCGCCTCTAACTGTATGTCATATCGGCTACCTTTTTACTTTCTCTACACGTACTATGTACCTATATAGTATATAGAGAAGGTATTGTATTGCACCAAAAAATTCGATACCGGAATTTCACCAGAAATACATGTTTTGGGACCCCCTGATTCCAAAAAGAAACATTTTTAGAAAAATGTCAGTGTGTGTATGTGTCTATTTGCGTGTGTCTATGCGCAGCATAACTCAAAAACAAAAAGTCCATTATATACCATTATATTTAATTTAAGTATCTTAAAGGATGCAACACGTAGATTTTCAAGAAAATCTTCCAATTCCCTCCTTTACATGGAAAAAATTCCGAAAATTTTGATTTTCTAAACTATAACTATTTTGATTAAAATCTCTTATATGTATTTAAAATATTTAAAAGGCAAATAAAGTGCATATCTTGAATTTTCTGGGAATAGCCTCTGAAGACCTTATTCTGGATGAATTGTTTTGAGTTTTGCATTACTGGGAAACTGTAACTTACTAGACAAAAATGTTGATCTCCTTGAGACTCACAATTTATATCCTTTTCATTTTTTCGAGGAGTTGACCGTTTTCGAGATATTTCTTGTTATTAGTTTCAGTTTTAAAATACGACCACTTTTCTTATATGGGAACTTGTCAATTCCTGGTCATGCAAAGAAACGGATTTCAATCCTATAGCAACCACATTTTAAAACATTTGGCTGTCGGTTTAGCCTAGTGCATTCCCTTATTTCCCTTCTACGTATAAGGAACTAAGTAATAAGAACATTCTGCTGGCGTTTTTCTTGATTAGCATGTAGAATGAAAGGCATCAGGTTTTTTACTTTTGGAACATATTGCTACTTGATGTTACTTGCGTGCTGTGCTAATCGGGTTTGCGCATTTCTGGGGTTTTATTCATTAGCTACACTCTCTTTCATATTTCCAGGAGAGAATAAGACTGCGCCGTGACCGAGGAGTGAGGTATGTGGTATTTGTGGTGGACAAAGTGGCACTGGGGTTTCCCCCGCCGTCGCATTCCACCGCTGCTCCATCTTCATTCCATGTATCAACATGCATCGCCTGCGATGGAAATGGAGACGTAGAATGCAGTGGATAGCCCAACAGAAACATGGTCTGTTACATAAAAAAGTAGATTTCTTTAAAACACAGCACAACATTCAAATTTCTTTCTTCAAATACTACGTGGTTTTGCACTTCAGACAACGAAGACGGGAAGAACAATGTCTGCAGGTGCAGACATTGGACCATTCTAGAATATGACAACTCACGATATTATACAATCTGAAATTACATCTCGGTAACATATTATTATTGAAAGGCTACTTCGTACTTTCGAGACTTTCAGCAGAAATGATCTTATTACTTTCTTACTCTTAGTAGAAGGGAAATAAGAGAATACACAAGGCCAAAGTGGTAGTCAATTTTTTTAAAAATTGGTTGTCATGTGGATAAAATCAGTTTTTGTTTGTTTGTTTTTTTTTTTGTTTTTTTTTTTTTTGCATTGCCAGGAGTTGATAAATCCCCATATGTGAAAAGTTGTGTTTTGAAACTGAAACCAATAATCACGAATATCTCAAAAAACGGCCAAGTCCACGAAAAAATGTATGTGATATAAATTGTGATTTAACGAGATCTTCATTTTTTGTACAGTACATTTTTGTTTATCTCTTGCGGTTTACCAGTTATGCAAAACTCAGCAAAATTAATCCAAATAAAGAGGTTTTTAGAGGATATTCCCAGAAAATATACACTTATATATTGTATTTGTCATGTTAAAATATTTAATATACAGCATTTTAATCAAATCATTAGAGCCATTTTGAGCAAATAAAAATGTTGGAATTTTTTTCCATGTAATGGGTAGTTTGGGGTGGGAGGATTTCCCTAAAAGTCTTCGTATCGCATTTTATGGACGACACAAAATTCAAATACTAAGTTTGGTATTTACCGACCTTACGTTGGGTTATCGTGTTCAGAGACACACGGACGTACACACGAACCTTTTCCTAAAAATGTTTTTTTTGGATACAGGGGACCCTAAAACTGCGAAATCTCGGTATCGAATTTTTGGGCGGAGTGCAATACCCTCTCTACCTATATACCATACACTATGTAGAGAAGGAACTAGCATAGAATTTAGCTCTAAAGTACTTGATAAGGCTTTCAGATTGAGAAGGAAATGCATTTAATAGGAGTAGGGCACAGATATTTCGTTAATAAATGAAAGTGAAATCGTAATCATGAATTTCTCATTTACAATCATGGTTCTCCAAGACATAGAGAAAACGGAGATGCCATTGTTGGATGTTCTTTTATTGTCTACTCAGAATGACAAAGAGATTTTCACAGCCAGATACAAACTTGTTTCCATTTCCACTATCTTCCCGGCAGAATTCTTTACCATTCACCATGTAAATCAAAAGAAAAATTTCTACACATATTTCAGATTCCCAACCTGCCTTAATATCATTATTCCGCATAAAGCAAAATTTGATACCATAAAGCATGCAGAAGTTAGGGGTATAAACATTGATAAATTTCCTATAACATGAATGTCCTGAAAATTAAGAATTTAACATTTTAATTGGAACACACAAACAAAATAAAGAATCTACATTCATTTTCATTTCTATTTTCGCCATTGTTTTATGAAACAATTTGAGGATAAATATAATTTACATCAATTAGCCACAGGAATTTGATAAAAACTCTTAGCATATTATGATAAACAAATCTGCATTGAATGGGTACCAGGACACGTTGGTAATATGGAGCTTAAAAGTGCAGAAAACAAAAATCAATTATGTAATCACCAATTAATGATAATTATACGTACAGAAAATGTTCAATATCAGAGTGAAAAATGGAGACAATAAATACATGGAATTTATAGTGGATAAATAGCAACAAGAACATACAAGAAACATGAAACAAGAAACATATTTTCCCCTGATGTACCAGGTCGCCTAAAATGCAGTCTTCTTTCCTGATTTTATAGTAACACAATTTGCTTATGATGACGGCAATTTGATACATAGTATCAGTTTCACATCATTAAAAAAAAAAAAAAGCACTTTGACTGCCATTGTGGAAAGGAAGAAACAGTAGAGCACTTATTTTTCAATTTCCCTCGGTTCGTGTATAGAAGATATTGCTTGAAACTCTGTTTAAAAATTGCAATATAAAATTTACAAAACCATGTATAAAATTTTTAGTAGATGTTGTTATAATTATTTTTGTACAATTAATTCACATCTATAAAAATTATAAAAGGTGCTTAGGAATTATATTATTTTAATTACATTTGAATTATTAAACTATAATCATAATATATATCCTAAATAATAGCGTTTAATAAGTGAAAAAAAGACAAAAAAAAACCTTTCTTTGTAGCATTAGTAATATCCTTAACTGCTGGCTTGTATTTTTTAATTTTTGTTGTTTTGTTTACAAGTATTACAGCTATTGAGCCGTTTTTCGCAATGTCTACGTAAGAGAATGAACTTTCTGGGACAACTAGTTTATAAAAATATGACTGACAATTCAGTTTCCCCTTCAACAAAAAATTGCCTCTATTAGCATGAAGTAGATAGTAAACAGCTTTGGTATGAGTAAATTATATCAAAATAAACGACATTGGGTGGAGAAAGTAAAGTGATCAGGATTTCACTTTCTCTATTGAGTACTATGTATATATATATATATATATATATATATATATAAGGTAGAAAATCTTCTGCTTTCCACCAAAACCTGGATACCGAGATTTCACCAGAAATACATGCTTTGAGGCCCCCTGAATCCAGAAAATAGATTTTAGGAAAAGGTCCATCGGTGCATCTGTGTGAGTGTGGCCGCATAATTCAAAAACAAATTCCGCTAAATACCAAACTTGGCAGTTAAGTTAAGTTATCTTCCAAGGTTGTGACTTACATTTTCAAGACAATCTCCCCACCCCATACTACCCTTTACTTGGAAAAACGTTAAAAAAATTTAAATTTTCGAAAATTTCTATAACAATTTTGATTAAATACGGTATATTAAAGATATTTACATAGCAAATAAAAAGTATAGTTTGACGTTTCTAGGAATAACCTCTGAAGTTCTGAAGTAATTATAGAAAAATAAAGTAGAAGTTTTATGGAAGTGTTAAATTGCTCCTTTCCATAGTTTTGTAATAGCTTTTGAGTTTTAAAGCAAAACCGACAAGTTCAGCTTTCTTAATGTTTTAATTATTACAAATTATTTGTCTATAATAATCAATAACATAAGATACTAATACAATGTCTTATGAACCGGTGTTAAAGAAGAGAAATGTTTATTTAAAGAAAACCAAAGGGAGTACCATTAATATGTATGAGTTGGTTATAATGAAAGAGCTTCATTGTTGTTAGTTCTATATGTCAGAGAAAGATGAAGTCGATATGTATGCGTGTTGGCGATTTCCTAGTAAGTCAATTCAGATAAAGAAAAGCTCGAACCGTACAACATATGCGTACAAACATTCGAAAGCTGATTAAAATTGTGCAGAGTGCAAGATTTGCATTCAACAAACTTTTGTCACAAATGTTCACGGATGGTACGACACGTGTGGAATATTGGTGTCAGAAGTGGGATATTTGCAATTAAAGCAAACAATAGAAATTAATCGCAGATCAAAAGACAATAATTGGTTGCTCCGACATAATATAGCAAACTTAAATAACAATACTAGCCTTGGTGATATGTCTAGAGCACTCAAGATTAATTTATCAATATTCTAATAACTCCAAAGAAAGAAGTTTTTTTTATTAATTTCTAATATGTAATTAATAAAGATCTATATCATGTGGAATATGTGAGCTAAATGAGAAAATGGTGAATAATAATAATAATAATAATAATAACAACAATAATAATAACAATAATAATAATAATAATAAAATAATAAATCTTATGAGTACGATGCACATTTCTATCTGTTTTGCAAACAATCTTACAGAATATTATCGAGATAAACAGAGCAGAAGTGGTCTTATTACTTAGTTCTTTGTAAGTGAAGGGCATTAAGGGAATACACAAGGCTATAGCGATAGTCAATTCCTTGCGCATCTAGGGAATTTACCACAATTTCTTCTGTAATGTTACAATTCGTCACACTGTAACTATTCGCCACGCAATTATAATTCACGTCTGTCATCGATATTTTGCTATGAGGTAGATATTGGTTCCATTTGTCCACGTTTACATCCTGATAAAAGCGTGCTTCTCATTTTCATCTTTTCATGTTTACATATATTGGCAAAAATTTTAGGTAGTCTTTTATCTCTATCCCTTGTCAACAGTGTATCATATCTTTTTAAAAGTTTTGGCGTCCTTTAATCTGTTAGGTCATATCGGACGACGAATGAAATAGGTGAAGTGATGCTCAAATGATCTCAGAGTGCAAGGAGCTTAAAGTTACTCGACATTCGCCTTCTCAGGATAAGGGAAAAACTCCTGTAAAGGTATTTTGGGGTTTGGTGATTTTCTTCAAAATCTTCCTTGGAATTCATTGAACTTAAATAAAGTTTGATACTCAACCGTCTCTTCGTTTTTGAGTTATGCTATTTATACTTACGTACAAACACATACAAATACACACATGACACTTGTTCTAAAATGTATTTTCTTAGATTCAGGTGTTCTCAAAGCATGTATTTTCGCTGAAATCCGGTACCAAATTTTTTAGTGTAATCCAATACGTTCTCTACCTAATATATATACATTGTATATACGTGGTAGAGAAGCTAATGCAATTAACGCATAAATAAATAATTCGTGTATCGACTTTATTCAGAAAGGAAGCATATGTTCCGAATTTGATTAAAATACCTATATCATTCATATTATAAGAATGTCATTTTAGTATTCTTGGTTTGCTTATTCCTTATCATAAACTAACAAAAACGAAAAACATTAATTCTTAATGTTTTTATAAACAAGGTCTAACAGACGTACTTTTTATTTCAAGTTTCTTAGGATTTGTATTAGCGTTGAATTCAATTGCACAACATAAAGCTATTTTGGTAAATAAAACTGCGAATATGCGTATCAACAGCATCGTAAATTTAATGTCCAACATTTTAGAACACTTCATATACAATATGATTAATTTCCGATATTAACATATTCAAAATACTTTTCCTACTTACCTACAATAATTTGAGGAAGTATTGCATTACACACAGATTTCATCTACTTTTGAAACTCCTTGAATTAAAAAATAGCATTTCTAGAAAAACATTCATGCATATGTTATGAGTGTGCATGTGCCTCGGTGTGTGTCTATGACCAGCATAACTCCCAAACTGAAAGGCATTTAAGTATAACAATTGATATTTTAAGTTCAACTTCTTCCAAGGTTGTGATGCGACACAAAATGTTCCATTCCAAACTTCAGATGGAACATTGTTCTCAAAATTTTATTTTCTCAAAAACGGATTCTACTAAAATGCCACATGTTTAAGATATTTGCAGGACAATTATGCTCAATAACTTGACATTTTGGGACCAGATTCTTAGGTTCTCTTTCTAAATGAATTTTGCATAAATGTTAAACTGCAAGAGATAGACTTGATCTTACCACTAAATTGAATTAAAATGTTAAACATTTAGAGGTATTTATGAGATAGTCTTTGTTATTTGTTTGAATCTTCAACTGTTTAACGCGTGTATAACCTACAAATAGCTGTTCGTTGCTTTAATTTGAATACCTAAATATAAACCCGAAATAAAACCATAATATTATTATAACGAATTTTTGTTCAATGTTTATACTTTAAGCTTCTGTTATCTGATGTTTGCAGATGTTTAAGCTTTTGTCATCTGGCTTTGCAGATGACCCTTCGTGCCGTAAAAGAGTTACATAACTCAACGGGGCTGTGTTTTACCCATTCATCGTCTCCGCTAATAAGCAAGAGTGATGAAACGAAGATCGTCCTGCTCGTTCTTCACTTGCCGGTTACAACTTGAAATATTCCCTTTGAGTTCGGCAACTGTTTTAACGCTTGACCACCTGTACAAGAGAACGAATTTCTCTGCAATTTACATTACAACTGGTTTTCAAAAGATCTTATTGTCACTTTAGCTTAACTGTTTTTTACTTTTATCTATAAAACATGTTCTGAATGTTTATCTGTTTTAAGTACAGAAGAATATGCTTTTGTGATTATAGTTTGTAAAGGAGTGGAGAGAATTATATGAGTGCAACAATTCAGAACTTTTGATTTTAAATGGGTATAAAATATTTAAAATATGATTACAAATTAATTAGCAAGAAAAATAACTATAACGACATTTAGCATCATGCAACACTTAATGTTAATGCTACTATTATTTTATACAAAAGGCATGAACTGTTTTCTTCCAGAGGAAAAGAGCATTCCTGTCTGCTCTTAAGAAGCAGTCAGATATACAGCACTAGAGAATGTAAACATGTTTCTATTTGAAGTCTGGAGCACAATTTTAGTTCATGTGCCCTAATTTGTTGATTGGCTAGAGGTGCATATATTTTCGTTATATTAAACTAAAAAGTACCGCTGGGAATATCGAGCTGTGAAAACACAATTCACAGGAGTAAATGTTTTGTACTGCATAAACTTTCGTATACAGCGGTGCTTTCATTAGCGTAGTTTGGCAACACTGTTGAGAGCCGCTAAATGTATACTCTGAGTGTGTGCAGGCTGTTTTTGGTGAATGTTGTAGCAAATTAACATTCTGCGTTACACTGCTGCTTGCTCTGGCACACCTGTTTCAAACCAAATTTATTTCACACCATTAGACTTGTAAACTCTATGAATACAGCCTATGATTCTCAAAGTAAAACACTGATATGGTTCTTCACCACAGAACAACAACTTCAGTAAAATTAGTTTTTATTTACTAAGCTGTTTTACTCAGCACTGCCTTTGTACGAGGTTGTAAGAAGAATAACAGTGTCTTTTGAAAGTCGTAAGCAGTTTATAATCTGTACTAAAAGCTTGTCTAATGTGTACTTATTCAATTCAATTCAAGTTTCGCATGTTGACCGATGACAGTGGTCGCTTATTAAGGAATTTCAAATTCGCGAGTTCGCCACTACGTGGACATCAACTCATCGTCCATAGATGGCATTATATGACGAAATCACTACTTGCGGACGTGAAAAATCTTTTCTTTTTAGGTATGGGTTCTTTATATATATATTTGTTTATATATAAATATCTTTAATTTATGAAAGTTATACAACATCGTTACATCGTTTTTGAGAAAATAAAAAAAGTTGTATAAATATTTCCTGTAAATTGCATTTAGTATGGACGAATTTTCCATAAAATCTTCGTAACACATCCTTGGAAGATGTTGAAACTTAATGCAAAGTTTGGTACTTAACTAACTTTCCGATTTTGAGTTATGCTGTTCAATGACACATTTATGCGAAACTTTTTGAAAACATTTTTTTATTCAGAGTTCCTCAAAATATATTTTTCCGCGAGATCTCGGTAAGGAATGTTTGTATGGAATACAAAACCTCTACTTACTATGCTCATTGTACGTGGCAGAGAAAATAAAAAAGTATTCTCTGCTATTCATAGTTAACCAAAGGGATTGAAGTGTGCTAAAATGAATTTAAAAAAAAGCAACATAATCTCACAGTTTTCAACATTTTGGATACTTTATTATTTTTTGCATATGACCATAAGAATAATATAATATACTCAGTGTGGGACAGAAGTTAACCCTGCACTGCGTATCTCTAGGGGGTAGTAGGTTCAGAAGGAAGCAGGTGGCCTCAGAGTTTAAGGTGCAGGAGGGTGTACATTTTGGTAGATATCGGGAGCTAAAATAAATAAACCACGGAGGCCAGGAGACACAGGGTATTTACTATCAAATAGATGAATTTTTCGAATGCATGATTAGTGAGCTAAAGAGAAGAAAACTCAAGCGCCTACTCAAATTCCATTCAACTCATCTGATTCGCTTGAATGTTCTCGTAGTTAACACATTAAAAAAAAAACTTTACCCTTTCCTTCGACGTCGGTCTGGAGCACGTCCTACAGCGTCAGTCGCCCAGGTTTCTTTGTGACTTAGTTATTGGAGCTTTTATTGTAGAACCCATACTTTTTATAATACTTATGCCAGTATAGCCTTAAGAGGATACAGCTTTGTCAGCATTTGGACATCTTGCCATCAACATCGATTGTTAAAACTGGTGACACATTACCTCTTGTTAAATTAAATATAATTTTATTAAAAATGACCATATTAGATACTCTATAATGTGGTTAGTTTTTCAATGGGCAAAGAATTATTTAAACTTGTTTAGTGGCTTAATGTTACACTACATTATAATATAGTATAGATTATCCGTGAGAATGAATCGCACAATCTATTTTCAAATATCTGAATATTTCCTAAACTGTAATTTAACAATGCTTCTATAAATGCTTGACTGTCAGTTGT
This sequence comes from Hymenopus coronatus, assembly GCA_030762935.1. Classification (NCBI taxonomy): domain Eukaryota; kingdom Metazoa; phylum Arthropoda; class Insecta; order Mantodea; family Hymenopodidae; genus Hymenopus; species Hymenopus coronatus. The sequence continues at coordinate 138,765,859 of CM060888.1, read as the reverse complement.
GATGTACATTGTAATATAATCTTATACACAGTTTAAATGTTTATTATGAAGACATTTATAAAGTTAAAACCATAGTTAATACATTAATAAATTGCAAGATCGCTCAACTCAACACAAGGCCATTAACTACGTATGCATGAATTTGATACAATGCTCCCACATAGCATGAGGGACATAAAGGATGGAACATTGAAATATACTCAATATATACTTCCTATTTTGCTAATTTTATATGTGTAGGAAGGCTATTTTCACAAAATGAAATTTCCAAATCCTGCATTCTTCAAGCAATCTTTTTGAATTTTTGTACATACTACAATGATACAGTGACCCATAAGATTTGAGTTTCATACAGATATCTTTAATCATTTTGGATTTAAAAAATAATTAAGTATTTTTATTATGCCAATTAACCAAAAGTTGTGCACGATGCATAAATTACTTTTTTGGAAAACCAAAAATATTAGTACATTTGTTTGATACTAGTAAATAAAATTGGCATATAGAAATTTTGTTACTCTTCTGGTTGCTTCAGAAAAAAAATGTTTAAACCTTTAAATATTATTATTTTTCTATAATTTATGTTTATTGTTATATTGATTGTACAATATATCAGGTAATTTTGATTTGTTACAAAAATCCTATGCCACTTCTTTTTATTAATACTCTCTGAGTCTGTGGTGAAAATTTAAAGCAGATAGAACATAAACTGCATCGTGTGGAACACTTTGAAGTTTTGAAAACGCTGAAAATTAAAAACACGAGAAAATAGGTTTTAAGGTTTAACATACAATTTAACACTCTTTCTTTGTAAGTCTTAGAATTTCATATTCTCGTGCAGCAATTTTTAAACCATTAATATCTGTCAACTGTTTACACAGTAATATATAAAGCAAAGAAAAACTGCAGACATTTGGTGCTAGTCAGGCTGCACTTTGCCGCCAAAACAGTCTCTATTTCACGGCCGGAAATATGCTGTTGGTGGGGTGTGCGGAGGCCCACCTTGTGCTCTATCTTACCTGTGGTATAGGATGGGGAGGACCCAGGTTAAATAATCGGTGGTATGGCATGCCAGGATGATGACGGGGCAGATAGAAGCACCCGCTGTGAGACCTGCTTTGTAAATTTTAAAACATATTACTATACTCACTTTTTTAAAGTTATTAGTACATATTATTATATTTTCAACTTGTAATAGTCATATTTAAGGACAAGTGCTATTGTTCAAAAATAAATTTCGGACTTTTAGCAATTTTTCACCATGGTGAAAACGTTAAAGCACTTACGTCATCCATTTAAATCGTCACGAGAGACGGTTTAAAGAGCTGCATGGTAATAAAAACAACAGGAAATTGAACTACAAGCTCTACAATATATAATTAGGATTTTTTTTCATTTTTTGCACTTTTAGAACAATTTTCATAATGAAAATTTCCTTAATGAAAATTCACTTTTATTATAGTTATAAGTCAACTGTCGATATTCATTTACGTGTTGAGGTACGTTTTGTTTTCTGATACTGTTTAACGCCCGCTTTTACCACTACGGCACCACAGGTGATGAAACTGATGATACATATAATGAAATGAAGCACCGGTGGAATGCGATGGTGGGGGAAACCGAATAACCCGGAGAAAACGCGCCCCTGTGCCGCTTTGTCCACCACAAATCCCTCATGAGGTCGTCTGGGAGCAAACCCGGTCTTGGGCATATTGAGATACATGATAGCTCATTTTAAACTCAACATACCTTTTATATTAATATTTTATTATAATATCAAATTCTCAAAACAATAGAAAATGAAACTCTTGATTAAGTACAATGATCATCTGGGTTATAGTATAGTGTTAAAGGGATATTGAAAATAAATTGCAATCAAGTTTTGGAACAAGATTATTTAACTGAAAATAATTAATTTAAAATAAAACCCCAAAAATACAACAATAAAATATTATAAGGTAATAACGGTAACGGCTGGACCCATTTTTGAGGTGGCGGTGTTGTTGGCGGCGGCATGAGTGGACCTACAACTTCGTTGGCTCTAGGGAATATTCCACATTAGATACTCAGAGGGAGGCGTGGATAAGGCTGACTTAAGCTCGCCAACCCAGAGCCATTGGATCACCAGGAACCTTAGCACGACAGCCGCGAACGAAACCACTCCGGCACCTAGAGTGAAAGGATTTACAAGAATGGTTTTGATGCAAATGAAGAAAGATTAAGATAATGTGACATAAATGAAAAAAATCTGAGGCATTCCATTCACATGATCTTCTTTGCCTGTTCTGAAAACAAGCTGTTCATATAAAATATTGTTTACTTATTGATGATGAAGATAAACATTAGCATTGTCTCTTTACTTGCTACATTGTAAGTAGTGGGAAATAAAGGATTGCACCGATAATGCGACAGCCAAATATTTTAAAAGCTATGTGAAACAATCGGAATTGGCGTGACTAGGAACAAAAGAGATGTGGAAAGAAAGATGATTTCCCTTTTGTGTAGTTTAAAATTGAAACCAATAAGAAGGGAAACGGCTAACTCCATGAAAAGTACATGGCATACATTGTGTGTCTTAAGGAGATTTTGTTTTTTGTGCAGCAAATTTTTGTCTGTCTCTTACGGTTTACCAGTTACACAAATAGAGCCTATTCCCAGAAAATTCAAGATGTACATTTTATTTTTCTGAAAATATCTTAATCAGAATCGTTACAGCCATTTTTGATATAATCAAAATTTTCGAAAAATGTTCCATGTAAAGGGTAGTTGGGAGTGGGAGGATTTTCTTGGAAATCTAGGTGGCATATTCTTGGAAGATACTGAATTTAAATACCAAGTTTGGTATTTGAAGGCGCTTTCATTTTTTAGCTATGCTGCCCACAGAAACACATACATGGACATTTTTCTAAGATGCTTCTTATTATTCCGGTGAATTCTCGGTATGGAATTTTATGTGGAATGCAATATCTTTTCTAATATGTGCATAGTATATACATGCTAGAGGAAGGTAAAAAGTATAAGAGCTTAAAGACAGTAAGAGCGACCACCTAGACGAGTAAAACTGAGAAGGTTCCCTTGCTGAATAGCGATCAACCTTAGTTGGAGCAGATGACCAAAGACGGAACAGGCAAGAAGCCTAATCTTTGCAAGGGTGGTAGCGATGCTCTTATAATGACTATTTTAAGATTTTTTTTAATGCTTATTTACTTTTTAACACAATGACCTAGAAAGGTAAATGAATGCATTTAATCGTTAAGTTTTATGAATGTTTTAGCACTTGAAAAATGTTGAACATCTAAAAATGTAGCTGATGGAAATAAAATGTTCGATAACTTTAGCTAAAAGCGCTTACCAGACTTGTACCAAGTCCATCGAGAGGGATGACTCAGGTGATTTCGGCGGTAGCCCGAATTCGGGAGATCGCGGCCTTCCTGACCTTTAGGGATTTTCGGGGATTTCTCCGGGTTCAAATTTTGGGTTGGTCCAGTTCGAACTTTGCAGATCACCTTTCTTGTACCCATCGTTTCCCAATCTCTTTCAAGATTGAAGAATAGGCGACGGTGTGCGGCGGGTTGCAGGTTCATGGTGTGTTGCCCATTGTAAAAGTTATCCTGGCATCGTCGTACCACTCGCCTCTCACCTAGATGGTCCGGGTTCGATCCCAAGCGACCGCATGTGGGATTTGTGGTGGACAAAGCGGCTCAGGGGAGGGTTTTTTCCTGGTTCTCCGGCTTCCCCCGCCATCGCATTCCACCGGTGCTCCATCTTCATTCCATAATCACCAGTATCATCGCCTGCGGTGCCACAAGTAGTAAAAGCGGGCGTTAAACACAATAAAAATCGTCGTAGGTAACACCCGATCCGGTTCCGGCTTAAGGATTCAGCGCTCTGTCCGGGAGGCTCGGAACTCGTCAGCGGTATCGGAAGCGCCCAGCTGTAACCATCCTCGTCATCATCAAGATCTTGTCGCCTTTCGAGTTTCTCCCCTCATCCCTCCCACAGATCAAAGGGCCACAAGAGCGAACGTCCGGTGCTCTGTCCCAGAGTCCTGTATCGGACCCCAGGGCTTTCCAACTCGCCCTACCACAGCTGTTTCCAAATAACTCATACCACCACATACCCTTTTCATAATATTGTGAACTTTTTGTTTTCGTAAATCTCTCCCATGACCTTCAAGGTTTAAACTGACCTGTCATAACTATAAGCAGTTATAGTTGCTCAACTGCTAATGCTGAGTGTCCAGTACGAGATGAGGGTGAACATAAGCATGGAATGTTGCGCCAAGGACCTAACCTAATTAGGAAATGGTCGCCATGGGAATCGCTATAAAACATGGCAAATTCCCACGGTCGACCTAGGAATCGAAGCTACAAGCTCGGAAGTGCAGCCAAACGCCAAACTAATGGTATGCCCATAAACGGAATTCCGTGATGCTAGGCACTGATAATAATGTACCTCTATTCTGATAACATCTTACATTAGTACATCAACACATAGAGACAGCTATTTCTTACCAACAGTAAGGGCAAGTATTGCACTCCAACGCAAAACTGAAATTTCCCTGAAAGTGCTCTACCGCGCACAACGTACACAGTACGTACATTTCACCGGAACATAATTAGAGAAACCAGAATTTATAAAAATCATATTTAATTTCTCTACCACGCATAATATACATAGAGTTAATAGTAAGTAGGTATAGCATTCCACTCAAACTTTGATACTCGATTGCACCGGAAATACATGTCTAAGGATCCCTAAATAAAAAAAAATAAATAAAATAAAATTAGAAACGGGTCTGGGTCCGTGGGTATCTGTGTACAGCACATCTAAAAAACGAAAAGTCGGTATCTAAGTTCAGTATCTTCAAATGATGCAACTCGAAACGTTTCAGAAAAACTACCCTTTTCATGAAAGATTCTTAGAAATGTCCCTAAAATGGCTGATAGCTAAATTTGTAAACCTACTTAACTTAAATGTATGATGTGAACATTTTTAAGAATGCCGAGTATTTTATTAGAATAATGAATTGAGACAGCAACATTAAATGTATATAACCATGCAAGCTACGGTTATGAAATATGACAATATTACTGTTCTTGTAAGTAACAACTGGTATCTCTACATAACTATTGTGAATTTTCACAGCTTTGCAGATGCATTATATTAAAGTCTTTTGAGTTTCTAAATATAAATCTAAGAGTTTTAAATACATGTTTAACAATTTGATTAAAGCGACCATTAAATAACAAATTTGCACTTAATTGCATCAGAACGTTAGAAATGGTCTTATTACTTAGTTCCCTATAATTAGAAGCGGAATAAGTGAATAATCAAGGCTAATCAAGTAGGCAAATATTTCAAAATCTGTCTCGTTGTCAGGAGTAAAACAAAAGAGATATGATACGGATGAGATCCTCTCATTTGAGAAAAGTTCAAATATTTTAAAATTGAAACCAATAACAAGAACATCTCGGAAATGTTTAGCTGTATAAAGACTCTGTATATGACGAAAATAGTATTTTAAACGAAATCTACATTTCAAACGTAATAAGTTTTTTTCTATAGCTTACGGTTCACCAATTATGAAAATCATTCAGTATGAGAAGGACTTCAGGGATTATTCGCAAGAAATTGGGATATATTTACATTTTATTTGCAATGTGTACATCAACAATATACGGCAACTTAAGCAAAATCAATAGTCATTTTTAGAGCATTTCGAAAATCATTCCATGTAAAGAGTAGTTTTGGGTGGAGGATTTTCCTGAAAATCTTTGTGTTGCATGCTTGAAAACACAGACACACACATATTCAAGGATTTTTTTCTATAAATACTTTTTTTTTTATTCAGTGGTCCTCAAAATATATATTTCCGGTGAAATCTCGGTATCAAATTTTGGGTGAAATACAATACCTTCTCTACCTACTGGTACATTGTGCAAACGAGCTGCCGGTTATCGGTTTTAGATGATGTAAAATAGAAAATATAATAGCATTTATCTCATATCATTATTAGGGTTATTTTCATAGTAGTGTGGTTATTGATGAGTTTATTAAATACAATTTAATTTATATAATACAATAAAGGAATAAATATTTTATATAAAATACAAGATAAGAAAATTATATTTAAATAAGTGAAATAATAATATTTTATAAATAATTGAAATAATCTGATACATAAAATAATAACAAAAAGAATTATAATAATAACGATGTTAGTATTATTATATAATAAATATACATATACCATTTTGGAAATAAATATTTATAATAATTAAGGGTAATAAATAATGAAAAGTATTTATAAAATTTGAGGAAAAAGCTATTGAAAAGAAAATTACGGTTTTTATTACATTATATTATTAGTTTAAGTTGTTTAATATCTATAAAATAATTCTCTATGGCTGTGTAAATTAAATTTGGAAATAAAGGAATAAGGATTTGGAATGCATCTCTCAGGCTTTGAAATTAGGTACTAGGGTACGTTATTGTATTGCATGTTTTTATTTATGTGCACACGTGCTAGATAAATCAATAATTAGGGACAGCAAACGTCTGATTTTAGACAACTCTTGTATGTGTACATTTAAGCAGTTTCTTTGCAGTATAAACCTATTAGTCCTTAGGGGAACATTAAACTCGACCTAAATGAAATTACGAAATGCTCTATTTGTTTGAGCTGAGAGTCGCATGTAAAGCAATTAAAATAAAGGCGCGTGTAAATCTTTCAGTGTTTTTATACAAAGAGCGAAGTATAGCAATGTGTCCAAGTTTAGCTGGTAAATGATTGCCTGAGAGAGATTAAGCTGGGAATTCGCTGGTGTCCAGGCTGGGTTCCATTAGCATACCGGCGCTGTACAATATATTCCTTGTGTTACACCGTCACGATTAGAAACTTGGCGGAGTAACTAGCGCTTGCCGCGGAAGTGGAGGGCCGGAGGGTGGATTATGGAGTGGGTATATTGATTGGGGTTCTGTCCAAGGGGAGGGGTTGAGGTTATACAGCTACAGCCTCGGGGCAGGAATACTAATTTCCATGATATTGTCAAGAGATCAAGAGGATGGAATCATTAAACCAACTCCATCCATCCCATCCCCTTGTGTTCACACTCAGCAATTCCACGAGGACCTGGTCGTCATTGTCATCGCCATCCTGCAGATGTGTGTTTACTCTTCCGAAATATGTCACAGGCATTCTAGCTACATAATAATCTATGCTTTTATACAAATGTAATCAACACTTTTATTTTCTCTAACACATATTACAATGTACATAGTAGGTAAAGAAGGTATTCTATTCACCGAAAAATTCGATGATTTTGAAATGTTTTTTTAGACGCACTGAATAAAACAAAACAAAAAAATCGTATTTGTGTCTGTTTGTGTGTTTATGTGTCTAGGAGCAGCATAACTCAAAAGCGAAAAGTACGTTAAATACCAAACTTATACTTAAATATTTTAAGGAAAATTCTCCCATCCCCAACTACTCTTTACATGCAATATTTTTTGAAAAGTTTAATTTCCTAAAATGGCTCAAACGATTTTGATTAAAATACGATATGTTTAGAATATTTTCACGACAAATTAAATGTATATCTAGAATTTTCTGAGAATAGCCTCATTAGACCTCTGCATTCTGGGTGAATTTTGTGTAACTGGTTAACCGTAAGAGATGGACAAAAACTTTCAGCACAAAAAATGTAAATCTTGTTAAACGCACAATTTATATATATTACACTTAACCATTTCCGAGATATTCCTTGTTATTGGTTCCAATTTTAAAATACTTTTTTCAAACAGGAAACTGTCTGTGTTTCTTTTTACTCCTGGCTATGCAGAGAAGCAAATATAGTTGACGATTGCATAGCGAGAAGCTTTCAAAACATCTGACTAGCGCTATAGCCTAGTGTTCCATTCTGCCTATAAAGAGCTAAATAATAGTGCCCTACTGCTACTGTGTATCTTGATTGGCTAGAAGTAGAAAGAATAAGAGAAGACGTTTGTTTGCAGAGCAGGTGAATAGAACCCAGATTTTAGATTTTTTCGTAAAGTTAGAAAATGTTTAAATCGTCGATATAAACGTTTTAATAAACAACTATGACGCCAAAGCTCTGAATTTAATATTTTTGTTGGTATGCGGTAGGCGAATATGTTAATTTAGCATTGAAATAGCTGGACCAATCAAATTGCATCTTCATCATCTTAGAGATGAGACTAAGTGCCCATAATGGGAGTCTATTATGGAGCATAACATCAAAAGTCACAATGACTACATCTAAGAATTAGGCATTCCCTTTATTGCTCTCCAAGTGCCCCTTCAATGAGGTAATTATTATCTTTGAATATACTTGAAAATGTTATTTTTACAATGAAAATTTGGTATTTTGAAAACAATAGTAATTCATAATGTAAAAATGTTCAAGATGTTCGTTTTCTTGGAAATTTTATACTTTTAAGTTCTGCATACTTTATAGTATCAACTTTTGCTTTATGTGGTGTAGCTTTTTTAGGAACCTTATGTTCTAGAAGATCGAGGTAAGTTCACACCTGCCAATACTCTTGTAACAAGGCTCTTACTGTGTAACGTGAAGCCATTAATTTTATATTACATAATACAACGATTAATGTGATACCTTTTATGCAATATAAATTGTGGTCACTTAGAATTGAGATTCAATTCCATTTAAATCCTGTTTCTTATTATCTTACCCCGTGTATTCTTCTGCATTTACCTTTGGATGACAACAAGCTTGTGCATTGAAGTGCGGACGAAACTGCAATATACTTAAACACTATCATAACAGAAGCATATCATCCTAGGAGGTATTCTTATCTGTTTATAGATATGAATCTACACACTCTGTTAAATAATAAACTTGATTCATAAGCTATAAATATAAAATTTACAAATCTCTTGGAATCTATTGAGACAAATAATCATGTTTAAATATAAATGTAAATGGCGTGTTATGTTCTCAGCGTCCCATTCTAAATTGGGCGTGAAAGACCACTTAATTTTGCTCAGAGGCCTCTCTATCAGGCTTGAGGTTCTTTTACGTGCCGTAAATCTACGACACGGGACCAACGGCTTCACTTCCCTTCCGAAAGAAGCCATGCTACACCCGAAAAAATCCATGGTCCTCCGCCGGGTTTGAACCCGCGACCTTGGGTATATGAAGTCAGCACGGAACCAGTTTGTATATTATACCAACTGTTCTTTGACAGATATGACAAGTGCAGGTGTCAATTAAGGGAATTGTGGCAACATTATAAGAAACAGGTTTTAGTTACTTGGCCCTAATGGAGCACAGAACTATAGCTATGTTTAACTGCTTGTTTATTACGACAGCACTTTAAGAGTAATGAAACATTCAAAACAATAGTGTAGGTATGTTTCGGAAATGACTAATGCCACAAACATTATTTGAAATAAATTGTTTATTTTAAGAAGCAATTTTTTGTGCAGTGCGTTTCTATCTCTCTTTCTCTTATGCTTTATCACTTATACAAAATTATAGAAAATGTCTTCCATATGAGGAAAACTTCCAGATTATTATCAGAAAACGCAAATTATACATTTTATTTTTTATGTAAAAGACTTAAATGTGTGATATTCTGATGAAGATGGTTAGAGACATTTTTTTACAAATGTTCAAAAATCATCCATGTGTTGGCGTTTTTCTACTCCAGTGGTTGGTTGTGTGCGATGTTTTTCTACTCCAGTGGTTGGCTGTGCGCGATGTTTCTCTCAGGGCATGGATGGTGTGCCGAGAATAATTAAACTCCAGTTAAATATGCTGAAAATATTTAATGGAGGCTAATAACGATTCTGCTCAGATTCTTTAAAAATGAATACTCAATTGTTCATAGATATAAGCACAGGAATGATAACTGCGTCGCATTAAATTTGCGACTTCCAGATTATTGATAAATAATCTGGAAGGTAAAATATTTTATAGGTGAAATATTTTACGTAACAAACTTACGAGTTTCAGTTACAATGACTCGTTAACTACTTTCGGAGATCCCTTTACAATCATGTTAAATGGATGATAAGACTAGCGCTGCGCTACTACTAAACTTTGTAGCAAGAGTAACTTGAAGCGCGAGGGAGTAACGAAATGCAACACGCGTCAGATGGTGTCACTACATTTTAGCGATGTAACCTCTTTTATTAACCTAAGTCCCGCCTACTGCTGACTACCACACAGCAGTTCTAATGCTCTATGCTGCAAAATATTACCCTTCATATTTGCACTTGAAGTGCATTTTTCACTCTCGTTGACTACTCAATCCTAGGTATCCTTGTCTCCTCGGTGATTTAGAGGTAACATGACAGCCTTAGTTCCCAAGGTCGTAGCATCAACTCCGGCGGAGGACGATGGATTTTTTCAGATGTAAAAATATTTTAGTATGGCTTCATTCAGAGGGGAAATAAAGCCGTTAGTTCCGTGTCGTAAAATAACCTCAAGCCTGATAAAGAGGCCTCTAAGCAAAATTTAGCGGCCTTTCAGGTCAAATATGGAATGGGACCACAGTTGTTAAAGAGCGTCCATAAATAAAACTCAATTTAATTTAGAATTTGCTAAATTCTAAGAAATGGATAGGTGCTTTTTCAACAACCTTCTATCTGTCCCTATGTTTGTAAACACATTGAGACACTCAAAAAAACGGGTTTCCTGTTAACTGAGATTTCTGGAACTTAATCACGTTGACTACTATGACTTCGAGCTAATTGCTTTTTCCAAAGTGCCCTGTCTATATTAATAACTTCTAACCTAGAAGCTATTACGCCCCACTACTACTTACACTTAGTAAAATTGTAACATGGAAATATACATACACATTTTAAAATTATTCTTTGATATTCATACATATATTAAAGTATCTATCACAATTCTTTCTCCATTTCCCAATAACTTCTTTATTAAAAGTATTAATGTAATATGATTATAACTTCGGTATCGCATGTAAAGAGATTTTGCCATGTGACTGCATATTTCTTGAAAATGTCCGTGGCACATTTGAAAGGTGATGAACCTAAATACAAACTTTTATATTTATTGGACATTTCGTTTTTGCGTTATGTTGTTCACATACACACTGGGTTCAAAATAGGCATTTTCAGTGAAATCTACAAGAACGTAGCAGAGGAAATAAAATATATTTTAGAAAATGACTTTATTGACTCAAAGGTTGGTTCATTCATTACAGCAACGAATCACTGGATATTTCGACACATCGACCACTGACAGCTGTACGCCACTGCTCGCTAATACTCCAGTCTCTCACGAATCACTACATACACCCGGCTTGCATTTCATCCTCCTTTTATATCTAGAAAATGACCTCATAGAACTGTCTGGAAGTTTGTGGAAACCTAAGGCTTTGGAAGAATCTAGACGTGTTGTGTTGCGAAGTCTCCGGTTATTAGCGCGCCGCACTCCCTGTGTTGTTACACATTCCAAAGTCTCTAACTGTGCTGACTCATTCACCAAAGCGTACCTGAGAGCGACTGTGTCACACTGCTCCCTCCTCAGGGCTAGTCATCCCTAATATCACCATCGCAGCAAGCTAGATGTACTTACTACTAGTTTCTTCCCGCGGAGATATCATTTATCCTCTTTACCATAAGGTGCGGTCCTTGCCATGGTTGTTGAAGTTTGGTAGAACGATATAGTCACACCTCGCTGGAAATCTTGGTTGTTGGCCTGCTGGTCATAATAGGGCTTCATCTGATCGTTCCCTATCTGATTTTTTTTTCGGGTCGTCGCATGCGTGTCACAAGAGGATCTACAACATGCTCCACTAGTCGTCTGCAGGTTGTTCGGTAAGGAAGTACCACAGGTTAAAATAATAGTCCAAAACTGGTTGCTATGTGACTGAAGTTCCTTTGCTTCTATGGACAGGAGTCGATAAATTCCCGAATGAGAAAAGTATGCTCTTTAAAGCTGAAAGTAATAAAAAGGAATATCTAAAAAACGACCCATTTCACGAAAAAAATATATGACATAAATTCTATGTTTTAGCGTGCTCTTCATTTTTTGTGTGGTAAGTTTTTGTCCATCCCTTACGCTTTAGCAGTTATGCAAAATTCCGTAAAATCCAGAATAAAGAATGCTTCAGAGACTACTCCCAAAAAATTCAAGATGTTCATTTTATTTGTCAGGTAAATATCTTTAATATACGATATTTTAATCAAAATCGTTAGAGCAATTATTGAGAAAATAAAAATTTTCGAAAAAAGTTCCATATAAAGGGTAGTTGGGGATGGGCAGATTTTCTTGAAATTCTTCGTGTCGCATCCTTGTGAGATAGCAAACTTAAATATCAAGTTTGGCATTTAACGAACTTTTCGCTTTTGAGTTATGTTGTCTACAGGCACAGACAGACAAACACACACACACACACACACACACACACACACACACACACGGGCCTATATTCGAAAATGCTTTTTTTATTCAGGGGGACCCAAAACATGTATTTCCGGTGAAATCTCGGTATCGAATTTTTGGGTGCATTACAATACCTTCCCTATACACTATGTACATAGTACATGTAGAGAAAGTAAAAACTAGAAACATATCTGTGTGTGTCTATGGGCAGCATAGCTCAAAAGAAAAAGTCGGATAAATACCAAACTTGGTATTTGGGTTCATATCTTTCAAGGACACGACACAAGGGTTTTCAAGGAAATCCTCCACAACTTCACTTTACATGGAACGTTTTTCAAAAAGGACTATACCGATTTTTATTATAATGCCATATGGTTAAGACGTTTACATGACAAAGGAAATGGTATCTTGAATTTTCTAGAAATAGCCTCTGCAAACCACTTCATTCTGGATGATTTTTGTTTAATTTTGAGTAACTTATAAACCGTAAGAGATAGACAAAACATAAAATGCAGATCACGCAGCTTATGTTTTGTGGGTACATGTTTTGTAGAGTTAAGCAATTTTTAGATATTCCAAGTTATTGTTTCCATTTTAAGCTACTTTTACTTTTTTTAAACAGCCAGACATCTTTCTTTTCGTCTCCCATGTATTCACTATAGCAAGCAAAGAGAACCGAATTTCAGTTGTTTCACATAGCGATAGCCTTTAAAATATTTGACTATCGCTTAAGCGTAGTGTATTTCCTTAATTCCCTTCTACTTACAAAGAAGTAAGAATAAAGCCAATTCTGGTAATGTTGATTTTGGTTAGCATGATGGAGGTAAAAGAATAATTATTTGTAAGAAAAGGTTGTTTGTGGAACAGCTAGAGAAAGTCATGTGATTAGAACACATAATGTATAGAGAAGGTATTGCATTCCATTTTCTTCTACTTACAAGGAAGCAAATAATTAAGAACATTTCTGTTATTATTTATCTGGATTATCATAATGAAGTCAGAAAAATATGCTTTTTAACAATGATTTGTGCCAGTGATGTAGAGAAAGTCATGTGAATGGAACACATCAGCTTTTTTCTCATAAGGTGGGTATTCTGTGATGGTTAAGGCTGTTATTGGCATTCAGGAGGTGGCTCCTTCAGAAAAGCGGCGGGCAGCATGTGTGAGTTTGTGTCTTGGTTTCACCACTTGGGCTTGTTGTTTTAAGTTTGATAACACGTATAGTACGTGATGGAAATTTGGTGGATATAATGTCATGCAGCTTGGTTTGGGGAAAAGTAAGCCATGTATTTGTTCAATTATGTAAATTTTATTTTATTACTTTCTCTACACGTACTATGTACATAGTGTATAAAGAAGGTATTGCACACCAGCCAAGAATTCGACTACGAGATTTCACCGGAAATAAACCTTTCAGTGTCCCCTGCATAAAAAAAAATATGCATTTTTAGAAAAATGTCCGTCTGTTTGTCTAGGTGTCCTGTGTCTGTGAACAAGATAACTCAAAAACAAAAGTCGGTAAAATACCAAACTTGGTATATAAGTTTAGTATCTAGCAAGTTTGGTATTTTACCGACTTTTCGTTTTTATATCTATCAAGGATGCGATACGAAGATTTTGAGGAAAATCTCCCCCATCCCAAACTATACTTTACATGGAAAACTTTTCCAAAATTTTGTTTTTCTGAAATAGCTCTAACGATTTTGAATAAAATACCACATATTAAAGGTAGTTACACGACACATATAATGTATATTTTCAATTTTATGCGAGTAGCTTCTGAAGACCTCTTTATTCAGAATGAATCTTGCATAAGTAGTAAACCGTAAGAGACAGACAAAAGCTTGCCAAACACTCTCGTTTAAACACAATTTATGTTATATATATTTTTTACGTAGAGCGGACCATTTTTGAGGCATTCCTTGTTACTGGTTTCAGTTTTATAATCTAACACAATAATGTTTGATGGCCTACTTGTACCAATTGTATTAAGATGGTCTTTCTGTTTATAAACCTTTTCAAAACATTGATTTGCGTAATTTTGCCTGTAGTGTTATTTTATACTGTACAGGTAGGATACTTTAAGTGATGAAAAACTAAGATTGGATTGAAAATCAGTTACACACGAGAAATTATAAAAAGATTCATAAACAGAAGGACCAATTTAACAGAATTGGTACAAGCAGGCTACCAATAATTAGATTATAAACCGAAAGGTAGAAGATCAATAGGAAGATCTTTGCTGGAATGAAAGTGAGAAAACGGTCTAATGGCCTAAACCATAAAAGGAAGAAAACATTCTAATTTGTTGTGCATTTTCTTCTAATAAACTTTTTATAATTTCTGGTATGTAACTGATTTTCAACCCTATCTTAATTTTTCATTACTTACTTTATCCCGTCGGTGCAGTATAAAATAACATTATTAAGCAAATCAATGTTTTGAAAAACTCTTAGAATCGAATTTTGGGCAACTTTGATTATTTTGGTAGGATAGGTCTTTGTCCTTTTTTTATTTAACACGTCCCTTACATGCCCATCCCGTCACAGTTTGTATGACTCTGAAAACGCCTTCTTTCTGTTTTAAAATCCAATTTATACTCCCATAACGGGATGACCATGAATTTTTGTTGTATTTTCTTTATGGTAATTTTTAAAATTCTTCCTATTGTTCCACTCATGTTTTGATATTTATATATTTTGTTAAGCACACCATTTTAGTATTTGTAGTTTATACCACAGCCAAGATATAAAGCTTGAGGCTTTCGAACTGTGGTCATTAATAAGGGCTTCACGGGTTATCAGCTGTGCTGAGCTGCTCGAGTTTTCGGCCAGAAAGTCATGACTTATGAGTTAATCAGTCGACATCATAACCTCAGCCAGAGTTGAATTAAAATCACATTCATCCAGTGTCGTTTCAAGCATTTTTCTTGGTTACTCTGGTTTTTACAGAAATGACATCGTGGACTGAAACACATTTTTCGACTAATAGAGATAGCGGTGTCTAATTTGATGCCTCGAAGAGGTAGAATCTGCATACAAAGTAGTTATTCGTTGTACAGATGATGTAAATGGCTTAATTGTAAATCACACAAAGGAATTCAACCGTAAGAATAATTAAATGACATGGAATTGGGAAGGTAGCTTCAGAAAATTGAATTAGCGTAGATATAATGAGAAACGGATTCCGCATAACACTGAAATAATACAAATCGAATGACCAAGCGGGCGTGGCCATAAGTAAAATTAGTTCTGCGTATGGGTGGCTTAAAATAGGGTCTTTTTATTTCTTACCAATATGAGGTTACAAAAACTTAAAACAAATAATCTGAAGTATTCCACTACTTTCTCTAGATGTTCCACAACACAAAAGAATATTCTTTTGGAGAGGTAGAGTCAGATTGAAAATATCAACGCCATAGCCGCAGTTACTATTTTTTTTTATTGTTTCATTTATATAGCCTCCTTTAACATCTATGGTCATATCGGGGAATTTGCACTTGAAACAACTCATTGTCTGTATGTTCTTTTACGTTTGGTTTAAATAATTTCAAACACACACACGCACACACATTCGCTCTCACATACATATTTGCAGACTCTGTGGGGGATAGGGAATAATCCGGGAATCAACCACAAAGGTGGTCAGCCACGATTACTCTTTTATCTTCACCATGCTAATCAGGATAAACATTACCGGAATTGTCTTATTGCTTGCTTCTATATAAGTAGAAAAGAAACGAAGGAATACACTAGACTAAAGAATATTCAAATCTTTTAAAAGCTTGTCGCTATGTGAAACAATTGAAATGCGGTTCTGTTTGCTTGAGAAAAACAAGAGAGAGGAAACGAAACATGACTTCCCGTTTGAGAAAAGTTTAGCTAGCTTAGCATTTAAACCAATAACAAAGAATATCTCGGAGACGGATTAATGTGATATATAAATTGTGAGTTTTAAGGAGATCTATATTTAGGTGTTTTACGTTTTTGTCTATGGGCTACACCAATTATACAAAAGTCATTCAGAATGAAAAGGTCCTCAGAGGCTGTTCCCAGAATGTTGCATATAATGGGCAGTAGTGGGTGGAGAGATTTTACTGAAAATCTTCGTGTCGTATCCTTGCAAAACTATCAAGTTTAGTATTTAAGTGACTTTTCATTTTTGAGTTATGCTGTTCACAGACACAGACACACACGGACCTATTTCTAATACTGCCATTTTTACTTTTTCTACATAGTACATAGTACGTAGATAGAGAAGGTATTGCGCTCCATCCAAAAATTTGATACCAAGATTTCACAGAAATGTGTGTTTGTGTATTTGTGTGACCATGTGTCTGTGAACGCGATAACTCAAACGAAATGTTGGTAAATACCAAACTTGGTATTTGAGTTAAGTATGTTACAAGTATGCGACATGAAGGTTTTGAGGAAAATCATCCCACTACAAACACTGGAAAACTTCTGAAAATTTTTATTTTCTCAAAAACTCCTCTAACGATGTTTAAAATACTGTATATTAAAGATATTTACATGACAAATAAAATTTATATATTGAATTTTCTGGGAATAGCCTCTGAACACCTCTTTATTCTGGATGAAGTTTGCTGAATTTTGTGTTAACTTGTTAAAACACACAACTTATGTGATATACTCTTTTTTAGTAGAGCTGACCATGTGATTTCAGTTTAAAATACTTAAAATTTTTCTCTTACGGGAATTTTTCAACTTCTGGCAACTGAAAGATGCGGATTTCAACCACAACACAACAAGCTTTTAAAGGATTTGACTATCGCTTTAGACTACCTAGTGTATTCCCTTATTCCCGTTCTACTTGCAAGAAAGCAAATAATAAGTTATTTTATACCAATCTTTATCTTGACTACCATGAAGTAGATACGAGAACAATAATAATTTGTTACAGATATTAGAGACAATTATGTGATTTAGATTTTTTCGGATACAGGGAGCTCTAAAACATGTATTTCCGGTAAAACCTTGGTAGCGATTTCTTGGAATATAATACCTTCTCTATCCACTATGCACATTATACATACGTGTTAGGGAAATTAAAATTTATCTGGAGAAATTACATGTCCTATTTGAGATAATATTATTCTTACGTAGCTAATCTGAATCATAAAGCTGCATGCTCTGGAAAGCAGATTTCAGAAGAACTACAAGCACATATAACTCAATGGATAATAATTAAATCTTCTTTTTCCTTTAGGGATGAAGTGAATACGACCTGTTCCGGAGTAACAGAATGAAATGTTAATACTAATCACTAATCAAAGAAATAAAATAACAGTATTTTTGGTGTCGTTTATCTAAACACTTCACTTTTTAGAGTACACAATCTCCATCATATATGAGGAAAATTACATAAGCAGCTGTAATGAATTGATGGTATATCACATGATTCTTAACAGCTTGGAAAATCCGCGTATTGAATGAAAGTGGAAATGTGTTTTATCGTGAAGCGGAATGATTCCTCTTCATTTGACGTATCAATGTGCTGCGTTTATTTCTGGAGTTTACACCTTCATTTTTGCAAAGCACTTCAGTATTAATAGCTTTTCCAAGTCATCCATTACATTGCAATGAAATAATTGTGAAGTGGGTAATATAAAATACGATTAACTGACAACGCGATATCTAAATGTCAGTTTGCTTTCTCTTTGCTTTTGCTCGCTAATTAACTGGATTAAAACGTTGCTGTCACTGACGAGAGGTAGAATTGAAATAAACATTTCAACCTCACACTAAGTAACATTTTTGTTTTGAGATTACAGCTCTTCCTTTTTTAAACCTATGATAAATTATCTCAACAAACATCACAAATAAACTTGCGCAGTAGCCAAACGGCAAACAAAAGAATAAGAAATCTAAATGTGCTAAAGAGAGAGGCACGTACTCCATAAGCGAGTCATCAGTATTTCCAAATGGTGCTGTACTGATCTTCCTTTCCTCGAACGTCATCAACATCCACTTGCCATACATTCCTGATTCATGTATTCGAGAGATGATCGAGTTCAATCGCTCTTGTAAAGGACTGCCTCGTCTGACAAACATGTACACTGAATAAGATCTGAAGAAGTCATCATTCATTACACAAAGATAAGTTTGGTGCGTCAAGGAATTTACAACAGTCCCGGATTTGTACAGCACAGTACTGGGTTCTCCCCATAACACGGAGATGTTTCCATAGTGAGAGTCATTTTCAATCATCTCCATCAATGGCTCAAAATCTACAAAGTTCGTGGATCTTTGCATTAACAATGAGGCAAATGGGTCTTCATGCTCTCTCAGCATTTGCATCCAGAATGACGTGAAAACTATTTTAAGGCCTGAAGCTAGAAGCTCCTCCAGAGATGAAATCTTCTTTCCATACGCCGGTATGATAAGGTAGGTTGTGAGAAAGGATTGGAATACAGTGCCAAAGGCAATGCCATAGAATATACAAAACAAAACAAGAATCCTCAAAGACAACTTTTGTGGTAGTTTATGAACTACAACTGAAACAAAAATAGACCAAATCATCAAAACGGAAGCAGAAATGCTGTCCCTATATCTGTTCATTGTTATGTTTTTAAGATAGAAAAAGGAGATCCCTGCAAAGAATAGAACGAATGTATTGAGCAGCCAAACCGAAGTAGAGAAGATTCTGGTGAAATTTCTCCAAGGTGTAATTTTTCTAGGACATGGAACAAAGAATTTCAGCTTCCAAAATTCTACGCTCATTGTTAGATGCTCCACACCCTCATATCTCTCAATATGGTAGCCCATGGGAACAATGTGAGCTTTACGTGAAATGAGAGAGTAGAATTGGGAGGAAATGCTGGTGTTTCCGTCTTTATATTCTGATAAATACACTATCGTTGCGTTCATTACTTTGCTCACTTGTTGAAGAGTCTTTGCTTTAACTCCGCCTGCAAACTGCATTATCGTAGTATTCCTTTCCTTCCAAAATATATTGTGAGAGTTCATGAAGTTATCTATATATTGATGAGTAGCTATTATTAATGGGCACCCCATAAGATCTTGGCCGTTTTTGTTTGGAAATATACTTGTCTTTATTTTATGATCATAATCGGAACAAGTACCCAAACGTTTCACGCGCTTGACTTTTTCACAATTATATACATCTGTATATGGAAACCATGTGTATATATCAATATTTTTGTCATTTTCCACCAACACAACAGCATTTAAAACATCCCATTTCCACAGCTCCTCTAGAAAAGGAAGTGGATTACATCCATTACACAGCGATACCAAAAACTGTGAATTAGAATTCCAGAACTCTTTCGCAGATAGTTGAAATAGTTGTTTTCTCAAAGTATACACGGTTCTGGCAATTATTATGTAGCCAATGCGAGGGTCGGAACCTCTCTGTTCATAATATACTTCTTGAGAAGAAGGCCGGAAAACTGTGATGGGCCAGAGTTGAAACATGTGCAGTGATTCTATCACAGAACTTTGTTCGTTGTCGTCAAAAGAAATCACCAGCGCTTTCTTGGACGTAAAGTGTGTTTTGCTCAACAAGGCGAGACAGTTCTGCATGTTACAAGTTGCACATTTCACAAAAAGAACACATACATTTAAAAAGATTAATCTGGTTATAAAGAGCAACATAGTTGTATTCTTAGCTTTTGTGCTCAATTACGAAAAACACGTGATTTATCGCGGGAAGACACACGTTTCCAGGTTCAGTTTGTAATAGAGCTTCCAAACTTTAGTGTATCACATAATATAGTAAAACACGATCGCTGTACGTGGCAGAGTATCCTCTTTGCAGTACTTTAGTCTAATGTGAAGTTATGTCAAATTGCTCACTTTATCATTCACAAAATTACATAAAATTTATGCATGATAAATTTTAAATAACTAAATTACCAGTAAAGGGAAGCTTAAATTCATTTCAAAACAGATCAATATACATCATACATCCATGCTGTTATATTCCACTACGTGACAGCTGCAATTGGAAAGAATTCAGATGTTCAGTTGTAAAAGATATACATTTTTAAAGAGGGTAATGGCTCTGAGAACTAAACGTGCGTTTTATTTGATATTTAAAAGGCGCCATACTTCAGCAATCTAGAAGAACTTTCAATTGCATTTATATCTGAAGTGTTTCCTAAATTTAATGTTTTTATTCAATGCTAAAAGAAAATATTGCAACAGAATTTCTTTATTATAATTTCTGCTGAATGAAATTAAGTCCGAAATCAACGTCACAGAATAACCTTTTTGAAATGTCACATCCGTCGTAGCTCACAATTCATTTTTATGTCGCTAACTATTTCTGAGGTTATATTTGTTTTTTACTTTCTCTACACTACTATGTACATAGTGTGTAGAGAAGGTATTGCATTTTATCCATAAATTTGATACCGACATTTCACCGAAAATAGACGTTCCTCTGTATGCATAAAAAAATGTTTTTTCAGAAAAAGGTTCGTGTGTGTGTGTCAGTGTGTCTGTGAACACGATAACTCAATAACGAAAAGTCAGTAAATTACCAAACTTGATATTTAAGTTTAGTATCTTCCAGAGATGCGACATTAAGATTTTGAGAAAAATCTCCCAACCCCAAACTACCCTTTATATGGAAAAACGTTTCGAACATTTTTAATTTCTCAAAATTGACTCTAATGATTTTGATTAAAGTACCATATATTAAAGATATTTATATGACAAATAAAATGTATATCTTGAATTTTGTAGCAATAGCCTCTGAAGACTATTTTATTATGGATACATTTTATAGAATTTTGCATATTTGGTAAATCGTAATAGATATACAAAAGCTAATTTTATAGAAAATGTAGAGCTCGTTAAAACACACAATTTATATTACATACTTCTTTTTCCTGAAGTTGATCATTTTTGAGATATTCCTTGTTATTGGTTTCAGTTATAAAATACTTTTTTCATTCGGGAATTTATCAACTCCTGTCCATACAAACAAAGGAAGTTCAGTCACAAGGCACCAGCTTTTCACTATTAGTTTAATCTATGGTACTCTCTTATTTTGCTTCTACTTAGAAGGAAGCCAATAATAAGACGATTTCTGCTATTTTTTTTCTCGATTAGCATGGAATAAATAGAAGAATAAGCTTTTTAACAAGAATTTGTTGTGAATGGAACACATCAGATTTTTGGTATTAATTTTTATCCTTCTCAACTCCTTTTACTGTAACATATTTTAATCAGGTAGGTCATAGCGGGCGATATATATGGACGAATAAATGAAACGAGCCAAATGGTGCTCAAATTAATTCGGAAATTATAGATATTAAGTTACCCGATCTTTCAGGATAAGGGTAACCCCTCCCCCAAAAGATCTCACCCGGATATCTCACACTAACATAGAATAGAACTCGGAACCTCTTGATTGTGACCCAGGGACGCTATCCCCACAGCATGGAAATCCGAACTTCAATATTTTATATCTTTCTGTCCAATTATTATTATAGCTTCTTTCTTTCTTTCTTTGTTTCTTTGGCATATTCATGCAAAGATAGCTGAATTTTTGAAGCATTAATTACATAGCAAATGACTTTAACTATCACTATAGTGTAGCCTAGGTTCACCAATTGTTTGCCGATTGAGCAAGGCAGAAGTAGCAGATATACCGGATACTTCTGCGAATCACTTATTGTGCACTGCACGATCAACAAGAACAAATAATTCCTACAATGTTGGCAGTATGCAATTTTTGGCGTTTTAAATAAGTAATCTTTCGTAGAGTACTAAACTTATTGTAGTTTATATTCTTAGAACAATTGTTCTATTGTGACTTCTGCATTAGTATTTATACTACGGATATAAAAATAAGCATTGGTGGTAATTGATACTCGTAACAAAAATAATTGAGAAAATAATGGCAATTATTAAAGTATTTACATAGTAAAACAACAAACTCCTTAACTTGATTAATACCACTGTAATCACACTGTATTGAAAAGTATGAAAATTAATCGTAACAAAAAAAAAACGTTCAAATTTATAGGGAATATGGACAGGCATCTTGGCAATTAATTAGTATCCAACACAATTTGAAAGAAACCTTCTTCTTCTTCTTCTTGGTAACATGAGTTGCGTATTGACGCTGCACATTGCATTTTCTGAGTGTATAACTTTGCCGCAAATTAAACACTTGTTCCACCACTTTCTATAAATAAGAAAGGTTCCTCCTAGGCATGCATAAAGACAGATTCCTGCATTTGCAGGAGGCAATGGCTTGCGTGTTGGATTGCTTTTTGTT
This sequence comes from Hymenopus coronatus, assembly GCA_030762935.1. Lineage (NCBI taxonomy): Eukaryota > Metazoa > Arthropoda > Insecta > Mantodea > Hymenopodidae > Hymenopus > Hymenopus coronatus. The sequence goes on along the minus strand of CM060888.1, from coordinate 138,743,180 downwards.
CCCGACATTATAAACCGAAACACGACACGCTACACAAGAGAGACAATTCCTGCAGCATGTGTTTACCCACTGCCTGCTTGCTGCGGTACAAAATCGAGAGTTGGTGACATTTCATTTACTCTATTCCTCGTATCTACAACGGAATGTAAAAATAAATAATGAAGCTCATGTGTATTGAAATAAGTAAATAGAAGAAGATATTTTAATAATAATTTGTAGAGGAATGGGTGGAAGGCGTAATATGAATGAAACACATCAGATTGTATTAGTAGTGTTTAACGCTTGTTCTTACAGGTGGTGGACACTTATGATACAAATAATGAAATGTTATTTTTGGAAAGATACATTGTGAAGGTTCCGATATCTCCCCGGTATCTACCGTTATGAGAACTGAGGAAAGCTTGGAAAAAGCCTGTCAGAGAGGAGGCTACTGGCGTTGCACTCCCGTTTCAAAGTACGTGCCCTAACGACTTTGGCCACCCGTAACGGCAAGACTTTACCTAAAATACATGTTTTGAGGCACCCTGATAACATTACTTTCTCTATCTCATACGGATATACAATGGCATGTAGATAACGATGGTATTGTATTCCGCAAAACATTTAATGTCACGATTTTACCTGAAATGTATGTTTTGAAGTCCTCTAAGCCCAAAAAGAGCATAAAAATGCAGCGAGTGTGTGTGTGTCTGAGTACAGCATAGCTCAAAAACGATAACGCCATTAAATACTGTGGTATTTATATTTAGTATCTTTCAAGGATGCGACACAAAAGCCCCCACCCAAAACTACCCTTTACGTGGAAAATAAATTGAAATTTTTGTTTTTCTCAAAAATTGCTCTAAAGTTGTTGATTAATATATCACACTTTTAAGATGTTTATACATCATAAATAAAATGTAGGTATATTTTGCATTTCTTTGAATTTCTTTGAATTCTGCATAACAGATAAACCATAAGAAATAGACAAAACCTTACACACACAAAATGCAGATCTCGTTAAAACAATAATTTATGTCATATACGTTTTTTTTTTTTTTTTTTTTTTTTTTTTTTTGTGGAGTTGATTGTTTTTGAGACATTCCTTGTTATTGGTTTCAATGTTAAACTACACCAACTCTTCTCAAACAGCAAGACTGTTTTCGTTTCGTCTGTCTTGTCTTACTCCTGGTCCATGCAAAGCGAACCGAACTTCTATTGTTCCACATAACGACAAGCTTTTAAAAGATTTAACTGTCGCTTTAGCCAAGCATGTTTCCTTATGTTTCTCCTACTTGCAAATAAGCAAGTAATAAGACCAATTCTGTTAATATTTATCTCGATTAGCATGCTATTGATAAAAGAATAATATTTTTAAGAATAGTTTATATGTGAAACAACTACAGAAAGTCATGTGAGTGGGATGCATCAGATTGTTTCCTATTAAAAGGACCGGTTAGTGTCTGAGCAACATAGTTCTAAAACAAACAAAATACATTCAATAAATTTTGGATATTAAGCTACGAACGAAAATTCTTATCAAAGGCTCCTAACATTTCAAAGGAACATTGCTCAAAGATTTTTACTTAGTTTGTAGAAGCTATGTAAAGATAATAGATGGGGAAAGAGAAAATTACGTAAATGTAACCATTCAAATTTTTCTCTTTTGTTTATCACACCTAACATACGAATTTAAATCGTACGGTGATCGGTAGAAAAAAGCATGGAAACTTCACAACCCTATGCTCAACAGATCGATGTGGTGTGTAAAATACCTTTTAGCAAAACAGTACCATCATAATGAAACCAAAGAATTGCTCTTTTTAGTCTGTCCCGGCTTCTAGAAATTGCTCATTCCACATTTTTATTAGTCTTCCCACTTTTCTCCCTTTTGGCTTATGTATTAAAATGATTTTGGTTATTCTTGTTTGAACTGTTTAATAATATCTTTTATATCTAATAACTTTTAATTCTTTCCTAATTTCATTTCTAAAGTGATTTAGAGGTGTGTATTAGCATATTTACACGATAGTTGGGTGACTATCTGGTTTCTCAGACAATTATAAATCTCTTTATCGTATCTGTGTTCTGAAAGGCATATTGATTGTTTTTAAAATGTATCTGGTTCCTTATGTATCTCTTGACATTCCAACGAACGATGCCAGTACACCAACAAAATGAGGGAAGATATCTGGCTTTGTAAGGTTAGGTGGTTCACACACACACACATACACATGCCACAAACCTCTCGACTGTTGACTTTATATCATAAGTACACTCGAGTGCACGGAACAATGCCGATGCTTTCGGTACCCTATGATGATTTCCTTTTTATTTGATATTCGTCAGTAATTGATTAGAGATGGTGTACAAGTATATGACACATCGAAAATATGGGGTACAGTTCTGTAAAGAAATGTTAGCGCTAAGCAGAGCAGCACCAAAAGGAGTAACGATGGTGGAACTAGGAGGACCAGGAAGAAGAGAAGTAATCTTGTAGAGGGTACTGGTTCAAAGAGCGAAGACCAGAATCGGTTAAATATATATGAAACAGTGCAAGATAATTAAGAACGAGAAAGCGGTGGGAGTAGCTACAGGAGATCTTCACGAAAATAGGGATGGGAGACATATGTACGAACGGAGAAGAAAATGAAAAACTGTTCTGGAAGCCACTGAGAAATAGTATAGAAGACTTAGATAAATAGAAAATTTGTGCTGAACTAAAAAAAGAGTCGGTTTTTTTCATTTGTATAGCCCCCTTTGTTTTCTATGGTCATATCGGGGGCTTTGACTTGTGAAGCAAGTCATCTGATCACAGTAGGCTGTTTATCATTAAACTCTCGCAAATTCACTCTCACATTCATACTTCCAGACTCTGTGGGGGATAGGGAATAATTCCCGCCCCAGCAGGGAGTCGAACCCGTGACCTTCGCGTGAGAAGTCAGCTCGCTGACCACTCGACCACGGAGACAGTCTAATGTCACCTTGTTTATACCGTGAAGTAAAGAAAGAAATGTCAAGAGAGGAGTGTGTGTGCGAGAGACTGTGGAATAGTAAACAAGAAAGGGAAGGACTAGCGTAGATGAGGATAGGAGTAACACTTTTGAAAGGGTGGACGGACAATAAACTAACACGTGTATTTTATGCCTGGAGAAAAACAGTATTGTTCACTGTTTAACTGAATGTAAAGAGGTAAGAAACTGGTGGGAACACAAATGGAATAGCACGGTAACAATAGACATTTGAATGTCAAGGAGAAGAGGAGAATTAAAGCAATAGGGCAATATTTGGGAAAGGAAAAATAAAAGTGGATAAGTAGAAAAGAATGGAAGAGAGAGAGAGAGAAACCATACGGGCTACACTCTCTAATAGAAGGATCTATGCGGATGCAGCGCGTAGGCGGTACAATGGCTTGAGTCAGACTGAAAAATGCAATGCCATAGCCGAGGTTTGAACCAAGGATCTCCCGGTCACCCCGGTAAACCACAAGGTGTTCGCAAATTATTTTGAGATGACAACCCCAATGGCGACTTACAATGTTGTAAGTACTTTAAGTCACAGTATAGCCAACTATTATGGATAAATTGTGATAATTGTAATTGTTTTCTCACAGAAACTGTGTTTAGGGCAGGAGTTGTATAGGTAGAGTCAGACTGATTTGAGATCACCTTGTGGTTTTCCGGGGAACATGCGAGTCAGTGAGAAATGGCGCCATGTTGCCATGGTGGAGCAACCGAATAAAAACCGGGAGATCCGTGGTTCAAATCCCGGCTATGATTCTACCTATCCAGCTCCTGTCCTGCACACAGTTTCTGTGAGAAAACAATTATCACAGCAACTGATATAGTTTAAGTAACAGGCATACTTTTCATATAAGTATAATAAAATATTAATAGTAATTAATAGTAATTAATAATTACTAATTAAATAACAGTAATTAATAAATTAATAATAACAATAATACTAACAGTAGTATTATTTGATGTTCGCAGAAACCCCTTAGTTCACCTGTGCTCCATTCAATCTCTGGATGGGTCAATTTCTTAAAATTATATATGTATATATAAGGAGCCAGCCAGTTCGAATTATTTAATGCTTATGCCTTTATTTTGTAGTGTTTCGATAATGGTACATATGTTCTCGCGATAACGTATATGCCATGAGGGGACATTTATATATACATATAATATTCTATAAACATTTTGGGTCCGACATCAGTGAAGCTGCTCAAATAGTGAAATCAGAAGTATTGGTGTTTTTCAGAACTTTCATCTGTACTACTATCGTACCTGCAATTGTAGATAGTCATATCATTATTCCGAATTGGGCAGTACACCTTACTAGCCGACGTTTTGTGCAAAATAAAGTTAAATTTACAATTTACCCAAAGTTAGTAGAAGAGGAGTTGCATTCCTCCCAAATATTCGGTACTGAGGTAATGCCGGAATCATGTGTTGAGATTCCCCGAATACAACAAATCAGTCTTGAGAGTATGTCTGTGTGTCTATGAACAGCACAAATAAAAAACGAAATGGGGCGTAGATGCCAAACGTATAGCATAGTAACTGTCAAAGATGCGACTCGACGATTAAAAAATATTCCTTGTAACATTTTTTGAAATGTTGAACCTCCCAATATGGCTCTGGTTTATTTGAAGTGACATATATTAAAGATATTTGCTTGATAAATAAAATATATATCTTGTTAATAGCTTGTGAAGTCTTCTTCGTTTATAGGAATTCTGTACACGCAATCTTAAAATCTGGTAAACATAGACGTAAATATTGAGACCTCTTTAAAGACACAGGTTATTCCAAATCATTTTTGTGGCATAAGCCATTTCCGAGATATGTGTTATTCGTTCTTTTTTTTTATTATTTATTTATTTTTGGTAGTTCATATGGGACGACGAATGAAATGGGCGATGTGCTGATGCTGAAATAAGCCAGGGCTCATGGAGTTTAAAGTTAAGGAAGAAAATCCAGGTAACTCATTCTAACCGAGATTGGAAGACGCTCTACAGAAATGGGCGCCTTGTCCTAAAGGCAGGATTTCTCCTGCAACATTTCGTTTATTACCAATGCCGGGTTCTCCTTAACTTTAGTTTTAATCATTAGGTCCATCACAAATGAACACTCACATTCATACTTCCAGATTCTGCAAAGAATAAAGAATAAACCGGGCTATAGAAACATCCCTACACCTAGCCGGGAATCGAACTCGGGACTCCTCACACAATAGGCAGGCGTTCTACCCTTTGGGCTACGGGGCCAGCCGGTTCAAATTCTTTAATGCTAATGTCATTATTTTGTAGCGTTTCCATATTTACATGTTCTCGAGATATCATGGACATGCTATGGAATTTTAAGTCCTGCAGCTCATAAACATGTAACTTTCAGTATTCCTTTTACAGCTAATGATAAGTAATGTAGATATTTCTGCAAACTGATTAAAATGAAGTAAGCTTTAGTAAGAGTAGTTTGTGTCCCCACCAACTAAAGGTAGAGGGCAGAGAGAGTCGTGTGAACGTAACATGTATTTTTCATCTTTCATACATTTTTCTTTTATTCACATGAAATTCACTCAAAGTCATAAAGCTTCCAACAACAGTTTTTGATGGAAAAATATAAATGCTTATAATCGCAACGTAACACAGTGTTAATTTCGCAGATTTTAAGTTAACCGGAGTTTATTAAATTCACGGCATGTTTTCAACTTCCTTTTAATACACAAGGTTTATGTTTAAGATATGCAACATCGTTACATAATGTGTTGAATTTTTAATTCCATGTTATTAGCATAAACGTAAAAGCATATTCACTTACTGTAGACGAAGTGTTTATTGTTTTAGAAATTTACAGAGGTGGTTTTAGTTTTTAACTGAGCAAAAACAATGGAATGTCTCATGACAAAATTGCTAACCAAATTATTACTTGCAAAGAAATTTGTTTTGAATTTATTTCAGGGTTGGGTATTCCTTTCTGAAAATGTAAGCTCCTGCATCTATAAACTTTAAAGAGCTAAGACAATAGATAAACACATCAAGGTCGCTGTTACACCGCCAGGGCTTTTTCCTTGCTTTGTTGTTCGTAACTTAGCTGCTCCGTCCTAGGATTCCATTATACACTAGTATTTTGTAAAGGGCATCAGCCTAGCTGTAGTCTTTTACATTCACTCCTCTTCTTAAGCTTACGATTATTATTATTATTATTATTATTGTTATTATTATGCATTTAAGATATTTTGCTGGAATTTTTATCAGTTCATTACATTCAATATGTGATCTTTTTTACAAAAGTCTAGCTTGCATGGTTATTTAAATTATAGTTTTTGTCTAAATTAATATTTTAATAAAAACACCTAGCTATTTTTAAACGTCAAATAATATTACACGGGGCTAAGGTTTCACTTCGCTTCGAAGGAAGCCGTGCTAAGGATTTTTGCGTACCATTAGCCTCCACCAAGATTGTCGCCCTCCGTGCTATATGGTTACCATGCTAACTTCTTATACCCAAGGTCGCGGGTTCAAACCAGGCGATGGACGACAATTTTTTCGGGCGTAAAAATTCTTAGCATGGCTTCCTTCGGAAGGGAAGTAAAGCGTTGGTTCCGTGTCGTAGATTTACGGCACGTAAAAGAACCTCAAGCCTAATAGAAAGGCCTCTGAGCAAACTTAAGCGGTCTTTCACGCCCAGTATAGAATGGGACGCTGAGAACCATAGCAGTTAAAGGGCGTCCATAAATAAAACTCCATTTCCATGTAATTTTCACCAAGATTGAATCAGCAATTGAACAGAACATACTGAATAGAAAATTCGTTTTAAACATTTCAGGGAAGTAACTTGATATAGGTGATTGGAAATCTCACTTAAAGTTTTATTTCACTGTATCAAACTTCAAAGAGGATTAAAACATTGATTATAAAAAGGAAAGCTGAACACCGCTTTGATTTTATTCTGCACAGAAGAAATTTGGCAGTATTCTTCTAAAGATCATAAGTATATGACTAAATTGAACTTATCATTTTGATATTTATAGTCATTTTTAAAATATCTCTTTCACACAATAAAATGTGTGTATATACAGGTGTTACATTATAAATAAAAACTCGTCATATTTCAAAACTACCCTTTACATGTCTTTAAGGACTAGAAAAAACTTAAAGAAGAGCAACCTTGCTGCAGTTAAATCTGCAGAAAAATGCGTAGTTTATATTTCATTGGCAAGGTTGCACAATAACATTCTATTAAAATAAGAACTGAAGCTTTCCTGGCGACGTGTTAATTCAAAATCTTCTCGGGCTTCTAGCCAGGTAAAAACTTGGCTTGACACCAACGTTTCGAAGAAGTGCATCTTCCTCGTTTTTGAATTAACATTCTATTAGTAAATACTTACTCGGGAATAAAAGTTACTAAAACAAATATACACCAACGATCAATAAATAAGTTAATTTTTAGTTTTTAGGACATTTTATAGACAAGACTAAAGAAAATGTTACAAATATTATGACAGGAAACAATACGAGTTAGTGATACACAGGATAACAACACAAACAAGCTAAGAGGGAAAGTTACGGACGAACTATCATGAACAGCAAAGAGTTTGATATGAGGTTTCGAAGATCTATTGCGGGTTACACACAAGTCGACATTAAGGATGAGGGTTAACTTAAATGTGGAAACCATTAGACGTAAGAGAAAGAGGTAAACTCAAATAAAAACAAAAGAAATACCTAAGATATTGGACAGCAAAGTAAGTTTAACCAGTTACGCTCCACAGGAAGATAAGAGAAGAAGCCAGAGAAGTTGAGAATAGTTACAGCAAGAATAAAAAGAACACAATATGAGATGAGAAACAAGAGTTGGAAAAGATTGCAGGAATAGAGACTGAGAGCTATTACCAAAGAAGTAAAGGGAAAAAAAAACAACAAAACCTTCCATTGTTACGATAAGTGCTAGACTTACAATAATTGGAAATTTACTATTAATGGTCTCTTGTGAGATCTAATACACACAAATATAGAATAGTGGCTAGAAAAGAACTAACAAAAAGTGTTTTGAGAGCTACCAAGAACTTAAGGCCACAAGAGAGTATGAAATCAAAGCAGCAGAAAAACAGGAATAAGAATAGAAATAAGCATCTTAAAGACGAGAAAATTCTTGAGGTTTTCCTATCCCTATGCTTTATTAGTGGCTAACAAAACGATTCTTACGAAGACATTTTACTTTCTCTAGCACGTATGTACAATGTACATACATCGTGGATAGAGAAGGTATTGTATTCCATTCAAAAATTCGATACCGAGATTTCACTGGAAATACACGTTTTGGACCACCTGAATCCAAAATAGCAGCTTTAGAAGTATATCCGTTCGCGCGAGTGTGTGTGTATCTGTGGGTAGTATAGCTCAAAACCGAAAAGTCCGTTAACTACCAAATTTGGTATTTAAGTTCAGTATCTTCCAAGGATGCGACATCAAGATTTTCAAGAAAATTGCAACACCACAACTACGTTTTATATAGAATATTTTTCGAAAATTTTGATTTTCTCAAAAATGGCTGTAAAGATTTTGATTAAAATGCCATATGTTTAAGATATTTTCATTACAATTTTTTTGTTTCAGTTTCAAGCTTCTTAAGCTTTTCGCAAATGCGAAGACATTTTTTTACGTCTCGCTTTTGTTTACTCCTGGCAAGCAATTTAATTGCTTCACATAGCAATAGGTTTTGAAAACATTTGACGATCACTTCAGCCTATGTATTCCCTTACTTCTCTTCTAATTACAAATAAACAAGCAATAAAACAATTCTGAAAATGTTTATCAGGTTGTAAATAAAAGAATGTAGAGTTTTTGTAAGAAAAGTTAGTTTGCGGAACAGCAAGAGTAAGTCATGCGAATGGAACACATTAGATTCTTTTATATTTCATTTAGTACACGAAAAATATATGCGACAAACTCGTAGATATAAATGAAATAAAAATAGTTAAATGTTTAGGATCTGGGCGCTATATTATACTGACCATAAAATTTCACACTCTTTCAATACAGTCATAAGAAACAAGGGAAAAACCATAGGACTTTGAAGTATGACAAATACTTGGTCAATTTGAACCATAACAAGAGATATTTCGGAAATGACTTTTACCAAGAAAAAGGGCTATTTGAAATAAATTGTATGCTTTAAAGATATCTACATTTTTGTGCAGTCCAGTTTCGTCTGCCATTTAACGTACACGTTATACAAGTTTATAGAAAAGCACTTCAGAATGAAGAAAGCATAGCACAATATAATCACAAAGTTAAAGACATATTAATTTTTCAGGTAAAAATCTTTAATATATAGTACCTATTTTAATCGAATTTCTTAGCCATTTTTTTTTTCGAAAATAAAAAACGAAAATGCTAAGTGTAGCTGGTGGTGGAGGTATTTCCTTGGATTATTATTTTTTGTTTGAGGATACTGAAATAAAATATAAGTTTTGTATTTATTTGCCTTTTAGAAATTGAGTTTGCTGTTCACAGACACACATACACACTTTCGCGGACCGTTCTCTAAAAATATATCTTGAGTATTTCTTGTGAAACCTTAAGGATTGAATATTTGGATGAACTATGCACGTGGTAGAGAAAGTAAAATGTATAAATAGGAATAGACGTAATCAATCATAGCCGAAGACAAAGCTTAAGCAGAAGGATACACAATAGCAAAATCCTCAATTGTAAATTAAATACACAACCAATGAGAGATTAATTCAAGTAAATTTTCTTTCACCAAACGAAAACAATTAATTGGAAAATACGTAAGATGCTGATAACGTTGAGTAACATACGGAATACAAAGCCTTTACTTGTGCTTATGCTTCTCCTTTTTTTGTACAGCAAACTGTTCATCAAATCTCTCTGTCTCTCTCTCTCTGTATATATATATATATATATATATATATATATATATATATATGTGTGTGTGTGTGTGTGTGTGACTATCTCCGTCCTCCGTTCCTGATTGGATCGTTGGAGCCTTTGTGGGGCGGGGACCTGGGTCTGACTGTCGGGATGATTCAACAAGGAAACTATAGGGACGCTGTCATTGCTGTGCCGTATCTCCTGATTCCGGCCGCCCGGTGTATGCCCTCACCTCATCCCTTCCGGGGACGCCCCATTATGGGTTAGGTGCCGGCCGTGCATCCTATCCTATCCTCTTATCCACCACCAAGAGATGATATTGAAGTAAATAACGTAAATTTAATGCTTTTTTTTGTGGGTTAATGAATTAAAATGTTTGTGATCTATTGTTGATCTGCCGTCGGGTCACACGCATGAGGTGACACGTCAGTAGTGGGTGACTAGCCATGAACACCTCTTTTTAGATCTCGACACTTTGTCGAGTTGAAGATCCTTGGAGATTCAGGACAAGGCGATCTCAGGGTCGAATCTCGTCGCTAATATATTTTCCTCCGGCTAGCTAATCGCAAGTATATGGGAAATTGTGGATGTTGCAAGCTGAAAAGTAAATAATACAAAAGTGTAATTCGCAGAGATAATTAATTCAAGATCTGTTTGCTTTTGATGTTAACTTTACACGGATCTTGCACTTCCTTAATCTTTGGTTTATTAACGGTGCAAAGTTGATTAGGAGCGACGAGGAGTCAGCGCGTGTTATGCAGAGCTAGTCCTAATGCAGTGCCGTGTAGAAGTGCAATGTAATACCGTAGTAGTGCCATGCCAATAATTGTGCCCGAGCTTGGACGCGAATTATATTTATATTGGCTACTGGGCTGCGATTGGCGGATACTTTTGTTTAAATTTAAGTATTGTTTTCTCATTGGCGTTAGGATCCTGCTCCAAAGGACCTTAAGTTTGGGGTCAGTATGGCTCCGAGAGTTACACCCTCTTAGAAAATTAGATTTTGCCTATCTATACAGCTTCACAGATCTTAAATTCTGTCGCTATTTATTCCTCAGTATAGCTCAAACTGAAAACAGATGTTTAGTATTGTACTGGCTTTCTAATATGTCTACATTATTTCTATTCCAAAAATTACCGATTTATTCCAATTGGACTGATGGTTTTTCATTACTTAAATAATAATAATCATATTATTATTATTATTATTATTATTATTATTTAACTGTTTCTTTTTTTGTCAGTATGATATATCGCTTCATTGTTTAAGAACCACTCTATAAAACTGTTAACTTTAAAGATAACATATTTTAACAAGCCGCAGAAAGTTTTTAGCTCTTGATAGCCATTGTAAGAAGCAAATGTTTACAGTTAATGCTATAAATCTATTTTTAAATACTAATCAGAACAGAATTTTCTAAAATGTCAACTCCATATAGGATCTAATTTAGCTGTAATTGATTATAAAATTGCACTATTTTCTTCGATGTTTCATAACCCTAACTTTTATGCAGTGCTGACACAAATAGGTTATTCTTCAATATTTAATATTGAGGAAATAAACAATTAATATAATTAATATTATTGCTCTTAAGAGACAGAAATGTTTTAGTTTAATGTGTCATTTTTAATTTAATAATATAAAGAAACAAATAAAATATTATATAAAGATATACATAAAATAATCAGATTCCTATTTAATAATAAATAAAACTCATGTAATGAATAACTTCGAGCTAATTAAGATCGACAAAAGATTCTTAAAGGTTTTCGTAGTATAGCGGCACATGGGCCAAGAATAACTTATAATAAGTTTGAATGAAAAGTAATATTTGTGTCTATAGTATATTGAGATACAAATGTGGGAATTATACTATTGCAGAATAGAGGAAAAGTTGGAAAACACGAAACAAAGTTGAGTTTTTTCAATTTAAGAGATTCTGGAATACACTTAACATATGTGTATCACACTCTCATTTTTGGACGACGGGTGTTAATTAAAATATGGTATTAAATGAATTAAAATATTGGTTGCTTCAAATTACTTCTGTGAGGAAGAAACATTTGGTAGTTGTTGTTATGTACCTTTTAATTTTTCTTTCTCTAGCCGTATGCCATACAATTTAGTACTAGTTAGAGAAGGCATTGCATTCCAACCAATGATTCGATGTCGAGATTTCACCGGAAACATATGTTTTGAGGTTCCCTGAGTCCGGAAAAGATATTTTTAATAAACGGCCCTGTGTGTGTGTGCGTCTTTGGACAGCAAAGCTCAAAAACGAAAAGGTCGTTAAATAGTAAACTTTATTTCAATGTTAAATGTCTTTCAAGAATGCGACATGAAGGTTTTCAAGGAAACCCTCCCACTACAAACTTCTCTTTACTTCTTAAAAACTTTGATTTTCTCAAAAATGGATCTAACAATTTTGATTAAAATGCCATATATTAAAGATATTTACATAACGTATAAAATGCATATTTTGAATTTTCTGGGAAAAGCCTCAGAAGAACTGTTTATTTTTGATGAGATTTTCAGAATTTTGCATAATGGTTAAACCGATATAGATAGACAAAACCATACTACACAAAAAATGTAGTCGTTAAAGCTCATAATTTATGTCATATACATTATTCTTGTAGATTTGTCTCTTTTCGAGATATTTGTTGTTATTGGTTTGAATTTTAAACTACCTAACCTATCTGAAATGGTGCCATGTTAAGCGAACGAAACTCAATTGTTTCACATGGGACTAACTTTTAAAACATTTGATAATCTGATGATTTCCTTTATTTCACTTCTACTTGCAAGGAAGCAAGTTTCTATATACTAGAACATCAGAGGTTTTTTATAAACAAGATTTGTTGGCTGTGGTGAAATGTTATTTGTAGTACTCTAATTAGAATCGATTTGATAACTTTATTATGAAGAAATTATGGTAGAGGACGGCGAAATAGAAGAGGTCTGTAAAGTGGAATGCTCTACATTAATTCCAGAGAAGTTTAAACAAAGGTTCAATTAGTGTGCAATACATTAAAAAAATCTGATGTGTTCCATTCACATGACTTTCTCTATCTCTCTGTAACAAATTATTGTTAGTAAGCTTGTCTTCGAGGAAAATTAGCAGAAATAGTCTTATTCCTTGCTTTATTGTAAATACAAGCGAAATAAGGGAGTACCATAGGTTAAAGTGAAAGCCAAAAGCTGGTTGCTATGTGACTGATGTTCCTTTGTTTGTGTGGACAGGAGTTGACAAATTCCTGAATGAGAAAAGTATTTTTTCAAAGCTGAAACCAAGAAAAAGGAATATCTCAAAAACGACCAACTCCACGAAAAAATGTATATAACATAAATTGTGTGTTTTAACGTGCTCTACATTTTGTGTGTGTTAAGTTCTTGACCATATCTTACAGTTTAGTAGTTATGCAAAATTCATCCAGAATAAAGTAGTCTTCAGAGGCTATTCCCAGAAAATTCAAAATATACATTTTATTTGTCAGGTAAATATCTTTAATATGTGATATTTTAATCAAAATCGTTAGTGCCATTTCTTAGAAAATCAAAATTTTCGAAAAAAGTTCCATGTAAAGGGTATTTTGGGGTGGGGGGATTTTTCTCAAAATCTTCGTGTCGCATCCCTGGAAGATACTAAACTTAAATAACAAGTTTGGTATTTTACCGACTTTTCGATTTTGAGTTATCGTGTTCACAGACACACAGATACACTTACACACGGACACACACACACACGGACCTTTTTGTGAAAATGCTGTTTTTAGATAAAGGGGACCCTAAAACATATTTCCGGTGAAATCTCGGTATCGAATTTTTTGGTGGCGTGCAATACTTTCTCTATTCACTATGTACATAGTGCGTATGTAGAAAGTAAAAATGGTTAAATGATAAAGATGTTCATATTAATGAAATGATTGTTGACGAATTTTGTTCTGAGAAGTGACAGATTAAATCTGCAGCGCCGTCTGGATAAATAAACAATATATACACATTCAAATTGAAGAAAATAAACTGTGTTTGTCCAATAACATTCAATAACAGAATTAAAACTTTCACATTCAATATATCTGAATAAATGCTGTAACTGGTTTACTTACCTCACGTGCTTTAAGAGTCCATATCAGTATTAAGGCTTTTTTTGTTTTGTTTCTATAGCAACCATGTTGCAGAAACAACAATATCGGTAGCAAGAACTAGACATTAGTCACATTGACAAAAATAATTAACGCGCTAATAATAGCGAGGTGAATCATTGAGTGTATAATCGCAAGCGAAAGTGGGTATGCTAGTTCTGCAGAATGAATCTTATGGAAAGGGATAATGTCTATCTTGGTTGTGATACATGAGAGAAGCTCTATTAACGCCCACACATTTGCGTAATATGCACAGAGGCTTCCGCCTGCATATTGCTGTGGGCTCTGCCAAGCAGGTGTCCTTATCGGAGCGGCTCTGTCAGGTAAAAGTCTAATGTGTCACTTTTACTTAACAGTCTCTACTCCCTACCGATTATTATTAGAGGATATACAAAGTATTCTTTTATTACTATTGTTATTATTTTATAATTATATTATTCTTACTATTATTATTTTAAGAGCTTATATACATTTCATTACTATATAAGAAGGGATTAACGAGTCAAATTTTACAGAAGTGGACCTTACATGACGGCCTTATAATTTAATACTCTTTCTATGCACTCGCCAGAAACAATTGAATATCAATAGGACTTTGAAGGAATAGCAAAGGTATAGTTCAATTCGAAATAGTAATAACGAATAAGGCACTGTAAAAGGCTTATGTGATTTTTTATTTACTCTAGCAGATATGCACAATGTATATGGTTTATAGTGGAGTTTAATGGGGCTTTAAAATTGAAACATGAACATACAACTTTGTAAAAAAAAAAAAAAAAAAGTTTTAATTGGTGCTTCGTTCCAACGTATTTTATTTTCTTTATAACTTATGCAAACTAGTGTTCCCTTTGACATTATAATGTCGTTTTCAAATTTACAGCTTCTTAAGAACGATGAATTGATTTTTTTATTGAAATATAATGGAGTCCCAGTCACTTTGTTACCATTAGTGAAGCTATGTTGAAAATTCAAGTGACATAAAAGTTTCACCAAACAAGAAACATTTAATTTACTTCAAATTTCACAATTTCAGTGACATGATTTTAGGTTTTTTATGACGAACAAACTGTAGTCCATACTACCTCATCTTATCATAGAATAGGGAAGCGTATGAATTCTTATATAGAGCTTTTTTAATAACTTCAAATAAGTTTATTTACATGTTAAATAACGTTGAAACATTAAAACACGACAGAAGCATCCAACTAGGGTAATAATACTTTTTGTTCTTCTTTAACTGCATATACTTTATTCTGCATTAGTTTTATAGTTTTGTATTTCTTGTGTTTCTTACTTGTTTATATTGTGGATTTCTCATAATAATTTAGGTTGTATTAGAACAGAACAGAACTGTTTTTAACGTTTTCGCCAACGCAAATCCAAGTCCACTTGCATAAAGCCTTGAATTATTTATTCTCGAGCCTTGCGTATTCAAAACGATTTCAAGTCATATTGGATTTAACACGTGTAACTTGGATCGTATTCAGTTGGAATCGAACTCAAATCGATTTCAATTCCCCATGGAAAATTAATAACTAATCCAATTACAGATAGATGGTGTCTCCAAAGCACCGGTTGTAATCCAACGTTCAATATGTTATGACATGGAAGTTAGAATTTCAGTTACGTTTTCATAAGAAATCAGTAACAGAGTACTAGATTAGTATGGTGTTGGCGTGGGTTGGAGTCTGCCAATTTTCGTCACATGTGTAGGATTGGTGGTGTGCTCGTGAGGAGCATGATGCTGACCTCGTCATCTCGCTATTGCATGTGGACGTGAAGTAGTCGCTCAGTCCAGAGTTGTCATTATTACTAGCGATAGGCATTGTCAAAATCATGCAGGTTTAGGAACCATTCCAAAGCAAGCTTGAAGCATAATTTCTTTTCAGTATGTTCATGTAATAACAATTTAACATTAGCATTGTTATACCTATTCTAAAAATAATGCCGAACTATATTCACTGGTGTCGCACTAGACACGGAATACTTGTGCTTGATGCATATAGCTTCAGCAGGCTTGCATTACGACGAACAAAATGTCTGATGTGCTCCATTTACATGGCCCTTCTCTTCTGCAAACAAACTTCTTTACAAAGCTTATTCTTCTATCTACTTCCTATATAACGAAAAATGTCTTCTTACTTAGTTACAGAGGCTAAAGCGAGAGCTGAATCTTTTAAAAGCGGACGTTCGACTTTGAAATTCGATTTCTTTGTATGCCCAGGAATAAAATAAAAACGGACGACTTCATATTTGAGAAAAGTAAAAATATTTTAAAATTAAAACCAATAAAAAGGAGTATTTCGGAAATCGTTAACTGGCATAAATTGTGCGTTTTAACGAGATCTACGTTTTTTGTGTAGTAATTCTTTGTCTATCTCTTACGGTTTACCAGTTATATGTACAATAGTCATTTCAAATGAAGAGGGTTTCAGTAGCTATTTTCAGAACGTTCAGATGTAAATTGTATTTATAATGTAAATATCTTTAATATGTGGTATTTTAATCAAAATCCTTAGAGCCATATTTGAGAAAATCATTATTTTTTAAAAATGTCCCATGCAAAGGGCAGTTTGGGTCCTACTGATGACCCCAATGCCTTCCTGCCGCCGAGAGATGTATTTCTAAGGCGCATTAACCACCACGAAAGCGCGTTACCACCACAGTCCTCGATAGTTAGAACCCTGAAAGAGACCGGCTAGATGAAAAGAAGAGACAGGAACTTCATGGAAATTAAAAAGTTCTCCACAGCATTCCCATGCTGACCCGGGTAAATCCCAGAAAATACCCATGGGGTCGGGCAGGTTGGTAGCAGGAGTCGAATGCAGTTCCGAAGCATCTGAGTCACTTGGCTCGGTAGTGGACTGTGGGCACTCCAGAACTATGACAAAGGGGCCGTAGTCTCTGGCAGCGATACATGTACAGATGTGGTTATTGACTCTGATTAAAAGAAAACTGATTCGGGTTTTCTTTGAGTTATATTTTAGATAATTATATTTACAAATGCCATATGGGGAAGGTAGGTTATTTGTGAAGTTAGGTATATTACATAATTATACGCATTCTTTAGAAAGTAAATTACATTTTAAAAAACTCAGGAATACAGCAATGTTCATGTTGTATTGTACCACTCAAGTGAGATTATGTGATCTGAATCATAATATATTCTGAAATATCTTCAAAGCGATAAATTTAATTCTAACAATGCGTGGTCAGCTGCTAGTGTCTTCCAAAATCATGGTTAGTCTGTCAGAGCATCTATTTGACGGAAACACTGTTTATTGGATTGTTTATTTTATTATTGAAGGCTTTTTTAGATCAGATTGTAACTTTGGAATTTCAAAGCAGCTCATGCTGTGCTTCCAGTATTTCCTAATAAGGGTATTAAAAGCGGTTCAACAATTATATTAGCTGCAGGTCAAGTTGCTGATGAGACATTACTGATATACAGTAGAGATATTTTTGGAGAGATAATAAAGGTCGCATGTACAGTCTAGAGGAATGTGCTACATAAATATTGTCTACTCTCTAATTCATTTGACAATTCTCCTCAGCTAGGATATTACTTAAAAAGCTAGATACCATAAGGGGACTGCAGTAAACAGACAACCAAGGAAATAAAATCATTTCAATTTAATTTGTGCTAGCCAAATTCTAATACGGTTAGTAATATGCTACCAGTAGCAAATAAATTATTATGAATATTTACATATGAACTCCCCTGGCTACTAACTCCAGAGCTGCAATCTAAACCGTCCACGTTTACAGCTGCACTCTAGGTTTCTGGTTTAGGGAAGAAAGGATGTATGTGTGTATGTTATACTTTTCTCAAATAGGATGTCTTTGTTAATTTTTTATTTTTTCTACTTGTAAAGCAGTAGTTGAAACATTGTATTGCATCCAAAAATTCAATGTCGAGATTTCACCAAAAAATATGTTTTGATGTTCGCTTAATCTTAATATATAAAAGTGAGTGCATGAAGCGGCCGAGAATCTGTTAATGAATTTATGCCACAGTTATAACAATAATAATAATAATAATAATAATAATAATAATAATAATAATAATAATAATACAGCGAATTTTTTTTGTTACGGCGCCTTAATATTTTGATTCTACAGTGAGTTCTACAGTGTCTAATGTTAAATAAAAAAATTACAAAACGTAGCTATTAGCGGATACTGAAAGCTGAATAAAGACTTTTTAAATAATTGTCAATCTGAAAGGCGACTATTCTCTCAGAAATAAAAGCTCTGTAATTGAAGTGGAATACATGCTAATCTTTTCTACGTGTTTGCACTGTTCTTGAATAAGAGATCACGGACTCTTATACAAACCTGGGAACTGCTCTCAATGAGCGAGATTCCCTCACCATTCCCGCTGATATGCAAGGGGAGTAGAACGCTGGCACCAACATCGCCAGTGGGCAATGCTTACTTGGATTTGAGCTCTGCAATTGTTTAAATGCACGAAGGGTTTTCTGCACACGTTAAATATGGCGCTGTTGGGTCACCTGGTAGATTGCTGTTTGGTGCAATAGTTGGAGCTCTGAATACTTGACATAATTCAATCCTAAATACCTCACATTTTGACCTCGCTAGTGAGCATTAAACGAGTGAACGTACATTATTTTCTGTAGTTCGAATGAAAGATTAAAGGAGTTCATTTTATTTTTAATTCGTTGCAGTGACGCCGCGGCCGGGTGTTTAGACCGCTCACCAGGATGCCCAGTTTTTTTTTAATTTAAAATACAGTTCCGGAGGCTTGTCAGGACTCCGGCGCTGTATTCTTTTTTTCTCCATTTTTTCCAGTTTCCTAGTGTTCGATCCCAAGCGCCCCTATCGATTTATGATGGACAAAACGGCGGCTGGGCGGGATTTCTCAGCTAGTCGTTTCACACTTGTCAATTGCTAAGCCCCATTTCCCTTGCATTTCATATATCCACTTCCTCACGCTCATGTCTGGTTACGGGCCTTTACAATAACTCACATTCATCGATAAGATGCCGGAAATGTCGGGCACTCGATGTCTTCACAAAATAAAGCAATACCATTAAAATCTTGAGAGATCTCATGTCTTTACAAAAAGCCACGTCACTAAACCACTCATGGAGGTAGGTTTATAAGATGAAGTTGCACAAGATATGTGCTGCAGTTAAACGACATATGAGTATGTTGGGAAATGTTCGTTGGTATTGACAGGTATATCGTGGGACAAATTTTAAGTTGATAACCATTTTGAGTAGTTATTAATTATTCTTATTATACGAAAAAGTCTCTCACCCGAAACTATTCTGAATATGACTGAGCCAAGTGTCTGAGTCTGAGACTGGCTCTCGGGAGGTCCTGGGATCGATTCCCCTTGGCCGTCCTCTCTGATCCAAGGGTTTTAACGGGTTGCTAGGCGAATGCTGGGGAGGATTCTGCATTTCTCAGAACTTCCCTTCCCTTAATTTCATCTTAGTTTCATCCCAGCCTCTTTCAGGGTTATACGTGTCGATGAGAACTGCGGCAGAGGCGCCTTTCGTGGAGGTGACTGCGCTCTGGAAATAAAACTCTCGGCGGTGGGATGACGTTAGAGATTGTCTGCGGATTCAGGTGATCTATCTGGGACTGAGCCACGAGCTCCTGGCGCCCTACGTAGAGAAATTCGATTATTACCTATTATTTTTCATTAAAAAAAGAAAGAAATGAAAGAAAAAAACATTAAAGAAAAGTTGTAACTACGTTAAACAACCTCTGTTTTAAGATTAGTTTATTGCTATGTATTTTTCATTGGTATCGTAAAAAAAAGCCACTTATTAAGTGTTTCAAAGTAGCTAACATTAAATATGTCATTGTTCTTTATTTTTCACTCGAACCTAAGGAGTGTCTCCCATACTTAAAATTGTAATAATGTAAAAGCAGCAAAATATGCATTAAAATCCCAAAACATACGATTCTATTGAGGAATAATAATCTTTAGAATAATCTGATAGGAGAATAATTTTTCATCAAACACTGATTGGTCTTTCTTAATGGAAATTCGACTGACATTTTTCTAATTTAAAACAAAATGTTATTAATTATAATTTCATTACATATTAAAGCTTTATGGTATTGGTTAATTGTACAGTTATTAAAGTATTTTAGAAAACTAAATATTGTTATAAGTTTGCAGGTTAAAGGAGTGAATTATATTCTCGTTTCTTCTGACCCCGTAACCCGATTTTGTTAAAACTAATGCTGCATGTCCAATTATTGCCAAACCGGATTTGCAGAGGTACCTCTACAGTTCGTTAAGCTGTCACAAAATATTTATTTCACTGCTGTGGAAGCCGGAAGGCCCTTTATAGTTTGCAGAACAAAGTTTTCTTTCTTATATCCGAGATGTCTCTGCGTCTTACACTGTGGAAGAGTTTGAACTAAACTTCGTCATTTGCTCCGGCTCCACTTGATTCCTAGAGAACAAAAAGGCAGAGATCGTAGAGGAAATTCCTGAGAACAAAAGGAAAGCTTCTCACTGAAAATGTAGAATAGAGCTGCGAGTCACTGCGTCCGCTTTGAAACTGAGAGCCCATAATTTGATTTGCGCTCATGGTGCTGCTGATAGTTTAAGAGTTAGGACCATGAAATTTTATCAGAATACCTTTAATTTGATTTATTTTCGTTGGAGTTTATACTACAGAAGGGATTTACACTTGCATTAGGCAGCGAGAGAGCGAGGGAACCAGAGAGAGAGAGAGAGAGAGAGAGAGAGAGAGAGAGAGAGAGAGATAAAGAGGTCAATTATACTCCTGAAATGCTAATTTTTTTCCCATTTAGTTTCTTCCGCTAATTTTATATCTGAATACCTATATAGAGATAGAATAGACAGATGAAAGAGCGACGATACAGCATGTTAGTAAACATTTATGTATATTCCTGTCATTATTCTTATTCTTTTAGGTACTTCATTTTAATCGAGATAAACTAGACCGCATTACACATTTTGTTATAGATATAAAGGGAACAGCGACAGGAAAATGTTTAGGAACACGTCTATCAACTATATACAATCGTGAGAAACAACTGAATAGGATTTCATGATTTTAAAAAAGGTAAAGTTGAAAAAAACGATATCTTAATAACGGATATCTTGAAATGGCTTAAGCCATAAAAAGGTTATTTTGAATAAATTATATCCTTTAAAGGGACCAAATTCTTTTATGTATTGTCTAACGGTTTACTAGTTATAAAAGTTTATAATAAATTACTTTCTAATAAAGTGGACATCATAGGATATTCCCAGAGAATTCAATATATATATATATATACATACATACATACATACATACATACATACATACATACATACATACATACATACATACATACATACATACATACATACATACATACATACATACATACATACATACATACATACATACATACATACATACATACATACATACATACATACATACATACATACATACATACATACATACATACATACATACATACATACATACATACATACATACATACATACATACATACATACATACATACATACATACATACATACATACATACATACATACATACATACATACATACATACATACATACATACATACATACATACATACATACATACATACATACATACATACATACATACATACATACATACATACATACATACATACATACATACATACATACATACATACATACATACATACATACATACATACATACATACATACATACATACATACATACATACATACATACATACATACATACATACATACATACATACATACATACATACATACATACATACATACATACATACATACATACATACATACATACATACATACATACATACATACATACATACATACATACATACATACATACATACATACATACATACATACATACATACATACATACATACATACATACATACATACATACATACATACATACATACATACATACATACATACATACATACATACATACATACATACATACATACATACATACATACATACACATATATTTATATATATTATATTTTAATAAAAATCGTTAGACCCATTTAAAAAAATCGAAATCACATCTTTGGAAGGCATTAAACTTAAATCTTTCTGGTTGAGTTTTGCAGAATTTATATCATATTCACTTTTCTTGCAGATTCGACTGTTTTGGAGATATTTACTGTTATTGGTTTCAATTTTGAACTAACTTTTCTGAAACGGGACTATGCAAAGTGAACCGAACCTCAATTGTTTCACACGGTGACCAGCTTTTAAAAGTTTTAATTATAGCTTTAATCTAATGTATTCTCTTATTTCCCTTTTATTTACAAGGAAGCAAGAGGTAAGAGCAATTCTGCTATGTTTATCTAGATTAGGATGCCGTAGATAATAGAATAGTATTTGTAAGAAGAATTATTTGTAGAGCAGCTAGAGAAAGTAATGTGAATGGAACACATCAGGTCTTTAAAAAAAAGTCCGCTCGCGGGCGTATGTGTCTGGGTACATTATAGCTAAAAAGCGAAAAGTCCGTTAAATACCAAACTAGATATTTAAGTTTAGTATCTTCCAAAGATGCAACACGAAAATTTACAATAAAATCCCCCACCTTCAACTATCCTTTAAGTAGAAAAGTTTTCGAAAGTTTTGATTTTCTCAATATGGCTGTCACGATTTTGATTACTATATCGGATATTAAAGTATGTATATAGTATATAGTATACACTTATAGTATGTATATCTTAAATTTTCTAAGCATAGCTTCTGAAGGCATCTTTGTTCTGGCTGAATTTTGCTGAAATTTGCATAACTGGAAAACCGTAAGAGATAGACAAAAACTTACCGCACAAATATTGTATATCTCGTTAAAACACATAATGGATGTCATATATGATTATTTGTAGAACTGACCGCTTCTGGGATATTACTAGTTATTGGTTTCAGATTTAAAATGCTTATAATTTTCTCAAACGGGATCATTCAAAGCAAACCGAACCTCAATTGTTTCATATAGCGACGAGCTTTTAAAGAATTTGACTGTCGCTTTAGGCTAAGGTATTCCTTCTACTTAGAAGAAAGCAAGTAATAAGACCAATTATGCTAGGTAATATTTTTCTCGATTACGGTGATGTGATTCAATTACAATAGGTATAAAAATGTGTGGTTAACATCACAGATTTCTGAGCATTGTCCATAGAATACCCCAGGAAGATTAAATAAAAAAGAAATTCTTTTGTAAGGTTAGTTTTTATTTGAAACAGCTAAAGAGAGCTATGTGAATGGAGCACATAAGATTTCTTGTGTTATGCTATTCACACTCACAGTATTCACGAGGTCTTAAAATATGTGTTTGGGTGAAATCTCGAGATCGAAGTTTTGGATGAGCCGTTTCAAGTTCTTCATATACTAGATACATAATAGAGAAGGTAACGGTATAGCTTAATGGTAGAAATAAAGGAACACATTGGATGTAAGCAGCAGAACATACACTTCATAGAAAAAGCCAATCATTAAATAAGAAACCTATATGCCTTTTATTTATTTTTATTTGTAATTGAAGTTCCTGGCAGACGATGCATGAATGAAAGGAATAACATTTTCAAATGAAGGCGTTTTCCTTGCTGTAGTGGTTAGCATGCTAGTTTCTAATACCCAAGGTTGCGAGTCCAAAACCTGCGGAGTGCTGAATTTTTCGGACGTAAAAACCCTTAGCATGGCTTCCTTCGGAAAGGAAATAAAGCCGTTGGTCCCGTGTCGTAGATTTACGGCATATAAAATAACCTCAAGTATGACAAAGAGCCCCCTGAGAAAAATTAAACGATCTTTTATGCCCAATATGGGACACTGAGAGCCACAGTAGTTACAGAGCGTCCATAAATAAAACTCCTTTTAATGTTGTTCTAATGGGCTTTAAATGATCCGACATTAATCTATCTTGGATGAGAGAAAAACTCTGGTAGGAAACTTTTTCCGGATAATTCACCCCAATCAAGATTCAAATTCGGAGCCTCTTGAATGTGAATACATTAAAAAACGCATAAAAGTGTGGGGCCAATAAAGTAGATGCGCAAAAACTAGCAATAAGGTCTCCAAATTGTTGGAAACAAGGAAACATCAGTAAATTCAGGAAAATATCATAAAAGGAAAAGAAGAAATAAGACATATAATTATATAAAGTCAATGGTAAACACGCACGCAAGAAAATATTGTTTTATAAACGTACGATGTATGTTCTTCTGATGAAATAAACATTTATTGTACAGTTTCTCCCTCACAAAATGAGTATTCCTAACAGTGTATTATTCTTTGTCTAATATTTTATATTTGTTGATTACTTCCTCGCTGCCGATGTGTTAAAAGTTTCATTTTACCAATAAGGCATGACCCCAGAATGATATCTCTTTTCCTGGCTTTTGTTTCTGACATGCACACAAATTTGCAAGGCCAATGTTTCCCACGCTGCTCACCTTTCTCTGTGTGTGTGAAACAAAAGCAAATCTCTCTGCGCCGTAAATGTTAGGTTTCTCTCTTTCCCTGTGACACGTTTGGCGCAACTCGACATAATTAAAGCTCCATAGAACCACAAATATGCTAAAAATGTGGAAAGAGAGATAGAAATAGACAGCATAAAAAGATGAGACAAAAACACATTGTTAAAAGCAGCAAGTGTAGTTAATTCGGATTAAGGGATTTTTGACGTTGAAACGTTTATACCGACTTTAAGCGAGGCTTTATCGTCTTGTGTGTACGTTAATTCAATTTCCTTTTGCCTCTTGCAAACTGACTCCTCGCTATGGGGTCCAGCAAATGGAATTCGAGGAGTAAATAGCTGATATGGAATAATTAGAAACCATTACCAAGCCTTAACCTGAACAAAAGACTGAAAAAGTGCAAATTCATATAAAGTAAAGACACGGAGATATCTAAAAAACAAAAATACGTAAAGTTTTCTATAATCAAGTGACAGAATAATTGAACACATGACATTAGTAATGTGGCAGTGAGAACCAAATGAAGTCACAGTGAATGTAGGTCTGTATGACATTAGTAAACTGGCAGTGAGAATCAAATGAAGTCACAGTGAATGTAGGCCTATATGACATTAGTAAAGTGACAGTGAGAACCAAATGAAGTCACAGTGAATGTAGGCCTATATGACATTAGTAAAGTGGCAGTGAGAACCAAATGAAGTCACAGTGAATGTAGGTCTATATGACATTAGTAAAGTGGCAGTGAGAATCAAATGAAGTCACAGTGAATGTAGGCCTATATGACATTAGTAAAGTGACAGTGAGAACTAAATGAAGTCACAGTGAATGTAGGCCTTTATGGCATTAGTAAAGTGGCAGTGAGAACTAAATGAAGTCACAGTGAATGTAGGTCTATATGACATTAGTAAAGTGACAGTGAGAACGAAGTAACAATGATGATGATAATGGTGATAATAATAACAATAATATTCTACAATGATGGGTTTAGACTAACATTTAATCTTACACTCACTGTCATCCTAAACTGTCATGCTGATAACACTCTTTCGTTTTGATGACCTAAAATTTGAAAAAGGAGCTATAAGATGTCTAAAATTTTAAATAACTACATAATTAAAATAAGAACTGAAGCTTTCCTGGCGACGTGTTAATTCCAAATCTTCTCGGGCTTCTAGCCAGGTAAAAACTTGGCTTGACACCAAGCCAAGTCAAGCCAAGTTTTTACCTGGCTAGAAGCCCGAGAAGATTTGGAATTAACTACATAATTGTTGCAAAAGTAACTCATTTGATTAAAATTTGATTTTATAAGTTTTTAAATGACGTACAGAAGGTGAAAGTTAATTATGTTTCTTTGTAAAACTCTTATTATTAAATATAATAATTTTAATGCTGATAAAGCAATAAATTTAAAATATATTGTACCTAACATTTTAGTTATTCATGATCAAATATTAACTCTTATAATATTTATGTTCAATGATTTATGTTTAGCAAACTAATGGTTGCACATATTCTACTTTACGGATCGGAATCGCAGATACATTTAAAGGAAGTTGAAAATAAAGTACAGTGCTGAAATTGCATTTTTAAGGAAAAACAAAATTTACACATGATTGGACTATCTAAGAAACGATGATATTAGAAAAGAACTGAAAATGTTTATCAGGAATGGAAAAATAGCGAGCATTGTGGCAAGTGGCACCAACAAATAAACAGAATGGAGGATAGAAGACTCCCAAAAATATAAGGAAACTGGGACACAAGCTCGACGGAAACAGAAACTGTGAGACCGTAATAGGCAATTTCGGCCACTCCATGTGGTAGATGGATATTACTGCTACACAATAGAAAAACCAGATAAGAAATATAAGTGATCATTAATTTGAAAAATTAACTAAAAGTATATTTGTTGCATGCTATTCTTTGAAGAATCTGAAAAGAAAAAACATACCTTTGAAGTTGTTGCAGTTCACAGATTATATATACAAAATTCACTGCTAATGAAGACTTCACAGCCTATAGTGCGACACAAAGACTGTACGCACTTATTAACGGGGGACTTGAATCGTTTGGTGCTCCTCCCCACAAACAACCATTTTCAGACTCACCGTAGACAGAAATGTGAATTTTTCTGCAAGAATGTGAATAAACGATTTAAATTTAGTTGCATTTCTGAGTTGAATATAAGGTTCTTTAATACGGTATTTGAAGTAAGTTCGTGTCCGGGAGATTATTTGTTCTGAAGGTGGAAGGTGGAAGCCGATAAAAATATTTGCATAGTAACAGTGTATTACATTGTATTTGGAATATATAGGAATATATGAGGAGTAAATGCGTGCTCGAATGTTTAGCAAAAGTACACTTACAACTGTGCAGATGTATCTTTCTTGGAGCCAAATGTAAAAAATGGTGAAAAAGTTCATATGGATATGGAAATGAAAATAATTTATTAGTGAGATATAAAAATAAAATAGAAAATAAAAAGTAAATAATAGACGCGGGTTAAAAAAAAAATCTATCAGGACAATGCATCTGCCCACAAAAGTGTTTTGGAAATGAGGAAATTCAGAGATCTGTGCTATGAAGTGCTGGAACATCTGCTCTATTCCCGAGATTTGGCTCCCTCGGACTTCCATCTGTTTCCAAAACAAGAAATTCCTCTCTGGTAGATATCTTTCCTCCAATGAAGAAGCAATTGCGGCTGTAATTGGGTACTTTACAGCACTTCCAGAGAAACACTACAGAGAGGGGATACTGGCTTTGGAACACCGCTGCACAAAATGTATTGATATTAGAGGAGATTATTTTGAAAAATAAAACTACTTTGAAAGCATGAATTGTCATTTTTTCCCATCAGGCCGAGAACTTTTCAGGCCAGCCTAGTACTTCGAGGTATGCCCTATGATCCCATTCCATGCTATAACGTATTCTGTTGCAAATTCCTGACTGTTTCATATTTAGTGCAATCCAGTGCAGAAACGCTCCCTCAGTACCAATATCCAGTCACATAACCAGGCACTTTAAATGCCCCCAATGAGGAAATTCACCGGATTCAAATCAAGAGATCGAGCTGGCCATGCAGTGAATCCCCATCGACCGCTCCATTTATGCGGCAATTTATCACTCAAGAAATAGCATACTATAGGACTGAAATAAGCTGACGCACCATCAAGAAAAAACAAAGCTTTTTGTAAGATGTTAAGTATGATGTCCAACATCAATATAATGATTCAACGCATTTCCGAGAAACTGTAGATATGTCTCTGTATTCAGGCGCGGAGGTAAGAAGTAGGAATAATAGGGTCATTGTGAATGAATTCATCCTTAATTAGAACTTCGGTCAATGTTAGTCTTCTCGTAATTCATGCGAGTTTTCATAGGCTCAGTTATGATGGTATAAAAATTGAATGTACCGCCAATAGTAAACACAGCCGGTGAATAAGGTGCATTAAAAAAAAATCATGATGTAAGACAATTTTGTAACATGCCTTGGTAGAAAATTTTTCTTGATTCAAAGTTCATCTCATCAAATCATTGTGCTCGTTGAGGATGTTATTGGTGCAGAAAATTTGCATGAAAAATTCTCCAGATAATCATGTGATGAACGCCTTCCAACACTGCAATATGTCTTGTGTTATCTGATGGGTTTATGTTCACGTTACGAAGAACTCATTCTTTACGGTCAGTGCTTCGTACCTCTCTTGGTCTCCCAACCTCCTCTCAAATGTGTCACTATCTCATTCTGCATTGGTTAATTCGAGAGAATGTTCGTGAACATGGTAACTGCCTCTTGGGATACCATTCTGTATAAAACACCCGCTTCCCATTAAAAGGTCTTATCTCAAGTGTATATCGATTTGTACACTCACAGAATGCATTTAATTTTGTCTTCCGTACTCTGCAACAAACAGATAAACAAAACAGAAACAATCGCGTATGTTTCCTGTTTTTAAAGTAGTTTTTGAGGAAGAAAAAACAAAAATTGCTTAATATTAACAAATATTTCTTAGAGGAGTTTGAAAGATAAATAGTTTCCGCATGTTTAAACATACTTTTAATTAAAACAATTATCAGGTTAATATTGTTTTAAGCTTTCGAGATTTATTTTATTGAATTTACATAGTTAACCACGAAGCTTAAATCAAATGACAACCCTGTAAGAGAGGAAGAAATGCACATAAGCTGCTGATTTCTGCGCATTTGGTTGTTTTCTAAACAGCAGATGTTACCAAATGGCTCAGTTTACTAATGCCGCCGAGTATCTTGAAGTGCCTAACCTTTACAGTGAAACACATCGTAATGGGACAGCTGTGGCAAGAGCTTGTCGAAAAAGATTTCCAAATAGATGAACACCACATTATAGAACATTTGTTTTCATCTGTCAAAAAGTTCTAGATAGAGGGAGATATCTCCTCGTGCTGAAGGACTTGCCAAAGAAATGTTGCACAAACAGGCGAAGAAGAAATTCTTCACTTGGTGGACGCAGAACATGAAGCAGCAACCGTGGCATGGCTCGTACTATCGGTGTAAAACATTGTACTTTTTTCTAGAACAACAAGAAGTTCTCATTGATTTTCTGTTCTTATCTTGCTTTAATTAGGTATTCAAAGAGTTTTATAACCTAGGTTTTACCTTTATAAATAACTGTTCCCTAATTTTGGTGATATAGCAAATCCTTCTTCATTTTCATACTTCAAAAATATTCAGGTTACGCTTAAATCATTTGTTGTTTTTTGTTTATATGAATTCATTTTTTATTCGTTGTCATAGCACAAGAAGCGGTAAAATTAAAAGCTAAAATGTTAAAGTAAGTTGTTAATGTGCTCTGTTGCAGTATTGCACAGAATAAAATACGTAATAGCTGTCTCAAGAAGGAGAACTTTATGGAAAACTAAATCTGACGTGTTACATTCTCATGACCTCAACATCTCGGTAACAAATTATTGTTAAAAAGCGTATTCTTCTATTTACTTCATGCTAATCGAGATAAACATTAGCAGAAATGGTCTTATTACTTGCTTTTTTGCAAGTAGGAGAAAAATAAGGGAGCATGTTATGCTAAAGTGAGAGTCCAATCTTTTAAAGCCTCGTTGCCATGGCATCTTTGCATGGCCAGGAGTTGACAAGTTCCCGTAGGTGAAAAGTTTTGACGCAGTATTTCACCGTAACAACCTCACGATGATTAGTAACCAATTTTTAATACTAAATTATTTACGAATCAGACATAAAAGTGTGTAAACAAAAATAAATATAAAGAAACATCGAGTAATATGAACGACAAATGCCTTCACGATGAGAAAACTTATAAGATTATAAGAGAAGGAATAATTGTAACATAAAACACGTAAAGCTGCTTAAAAAGTAGTTATATATTCATTGTCATTCTTGTATTAATTAATTAACAATTAACAGACACTTGTACGTAATAATGGATTCACACAATATTTCTTAAAAGAAATACACAAAAGAAAACATACGATACGTAATCGGATGTTAGCGAGGCATAATACCGTTATACTCCGAGTCAAAGAATTTGTAAACCTTTTTTATTGTTTTAATTTTATTTAATGTCGCCTAACTACATAGGTCTTATAGCGACATCACGTAACAATAGTAACTTTGAATACAATATCTACATATTAAATTAATAATTGTATCTGGTTTGTAACATTAATTATTGGAATTCTAACAATAATCCTTATATATTATGTAGTGGTTCATACAACAGTGTCATAAAAGTATACAATATTTTACAGTGCAGTAGCAAGTTTACTAACTTTTATGTATTTGAACAACGATGATAACTTCGTTGGTTCGTCGAGTGCTGCCTGAAGATCTGGAGGAATTTGGTGGCTGGTTCTGTAAACTCCGTTATGATGTGCTTGACTGATAGTCTCTGGCTGCAGTGTTCACAAGATGGTGGTTGCTGTTTGGTGAATACATAGTCATGAGTTAGTTCAGTATGTCCAATTCTTAGTCTGGTAAGTAGCATCTATTGCTGCCGGCTGAGCCTATCGTATATTTTAATAAATGATGTGTTACTTTTTACTTCATGCAGTTTATTATTGCTATTATTTTCAATCCAGTTGTTCTTCCATTTTGTATCAGCTTCTTCTTAACATACTGTATAGCATCTTCATGTGGAATAGGGATAAGGGGAAACATTGGTGATTGTTTTGTTGCTTCTTTTGCTGCTTTATCTGCTCTTTCGTTCCTCTCTATCCCCTGATGGGAAGGTATCCACATTAAAGTTACTTCTTTATTTTCAAGCAAAATTTGGTTGTGTAAATATTGGATTTCTTTAGTCAGTGACGACAGATTCTGAAGGGATATTGAAAGCACTGTAGGAATCTGAAAAAATTGCGCATTTCCTGTTTGAGTTTATTGCTTCCAAAGATTTTTTAATTTCAAATTGTTCACTGGAAAGGATGGAGTAAGATTCCAGTAATTTGTATATCATTGTACGTTCTGGAAATACAACAGCGCATCCGTTTCCATACTCGGACTGGGAACCATCAGTATAGATTTCTATGCAGCCTTGGTTGTGTATCTTTATCTCTTTGAAAAGATTTTGCTGTATGTAAATATTTGTTGTTCAATAATTTAAACCTAAAACTATTGTTAATATGCACATCACTAAGAAAAAGTAATTATTACATTAAGTTCTGTGAAATATGATGCATGTAATGAGTATTATTACCATGACAACAGACAAAGGAAAGGAGAATCGCATGTATGCGTTTGATAATTTCATACTCACCGACAAATAGCAAGCTACGGCGCATATACTGCACATTTCTGGCCAAATCACATCATTTATTCATTCAGTAAAACAAATTATTTAATAATGTAGCAACTTCTGCTTCTAACCAAATAGTGAACATTAGCTGACAATAGGTAGAAGTCACTACGGAATATAGCTCTGGTTTTACCAACCAGCTTTTAGTTGATATCACAGCAACCTGGGGAGCAACAAGTCGGCTACAAGGCGGAATTTCCAGGGGATACGGACCAGTGTCGAGGGGCTACGCCACACCAAAGTAAGGAGAAAACAGTAGCTTCCACAAGGTTGCAACCAGCACCCCCTCCCCACAAAACCCCATATACAAAATATATTCCACAACATATCATTCAGCTTCCGCCCCATTTTAAAACAGTATTCCTTATAATAAGGAATATCTTAAAAATGGGCAACTTCAACCTAAATGTATATGACATAAATTGTGTGTTCTAATGAGGTCTATATTTGTGTGGAGTAAGTTTTTGTTTATCTCTTTTAGTTTACTAGTTGTGCAAAATTTAGCAAAATTCATCCAGAATAACGAGGTCTTCAGAGGATATTCATAGAAAATTCAGTATGTACATTTTATTTGCAATGCTATTATATTTAATACACAGAATTTTAATCATAATCATTAGAGCCAAAATTAATTACCAAGTTTGGTAGTTGTTTTACTGACTTTTCTTTATTGAGTTATTGTATTCAGGACACACGGACACACACACACACACACACACACACGGACTGTTTTATAAATATGTTTTATTAAACAGGGGACCTTAAAGTGTATATTTCCTGTGAAATTATAGCATAAAATCTTTGGGTGGAGTGCAGTACTTTCTCTACCGCCTCTACCATATACTACGTGAGAATGTAAAAATACGCATTGTATACGTGCTGTTTTGTAATTTAAAAGGATGATCCTAGGTCACCTTGCACGATTCCAATTATTGTAATAAAGCAAAACAGCGTGCTCAGGAGGTGAATTGTTGGCTCAGGGCAAGTACAAGATAACAATGGGCATCCGATGGTGCCCGTGCCCGCGCCAACTTAGTCTGACGTCCCGAGTTGTGTCGCTACGAATACAAACCAGATATTGATGTAGGTTCATTGTTCCAGATATTTCACGCCCCATTGCCCAGACAAAAAGTAAATCCTCCAAGTTTATTTAAGAAGTATTGCATATACACATTATATCTGTTTATGTAACAACAATTAAATATGGCGTTTTGTTTCGTCCGTGCATCTCTCCTGTCTTTCGAGCATTTCATGTACTGAATATTTAGTCACTTATTGCTAGGTGTTCAATTTTATCAGTGATAATAGTAGAATGTCAAAATTAATGCTATGCCTTCCTCACGAGGAAAAAATGTGATGCTACCCTATTAGGGGAATTGGTAGTGTTCCGCTGGTGACTGTAGTGCATATTTAATGCGATGCTATCCTAATGAACCGAGTTGGATACTATCCCTTTGGGACTGATGTAGATACGTACTTAATGCGATGGTAACCTAATAAACCAAGTTGGAAACCATTCCTCTGGTGATTGAAATAGATACGTACGTAATGCGATGCTATCCTAACGAACCGAGTTGTATACAATCCCTCTGCTGACTGAAGTAGATACGCACCTAATGCGATGCTATCCTAATGAACGGAGTTGGATACTATCTCTCTGGTGACTGATGTAGATACGTACTTAATGCGATGTTAACCTAATAAACCCAGTTGGAAACCATTCCTCTGGTGACTCAAATAGATACGTACGTAATGCTATCCTGGCGAACCGAGTTGGATACTATCCCTCTGGTGACTGAAATAGATACGCACCTAATGCGATGCCATCCTAACGAACCGAGTAGGATACTATCCCTCTGGTGACTGAAGTAGATACGCACCTAATGCGATGCTATCCTAACGAACCGCGTTGGATACTATCCCTCTAGTGACTGAAGTAGATACGCACCTAATGCGATGCTATCCTAACGAACGGAGTTGGATTCTATCACTCTGGTGACTGATGTAGATACGTACATAATGCTATCCTAACGAACCGAGTTGGATACTATCCCTCTGGTGACTGAAGTAGATACGCACCTAATGCGATGCTATCCTAAGGAAGCGAGTTGGATACAATCCCTCTGGTGACTGAAATAGATACGTACCTAATGCGATGCTATCCTAAGGAATCGAGTTGGATACTATCCCTCTGGTGACTGATGTAGATACGTACATAATGCTATCCTAAGGAACCGAGTTGGATACTATCCCTCTGGTGACTGAAGTAGATACGCACCTAATGCGATGCTATCCTAAGGAACCGAGTTGGATACAATCCCTCTGGTGACTGAAGTAGATACGTACCTAATGCGATGCTATCCTAAGGAATCGAGTTGGATACTATCCCTCTGGTGACTGATGTAGATACGTACATAATGCTATCCTAAGGAACCGAGTTGGATACAATCCCTCTGGTGACTGAAGTAGATACGCACCTAATGCGATGCTATCCTAAGGAACCGAGTTGGATACTATCCCTCTGGTGACTGAAATAGATACGCACTTAATGCGATGTAATCTTATGAACCGATGTCAACCTTTGACACCTTGCGCAACAGCTGGCCTGTAGTGCTTTAGAAGCGTTAAATACTTTCACAACAATGAAAGTATTACAAATCAAGAGTATGTAGTTGTATTTCTTTTTTATGGCAAAGCTCACTCCTTTAGAATAGTATTTCTGAGGACATTTAAAGATTATGGTGCAACATCACTAAGTTGTTACCTTAGATTAACTTCGCACATCTGCTTTTGAAGCAGCCCTAGAGAGTGAGCTGAACGCAGAATATCTGACGAGGGTACAGCTAAGCAGATGCGATGTCTGCATAGATTCTAAAGGATTCAATGAATATCTAATTTTCCCTCTACTGAACATGCTTATAGAGAATTATCTACTATTACCAAGTAATTGCAATATGGCAGATTAGTGCAGTGGATTTAAGTTCCAGAGGTAAAGTTTGCACTTTTTTTTTAGAATATGTCTACATGAGCAAGTTTAGGTTTACAAAATAGTGCTTCAATTTTAATAAAACAACTGACATTTTGAGCATCCATAAATGAACATAGCATGTTGATGTTGCAGTTTTTACCATTAATACATTTTCTGTTTAGCAAATATGTGTCTAGGATTTAATATTTCATAATTCAACTGAATGAGGTTATATCCATAATTCACATTTGACTAAATCTTATGCGTAGCCCCAGCTCTTAATATAAATGTAACATCGTTTAAACCTGAATCAAATAGCAGAGGATATCTCGGAGTCGATCAATTCTACAACAAAAATGTACATAAAAAACGTAACTCCATGGTAAGACATTCCACAAGGAACCATGGCCTACCACCCGGTCGCTGAATCCTCCATCTGGGCCCGAAGGCGTCATGAATTGGGTGCAATGCTGGAGGGTGAGACGTGATCAGAGCCTCGAGTCCCTCCCGGCCGGTCTTCTCGATCTGGAGTAACTACTTCTCAAGCAAGTAGCTCCTCAAGAAGCTCCCGGGGACCTTACGAGGCTGAGTGCACCCTAGACCAGGTCTCCCAGTGGGGAAAAGTTCCCTATGCCGGTACCGGGAATCGAACCCAGGTCTCCCGCTTGGCAAGCAGCGCGCTAAGAAGACGAACAAACTGTACACATGTGGCATAAATTGTGTTTTATAACAATATATATATATTTTTAGTAAGTTTTATTTATTAAGATTTAGGTAAAATTCAGCAAAATTCACCCAGAATGAAGAGGTCATCAGAAGGTAGTCCCAGAAAATTCAAGATATACATTTTATTTGTGTAAATATATTCATTGTTTTAATCAAGTTGTTAGAACCATTTTGAAAGAAATAACATTTTCAAAACCTTTTCCATATCAAGTGTAGTTTGGGGTATGGGATTTTCTTGAAAACTTAAATACCAAGTTTCGAGTTTAACGTTGTTTTCGTTTTTGAGCTATGCTGTCCACAAATATACACATACACGGACTTTTTTTTAAATGTTTTTATTCAGGGAACCTCAAAACATATTTCCGGTGAAATCTCGACACCGATTTTGGGTAGAATACATTATCTTCTAGTACCTACTATGTGCATAACACATATAGAGAAATTAATAAAAAAAACCAAAGAAAATCTAATATTTTCTGAATTATAATAGGATCACTTCGTATCTTTTGAGTGGTCAGAAAATACATTATTTAATATTAAGATATGTATCATAATAGGCGCCTTTAACAAATTGAACAGATTACATCAGATTGGAAGTTACAAATTCGGAACTAACATCGATACATTTAATATTGCACTTCTTCCGTTCTAAAATATCTAAACGTTTATCGGTTTCATTAAATCGTTTCCACCTCACTTGCTACAGATTTTATTTCTGATATGTTGTGTTTCTGAATGTAGCTCACAGGAAAGAACTTCTGGTAAAATATAAACACAGTGGTTTAAACATCTGGCAACTGGCTACGTCCAACCAGCCCAAGACTCGCAAAAATCTCTTGCGGTTCTAGACGTTCTTATGTTTTAATAAAAATCATCCATTACCAGAGTTTTTCACGCAGAGAGTAAAAGCCACAGATAGCTGGAAGGGGTAATGGGATTGGGTTGGAAGGAGGGCGGCAGTTTTAATCCATGCAGTTATAAGGCTAATTCTTCCTGTTGCTCACAAGAAGGGAGAAAGAGTTTATTTATGGGCTGTAAATTTTAACTGCAGTTTCTGGCCCGGATGTGGCTACGAATGGGACAGTCTCTGGAGAAAGAGAGAGAGAGAGAGAGAGAGAGAGAGAGAGAGAGAGAGAGAGCAGTAGATTAGCAAGACCAAAATCGAAAAGAGAAGAGAAGCCACGTACAAGAACAGATAAAAGAGTGTGGGTAGTACATGTGAAAGAGAAACAGGGCGAGAGAAAGAGATGGGGTTGTGGAGGAAGGGAGGGAAGTGCAACGTTAGCAAATTACGTCGCTTTGCTGAGCACAAAAAAGGAACAAAAGCAAGTAGGCCACCTCATCACACATTGTTTGCTCACGTGTGTGTGTGTGTGTGCGCCGGCCATCGTGCGACACTACAGAAATTTGCATACAGAAACAGGAGGAAATAAAACTTAGTGAAATAGAAGTGCTAAATTGAAAGTACAGCAACAAAAGATGCGATATTAAAGGCACAAGCGAAATTGGAGAGGTAATAGCTTATTCTTGCTGGGGCAAAAACTCTGCGAATTTGTTAGTGGGTCATTTCCAGCCCAAATCGCTAAAATTCGCTTGTAAGTTGAGCAACTCATTTTCTCTCCGTAGATGGAATTTCATAACATGGAACAAAAACGTGCTGTCAAGAAAGTTAGGTGCAGGAACTGTTTCACACCTTACGTTGGCTTTACTTTTTCTACCACGTACACAGTGAGTAGCGAAGCATTGCATTCTACCAAAAAATTACATATCAATATTTCATCGTTAATACCCGTTTTGTGACCCCCTGAATCTGCATTAAAAACCGTTTTAGAGAAACATCTGCGCACATGTGTGTATGTCTGTTTATTAACATTCCTCCGCGCGCGCGAGCGCGCGTGTTGAATTTCTGTTATCTGTACAACTCAAAAACGATAAGTCGCATAAATACTAACTTGATATTTAAGTTCACAAGTTTGTCAAAAATGCGACAGAATTAATTTTGAGGATTACACTTTTTTCGAAGTACTCTTCCATGGACAATTTTTTTTTTTCAAAAGGGTTTTAAACGATTTTGATTAATACTTTAAAGATATTTACGTAACAAAAGTGCATAATCCTATATTTTATGGGTATAGCCTTTGGAGTCCTCTTCGACCGCCAAGTGATTAGACCACTCGCTTCTCACCTAGGCAGCCTGGGTTCGATCCTAAAGGACTGCATGTGAGATTTGTAGTGGACAAAGCGGCGCAGGAGCGCGTTTTCTCTTGATTCTCCGGTTTCACCCGCCATCTCATTCCACCAGTGCTGCATTTCATTCTGGGCATCAACAATGTCATCGCCTGCAGTGGCATTGTAGTAAATGCGGGAGTTGAATACTATCAAAAAGGTATTTTTCCTTCGGAAGGGACGTTGTATAACTTTGTATTATTTATAAAGGCTAAGAGATAGACAAAAACTTACTGAACAGAAAATGTAGAATTGTATGTGTCCAGCAACCGGGAACTTTAAATTCCAAATCGGATAATATTACAAAATGTTTCGTAGACACTATAACAATGATAGAATGGCTTCTAGTACACCTTTCGGGAGGGATCCAACAAAGTGTTTTAAATAACATTTTCATGGTATTAGTAATTTCCGAAACACCCGTTATTACTGCTTTTAAATCTTAATATGTTTGTCTTTTTTACTTTCCTCTGGCACGTATGTACAATGCAGAGAAGGTATTGTATTCCACACAAAAGTCGATGCCGAGATTACACCGGTAATATACGTTTTAAGACCCTCGAATAAAAAATAAGCATTTTTAGAAAAATAGTAATGTGTATGTGTGTGTGTGTGTGGACATCACAGCTCTAAAACGAAAACACTATAAATACCAAACGTGGTACTTAAGTTTAGCATCTTCCAAGGATGCGAAAGATTTTCGAGAAAATCCTTCTTCTCCAAACTATGTTTAACATGGAAACACATTTTCCAAAATGTTGACTTTATAAAAAATGGCGGTAATGATTTCGATTAACCTACCGTATATGAAAGATAAAATGCATATCTTGTATTTGCTGGAAGAGTCTCTGAAGTCCTCTTTCTTCTGAATTACCTTTGCAAAAGTCTACTGCTCAAAAAATGTAGGTCTCATCAAAACTACATGTCCTTTACATTTTTGCTGTGGAGTTAACCGTTCCCGAGATGTTCCCTGTTATTGGTTTCAATACTTACAGTTTTATCAAACAGGAAGTCGCCCCCATTTGTTTTGTTTTACTCCTGTGCATGCAAAGAAATGAATTTCAACGACAATCGAAAAGCGACAGCGTTTAATACGTTTGGATATCGCTTTAGTATCTACTTATACTTATAAAGAACTAAGTAATAAGACCATTCTACTAATGACTATCTCTATTAGCACGAAACAGAAAGAAGAAGAATTTTTTGTAAGAAGTTTGCATGTTAAATAGGTAGAGAAAGTCATTTGAATGGAACACTTCAGCATTTTTAAAATACTATAACTAGGTAATTGTTTGTTGCAATGCCTTAACATCAGCACATGCCGACTAGCTTTTACACATCGAGTCGGTTTATTCTGTTGTACCCAAAACTAAGCACCTAAAATAATTAAAATCTTTCTGCTAAATGTTATTTCTTGATCGACATTAAGTAGAAAAAATTTCATTTACACGGCTTTCTCTACTTGTTCTGCAAACAACCTACAAAATAAGAACTGAAGCTTTCCTGGCGACGTGTTAATTCAAAATCTTCTCGGGCTTCTAGCCAGGTAAAAACTTGATCAGTTCACCCTGAAGACGAGGAAGATGCACTTCTTCGAAACGTTGGTGTCAAGCCAAGTTTTTACCTGGCTAGAAGCCCGAGAAGATTTTGAATTAACCTACAAAAGATTATTATTCTGAGTACTTCATGCTAATCAAGTATGCGTCAGTAGAAATGGTCTTATTATTTATTAGCAGAAAAGAAATAACGCAAAACAGTAGGCTAAAGGCTCGCTGCCTCTACGCTAATATTGAAAATCGTTTTTCTATGTATGACCCGCAATAAAACAAAATAAAAGCGAATTACCACTGTTTTAGAACAGTATAAAAGTTTAAGAATTGAAACCATTAACAAGAGATATCTCGGTAATGGGTAACTCCCCAAAAAAGAGTTTACAAATATTTATACATTTGACAAACTATATTTTAACCAGATCTACATCTTATGTGCAGTAAGATTTTATTAATTTCTCGCGGTTTACCGGTTATGCAAAAGTTATCCGGAAGAAATATGGCTTCAGAGCTATTTGCAGGTAATTCAACATTTACATTTTATTTGCCATGCATGTAAATGTTCATAAAATTCTCCATGTAAAATATAGTTTGGTTTGAGGTGATTTTCTTGTCGCATTCTCGAAGGATACTTAATTTAATTATTACATTTATTTCTTAAGCACTTTTCGTTTTTTAATTATGCTGTTCCAGTAAGGTCCTGCAAAAAGAGTTTTGGCCAATTAGAATAGTATTAAAATGGTCTCAGTTAAAGAATTACGAAGGCTAGTGGCGGTATTTAATACAAGCTGATGAGTTTCTTCTTTGATTCCTAGGAGAAGACCGGTCCAATGATTTTCCTCAATCTATTTGTATCCACTGCTTCACTTTTCCAATGGCTTATTTAAATTGCCTTAAGATCTTTTTCCATGTCATTAAGCCATCTTATTGGTGGTCCTCCAACTTTTCTGGTTAGCGTAGAGTGAATCTCTTCCATCCTATACAGATGCCCTAACCATCTCACTCTACTGGCCTTAATTACTTTAAATATATTAGGATCCTTACATAATTGTATAGTTCGGTGCCATATGCGTTTTTCATTCACAGGTACATAGATCTTTCTTAATACTTTCTTTTCAGATTAAATGAACCTTTCTGTGTTCTCTTTACTAAGGTCCAACTCTCTGATCCATATAATAAATAAGACAGGTCTAATCAATGTTTTATGCTTTTTGCACTTTGTTTTATGCTAAGAAACTGCTGCTTCTTAAACGGACATTAGATACCACATCTAATGGCCATATTCACTCTTGTATTTATTTCTGCTGTTCTATTGCTACAATAGTCCGAAGGTATTTGAATTGTATAACACTTTCAATTTTATAATTATCAATTTTAATATATTTTTCCCTGCGTTTTCTTGTTTGTAGATATTTATAATTATCTTCATGCCATCTTCTTCGCTGTTTTCTATCATCTGTCCTTTCAGAGTACGCACTTATGCCATCAGCATATGCTAGTAATGTTACCTATAGATTTATAAAATATGTTTCCTCGGGTATCTATGTCTGATTCTCTGATCGCCTTTTCAAGAGCTATATTAAAAGATAAACAAAAGCTTGCCACAGTCCTTTATATGTCACAAATTCTTCAGATAGTTGGTTTTGAACCCTTGCTTTCAGATATGCTATTTATAATCTCACAAAAGCGGTCTTTTTATTCTAAAATAATTTTCTAATTCAGGGAATTTCAAAAAATGTATTTTTGGTGAAATCTACGCATTGAATACTTGAGTGGAATAGGTAATAGACAAAAATGAATCTGAAATAAAACCTATGTTTAAAATTAAATGAGGACATGCAGCATTTTACCGTCTCAGTTTTCTCATAAACGAAGTAAGTAATATTAATCAATTTAATAAAAACGTGTATCAATAAAATCCATTTCTATGAGAGACAAAGGTCCAGACTGATCACAGTGATCACTAATCAACGAGATTAGTGTCCATTAATGCTTTAATGAGAAATAAGTTGAAGGGCTTTACAAATAGGTTCGTATAGGAACAGCACAGGCGCTTCAATAATTGGCTGTTGTGATCAAGAATACCTCTTTACTTTCTCTACACGTACCATGTACCATAGAGAAGGTATTGCACTCCACCAAAAAATTCGATACCGAGATTTCACCAGAAATATATGTTTTAGGGATCCAAAAGAAGTATTTTCAGAAAAAGGTCCGTGTGTGTGTCCGTGTGTCCGTGTGTCTGTCAACAAGATATCTCAAAAACGAGAAGTCGGTAAAACACCAAACTTGGTATTTAAGTTTAGTATCTTCCAGGGATGTGACACGAAGATTTTGAGAAAAATCCCCCCACCCCCAACTACTCTTTACATGGAACCTTTTCGAAAATTTCGATTTTCTCAAAATTGGCTCTAATGATTTTGATTAAAATATCATATATTAAAGATATCTATACGCCAAATAAAATCCTTATCTTGAATTTTCTGGGAATAGTCTCTGAAGACTACTTTATTCTGGATGAATTTTACGGAATTTTGCATAACTGCTAAACCGTAAGAGATGGACAAAAACTTACCACACAAAAATGTAGAGCACGTTAAAACACGCAATTTATGTCATGTACATTTTTTCGTGGAGTTGATCGTTTTTGAGATATTCCTTATTTTTGGTTTCAGCTTTCTAAAACTTATACTTTTCTCATACAGGAATTTGTCAACTCCTGTCCATACAAACAAAAGAACTTCAGTCACATAGCAGCCAGCTATCACTTAACATATAGTACTCCCTTATTTCGCTTCTTCTCACAAGGAAGCAACTAATAAGACTATTTTTGCTAATTTTTTCTCGATTAGCATGAAGTAATTAGAGGCATAGGCTTTCTAACAATAATTTGTTTGCAGAGATGTAGAGAAAGTCATGTGAATGGAACCCATCAGATTTTTATCTTGTTGGTACATATGTTCCTGGCGTATGTTTGAATTTTCAGTTGTTTTAAATATTTAGTTTATTGTTGTCGGTCGTAAAGGTTATACGTGTATTCGTAGTTCGGCAAAATGTTACTTTTGAAAAAGATAGAGCAAGGTACTTGCAGCATAACGTTCGAAATGTGTTCTGTGGTTTTTAGCGACTATATTATTGGTAACTCAAGAGTGCTATAAACGTTCCTTAGCATAGCTTCCTTCGGAAATGAAGTAAAGCCGTTGGTGCCGTGTCGTAGATTTACGGCATGTAAAAGAAGAACCTCAATCCTCACGCCCAACATAGAATTGGACGCTGAGAACCACAGCAGTTAAAGAGCACTCATAAAAAAGTCAATTAATGACGACAATTGGAAGAAGTAAAAAAAACTGGCTCTGAAAAATCTCCGAATAACTATCAAAATGATTGCTGATGATGTCGGCATATCATGCCAAGTAATTTTTTGGGATATTTTGGCATGCAAAGTGTGCAGCAAAATTTGTTCCAAAATGTTTTAATGTTGACCAACAAACAACGTCGCGAAGACATCGCTCAGGAATGATCCGGAACTTGTAAAGAGGGTTATAACAGGTCAAAACATGGGTGTAGGTATGACGTCAAAACCAAGGACCAGTCGTCCCAATGGAGAAGAGCCGAGAACTTCATCACATGTGAACACTCTTGTCTCTGTTTTCTTCGACAGTGCATTATGAGTTTTCGCCATAAGGCCAGTGAGGAATATTACCCTCAAGTTATATGCCGTTTGCTTGAACAAATCCGTAGAAAACGAATAAAATTATGGCAAACTCGCCCTTGGAAGTAGCATCACGATAATGCTTCCACTCCCAACTAAATGCTTCTTCGTTATCTTTTCGTAATAGACAAAGCCATAGTTGCTTCAGCCACCGAATTCGCCGCCATGGCCCCCTGCGACTATTTTCTATTCCTGAGGCTGAAGATATAAAAGGACATCGTTTTTCCACCATTGAAGAAATAATTACCGAATCGCTGAAGTGGGTTCCAGAAGTGCTTCCAAGATTGAAAAAAGCCCTGACACAAATGTATATCTTTGGGGATTGCTTTGAAGGGACAAAGTTTATATTTATGACTAAGAAAATATTCTTTAAAACATTCCCGATGACTAAGAAGAGATTCTTTAAGAAAAAAAAAAGAAAAAAAAAAGAAAACTCCCGTTATTTTGTTCACACTTTGTATTATTGTCTTTTGTAACTAATATTTTATAAAGGTGGACCGAAAATTACATTTCAATTTTTATATGAATAAAACAAGACTTGTCTTCCTGTAATACAAAATACGTTACTTACCACGTTTCTAAACTACAGGAGAGTCATGCAATTGAAGAGAGTGCAATTGAATGGTGAAAAGTTAAGCATTTCTTTCTTTGTCACTCACAGTTTTCCTTTTGCTCTTAATACGTCTCCTATGTAAAACTTGTATGTTTATAAGTAAACCATTTTGGAGATAGATGTAGAAACTACAACATTTAAAAAATGTTTTTCTGTTAAATTATTATTTCATATTTGTTATACTTTCAAATGGCAGCGAATTACTTTAGAAACTGATGAAAATTAAATTAAACCTTACTCACAAGATATGAGCACGCAAAAATGTTTGCATTAATCTCAGAGATATTTCAACCCATTTTTCGGCAAAGTATTTAAATGAACATT
The DNA here is from genome assembly GCA_030762935.1 of Hymenopus coronatus. Taxonomy (NCBI): domain Eukaryota; kingdom Metazoa; phylum Arthropoda; class Insecta; order Mantodea; family Hymenopodidae; genus Hymenopus; species Hymenopus coronatus. The sequence goes on along the minus strand of CM060888.1, from coordinate 138,699,723 downwards.
TTAAATCTAGGGATAATTTAAGTTAATATTGAGTTCTAACCAATAGGTCTACTTTGTTCAAACTTACCAAATGGTTTCGATTCTATTAAGCACATTAATACGGCACTACGTTTCAAAATATATTCAAAACTATGAAGCTTGTAGTTTTAAGCAAAAAAGCACCTTAACACTACGATTGTGTAAAATCACCCAGTTTTTGAACACATTTCTCTTTAAGCGTCAATATTATTAAAATAACTATATTTATTTTTAAAAACTACTCCATTGATCAATCACCTAGGCCTCTCATGAAGGAACATGCCCTTTTGTCTAGAGTTCAAAACAATTTTTTTCGCATTTATCATCGAGAACAACAAAAGCAATAATAACAGTAATAATATAATTTCCCATTAGACAGTTCTATACGCCTTTATCTAGGAGATCAACAAGTTTTCGTTATTGCTAGTGCCAAAATCATGTATTGTATACGAAATGCATTCACTCATCCCTATTCCTGGACCACATGATGTTACTTAATCAGTATCATCCTTGCATAGTGCTAACAGTTCTGCCCGCGCCATGTGCTTGTTAAGTTGAACTCGTCCTTCTTGCGGTGCTAATGACTTGAAGATAACAGAAGCGATAAACATAACTAATATAAATAAGTATATATTGTGTTTTAGTCATTGTAGCGCAAACTATGTAATGGATTTTCTTACCTCGGACGACAGGTAAGAAGGCCGCATCGAGGCCGAGTGGTTAGACCACTCGCCTCCCACAAAGGCGGCCAGGTTCGATCCCAAGGGAACGCATGTGGAATTTGCGTTAGACAAGCGGAGCAGGGGCGGGTTTTCTCCAGGTTCTCCTGTTTCCCCCGCCATCATATTCCACCGGTACTCCATCTTCATTCATGTATCATCAGTGTTATCGCCTGCGGTGCCATGGCAGTAAAAGTGGGCGATAAACACTATCCACACACAAAAAAAAAAAGACAGGAAAGAAATAGCGGACATTATCTTAGTGAAACGAAGCACTTGATGAACGCTATCATTCACGTGCCAGCCTACCTGTCCATCAGCCATTACTCTCATTTGTAATAACTTCCTGAAACAGGCTTAGAAAACACAAAACAGAAGAACAGCGACGTAGCGGTTGACCATTATAAACGCATCGAAATATTCGTAAACAGTGTTGATATGTCACAAACACACTGCTACAACAATTGGTGCTCGAACAAAACAACTTAAGGTTTGAGCACAATGACACGCTAATGTAAAGTGCGGGAATTCTAGAAGTGCAAGAGACTTACAGCGTTCCAAGACGGTGTTCTAAAGCCGGTATCTATTTTATTTCCTGTGCACGCTTCACCCACACGCCACAGTTTTAGAGGATATCAAGAGAGATTGGATCGCTCGAGGCGAAATGCAAAATCGAGATACAGACATATTCAAGCCGAACATATTCATCCCGAATCTCAGAGAATCATCGCAGATCTACTGGGAATCCGCTGTCCCAGGAGGGATTCCTCGGGGAGGGAGCAGACATCGAACATCTGGAGCTAGAAGCGACGGCAGAGCAATGACAGAGTCCCTACAGTTACCGGGTTGAATCTCCTTGACTCTTAGACAGGCATACATAGGACTCCGCCCCACACAGGATCCAACGCCCCCAAGGGGTGGTCCTTGAACCCAGGCTACTAACGACGGTCGGGGACTGCGACAGTTCCAGAGAACATAATTTTTCTCTGTTACGCCACGCTTAAGCACCATTGCCGATACTTCTAACCCTGAAGAAGGAAGAATAAAATGATAAAGGGACGGCGTAGAGCAACAGAAAATTCGCCCTGCGATCCGGAAAAGTTTCCTCCAAAACTCGGGCCAGAGTGGGTAGTCGGAGGGGATCAAAACCGGGACCTTTCAAATGCTAGTCGCACAGGAGATGCGGCTCTACTCGCTCGGTCACCCACGCTAAGTAGTGCAGAAAGTAGAAGTGATGTTAAATGTGGCCAGTTCAAATGTCTTGGTGTGTTAAGATGAGTTGCGTTGGAAAATAAGGTTTTTAGAATATAAGTGAATTATTCAATAAACTGCACTTTATCAGTAACCAATACTATAGTTTTGGATTAACTCCCAGACACTGGGGCAGAGCACCGCACTTAGGCCCGTGTAGGCCTTTTGTGATTTATGTGATCCCTAGGAGAAATGAGGGGAGAGACACGAAGTCCATCATATCTGGCGGATGACTTGGACTCAACAATGAAAGAGTCCCTAAGGGTTCCAGATTGAACGTCATCGATGATGTCCGGGTCCAACCAACAAGCCCCGATCCTCCGAGAATCCACCAAAAGGGCGCTACCTCCAAAGTGCTCGAAGGTGGGTCCCAACAGAGTGGTCCCCAGTACCTCAGTGCAAGCCAACGGGGCCAGCCGCAATCCGCCGCACACCGTCCTTCATTACTGGAACAGGTGATAAAGAGGTGATGAGAGCTAAAATGAGGAACAGAAATTTCAAGGGGTGAAATGAACCTTCCCAGTATTACCTGAGATAAACCCGCGAAAAACCCATGATTCAAGAAGGACGTCTATGGGAATCGAGTCCATGAGCTCCCGAATATGATCATTCACGTTGCCGCGATGCTACCTCTCTAATTCTGCTATTCTTTATGAAAATTATGAAATTGTTTTTAACTACAAAACGAAAACGAAAAGAAATAAATAAAGCCAGAGCTTTATCTCAGAGTTGATGTTATATAAAGAGCAATAAAGTATCCGAGAAAATGCGTTGTTCTGCCCTTGATCTGAAACTTAAAACTCATCAAAACTTTACATTTTCACTTCTAACAAGTACCAACTTAAAGTCCATTCGCCTTTCTCGGCAAGTCATCGAAAGGCTTCATTTAACCTAATTAATCGCTTCGCAGTGAATCGAGATGAATTCGAAATAGAAAACCTAATTAGTTGATAATTAAGTTTCTAAAGAAGTTGAAAGAGACAGCGCCATCAACAACAGTGGCAGTATGCAAAACTTCGCAAGAGCGTTGTTATTAATCTCGGCGTTTTATCTTAATTTTCTTGCGATGTGAAGGAGCGGGTGGAGAGGAATTGAGAAGACCTACAGCGAGAGACAGGGGAAACTGAATTTTCCAGGAAAACGAACACTAGATGTGACACATATATACTTCGCGAGGCTTCTAACGTGATGGCTTTGTTTAACTTCGTACGTTCTACATAATTACTGGAGTCGGTAAATAGTGCAAATATTTAGGAGCTGAGCAACCGATCCAGTTATCTTGTACATGTCTATGTGTGTACTCCCTAGGAGTATAAAACAACATTCAATAAATCTTTAGAAAATCCAAGTCCTTAGTAAATTGTTGTATTACTTGCCTCTTTGCAAGTAGAAGGGAAATAAGGGAATACGCTAATCTAACCCGATAATCAAATCTTTAGCTGATATCGGTATGCAATGATGTTGGAATTCACTTGTGTTTACATGGGCAAGTGTAAATACAAAATGGAATGAATGATGGCCTTCCGCTTGAGAAAAGCATAAGTTTTAAAATTTAAACCATTAACAAGGAATGTCTTGGAAATGTTTAGTTCTACAAATATGTATACGATATAAGCTGTTTGTTTTAGTGAGATCTACATTTTATGTGCAGTAAATGTTTGTCTAGCGACTTTACCAATTATGTAAAAGTCGTTCAGAATGAAGAGGAGTTCAGGAGCTATTCCTAAAAAATTCAAGATGCATATTTTGTTTCCATATACATATAATACATAGTATTTTAGTCTAAGCTATTAAAGCCATTTTTGAAAAAAATCGAAAATTCCAAAATCTTTTATACAAAGGGTAGTTTGGGGTGGTGGGGGGATTTTCCTAAAAATATTCGTGACATATTCTTGGAAGATACAAAATCTAAATGCCAAGTTTGCTGTTTAACGAACTTTTCGTTTTTAAGTTATGCTGCTCAAACACACTCACCCACACACAGACAGACATTTACTGGGACATGCTGAGGTGTCCAAAACCTGTATTTCTGGTAAAATCGCGGCATCGAATTTTTAAATACATACACAGTAGTTGGTAGAGACTTTAGTAAAAAGGAATCTCGGTGGCTAACACAACTCCCAGCTACCTTGGGCTGCTTGTGACAGTTTGCATCTCGGCAAGACTGCTACGAAGGTAGATTCAAGATAGCCAAAACAGTTGGTAGTGTTGTTTTTGTTAAAAAATACACACATTTATACAAGCAGAGCCTCAGAGCTTGGTCATGTCCATTCATTTTACCGTACGGGATATAAGTGACGTCACCAACTTAGAAAACTCACCTCTTCGCAACAATTCGTTTTTTTTTTGGTTTTTTGTTGTTTTTTTTTATCACAGAATCTTTAACATAATTCCAGCATAACCATTTTAAATGGATGCACCATACACAGTTTCAAATTTTGTTCATTTCTCAAAGCATAAAAAGAATTTTCATATTCGGATTCCCTACGTGCTCTGCGGTGCCTCGTGATCGAGATAGAACTTTCAGCGACTGTGCTCGGCTGCCAATTCTGTACACAGCATAAAAACCCCGCGTTTATTTGATTGAATAATCAGTTAATGTTGTCTTGGAGCAAATAACAACAACAATAATAATATTAAAAATATGAAGTGTTCTATTCACATGACTTTCTCTACACCTCTTCACCAAATTATTGTAAAAAGCTTGTGCTTCTATTTACTTTATGCTAATCGAGAAAAGAAATAGTCTTATTACTTGCTTCCTTGTAAGCAGAAGCGAAATAAGGGAGTAGTATAGGCTAAAGTGATAATCAAAAGCTGGCTGCTGTGTGACTGAAGTTCCTTTGTTTGTATAGACACGAGTTGACTAATTCCTGCATGAGAAAAATGTGTTTTTCAAAGCTGAAATCAAAAATAATGAATATCTCATAAACGGTCGAAAAAAAAATGTATAAATCATATATTGTGTGTTTTAACGTGCTCTACATTTTTTGTGTGGTAAGTTTTTCTCCATCTCTTACGGTTTAGCAGTTGTGCAAAATTCCAAAAAATGCATCCAGAATAATGTAGTCTTCCGGGGCTATTCCCAGAAAATTTAAGATATACTTTTGATTTGTCAGGTAAAATACCTTTAATATACGATATTTCTCAAAATCGTTAAGAGTAATTTTTTAGAAAATAAAAATTTTCGAAAAAAAGTTCCATGTAATAGGTAGATGGGGGAGGGGGAGTTCTTGAAAATCTTCGTGTTGCATCCTTGGAAGATACCAAACTTAAATACCAAGTTTGGTATTTTGAACTATGCTGTCCAAAAACACACAGACAGACAGACAGACTAACACACACGGACCTTTTTCCAAAAATACCTATTTTGTATTCAGGGGGGACACTATTTCCGGTGAAATCTCGGTATCGAATTTTTGGGTGTATTACAATACATTCTCTATACACTGTACATAGTAGTGTAGAGAAAGTAATAATAATAATAATAATAATAATAATAATAATAATAATAACGATAATAATATATTTGTGTGAGAAGTTCTGGACATTTTAATAAGCATCTACTACCTAACTAATATAGTGTCACAGTTTTATGGTGAGGACGAACGCCTTAGTAGTAGACTATACCTCAGCGTCCTGGTATTTTTCCACTGCACAGCTAACAGCGAAAGACGCCTTCAAGGTTAACTATGTATGTCAGCTGTTTGTCAGTCAATATAGGCTCGTGTTGCATAGAACATTTTTGCGAGCATCTCAGGGGTGAAAGTTTATTCAAGACATCTGAGTTGTGATTATTTTCTTATGAGTGTTATTAGTAGACTGACTTTACGCTTAGGCAAACAATTAATATGTGCGTTACATGTTTAAAAATCTGATGTGCTCCATTCACATGACTTTGTCTATATATCTGCAACAAAGTATTGTTAGAAAGCTTATGTTTCTATTTACTTCATGATAATCGAAAAAAAATTAGTAAAAATAGACTTATCACTTGCTTCCTTGTAAGTTAAAGCGAAATAAAGGAGTACCATAGGTTAAAGTGATAGTCAAAAGTTGGTTGCTATGTGACTGAAGTTCTTTTGTTTGTATGCACTGGAATTGACAAATTCCTGTATGAGAAAGCAAAGTTTCTTAAAGCTGAAACCAATTAAAGGAATATCTCAAAAACGACCAACTTCACGTAAAAACTGTATATGACATGAATTGTTAATTTTATCGTAGTGTACATTTTTGTGCATTACATTTTTGTATATCTCTTACGGTTTACCAGTTATGCAAAATTCAATAAAATCATCCGGAATAAAGAGGTATTTAGAGACTATTCCCAGAAAATTCAAGACACACATTTTATTTGGCATGTATACATATATCTTAAATATAAGAGGTGCTAATCAAAATCGTTAGAGCCATTTTTGTGAAAATCAGAATTTTCGTTCTTTTTTCCATGTAAACGGTAATTTGGGGTGGGGGAATTTTCTTGAAAATCTTCATGTCGCATCCTTGGAGGATACCAAACTAAAATACCAAGTTTGCTATTTAACGTCGTTTCGTTTTTTTAGCTATTCTGTCCACAGACACACACACACATACAAACACACACGCACACGGACCTTTTACCAAAAATACTTTTTTTTGGATTCGGGGAATCCAAAATATATATTTCCGGTGAAATATTGGTATCGAATTTATGAGTGCAATAGAATACCTTCTCTATACACTGTGTATATAGTACGTGTAGAGAAAGCAAAAAGTGAATCATGTAGACAGATATTAGATAAACTCAGGGAAAAATTCCCGGTTAAAGTTAGTTATAGGTAACAGTATCGTGTGACATGTGATCAGGCAAGTTTAGGACAATAGGATCTCTAAGCTGTTCTAATGCAGGAAAACATTCAAGAAATTGGTGCCGCCTTCAGAACATTATTATGGAGTTTCTGAACCATGTTTACTGTAAGCGCTGTTTTAAAAACCTCTTTTCTTAGAGCTGAACCTTTAAAATTGAAACCCTACAGAGTGACACGCGACGCTCATGATAAATATTTCGGTAACTAAGATTTATAAAATATACGAATATTTGACGGCAATGTTGATCTACGTTTAATAGTTTTTGTTCATATTATGTATGATTTCATTGCTTCGCAGAACAATAGAACACTTCCCTCGCACTTGCGAATAAAAGAAAACAGAAATATGGACATTACGTAGGAAGGACGAATAGAAATTTCATCGAAAGAAACTAACAATATCTCCACGAGATGGACACCACTTTCAACACTATTTATAACATGAATAGCATTCATTATAACGTGTGCTTGTTGGTTGGCAAATTCCGGAGGGGGTTTCCCACTGCTAGGCTCATTGTGCGTCACAACTCATGAGAATATGATGACATGAGGGTATCCGAGGGGCGGCCGAAACCACCCACGGGGAAAAAGTCACCGTGGTGGGTCCCTAACACAGTGCAAGCAGTTCTTCATCTCAACCCGGGGAGCGCTAGCAGCCGAGCCCAAGTCTTGCTGACGACTTCAGCGCCACTTTACCACCGAGAGCACTGTTTCCAAAGCACAATCGCTATAGGCGACACTTAAAGCTCTGAAAGAAACTGGTTGTCATGAAATGGAGTTAAAATTAAGGGATAGAGAGTTGAAGAAACCTCCCCAACATTCCCCTGGTGAACCGGAAAAGGAAAAACACTTGGGTCAGAGAAGTCGGCCATGGAAATCGAACCCACGACCTCCCGAATGTCAATGCCAGACGAAACACTGTCTGGGTTAGCGCATTTTATTATCACTCGTGACTTAACAATCAGTAACCAGGGAATTACGGAAGGGAAATCCCCCAATGCAACCCCAAACGCGCGATCCGACCGTTTTCTTGTGACCGACCATTTATTTTGGAAAAATGAGAGGTGCCATTTCTGCGTTAGTTTTAAAGAAGGAGTTTCTGATAGGTAAATATTTACAGCCTGCTCAAAATTCCAGTGTTTGTCAGAAAGTGTTTTTGTAAGCCATGGTTACATATTTTTAAATGCAACAAGAGTTGCTGGCCCAGTAACTCAATCGGAAGAGCGTCTGGCTGCTGTGCGAGGTAGATTCCTGTACGGGGAGGCGAATGTGTCTCTAGCTAAGGTTATTTTCATTCTCTGCAAGTATGATTGAATCTGCATGTGGTTTAATAACAAAACACAAATTAGAAAACAGAAATCCTACGAATGACAACAGTACAGGAATTTACATTTCCTATATGTCTAATGACCATCATTATTACATGAAATTAATTGGAACAATGTAAAAATTGTTGCTATGGGATTACACCGAATTATCTATCCTATTTTTTTTATTGTTTTTTTTATGTTATTTTGTCATTCTTGTAGTGCCGATATCGAGATAACATCGTATTATAGTATTGCATTTTTAGGTGTTCCATACGCGTGCCTTTCTCTAGCTATTCTAGAAACATCCATCATTAATATTCTTCTTTTATCTGCCATGTTAATTGAAATAAACATTAGCAGAAATTGTCTTATCACGTGCTTCCTTGTAAGTAGAAGGGAACTGAGGGAATATACAAATTTTTAAAAAGTTATCCTATTGTGAAACAATTCAAATTCGATTCTCTTTGTTTAGAAAGAGAGACGAAAATAAAGATGTCTCCCGTTTCAGAACAGCTTAAAACTGAAACAATAACTTGGAATACCTCGATATCGGTTATCTTTTTAAGAAAATATGTTTGGCAGAAATTGTGTGTTTAATGAAAACTACATTTTTCGTGTAGTAAGTTTCTGTCCATCAAATACGGTTTACCAGTTACGGAAAAGTCATCCAGGATCAAGAGGTCTCCAGAGCCTATTCCCACATTGAAAATATATTTAAAATGACATTTTAATGAAAATTGCTATCTTTGTATTCAGGATATGTCAAAACATGTATTTTCAGTAAAATCCCGATATTGGATTTTTGGCTGGAATACAATATTGTCTCTATCTACTATGTACATTGTACATCCGGGTTAGAGAAAATAAGAAGTTTATGTGCTGTATTTGACTATTGTAGGAATTACATTGATTCCGACATAGTGTGATGAGTGAACTGTTGTACGATATAAGTAAAAATAGTTTATGAACTATTAAAATGTAATTTAATAATGAAATTATTATTATTATTATTATTATTATTATTATTATTATTATTATTATTATTATAGTGTAACAGTGGTTTACCTGTAGTTATAAGCTATCTCTCTAAATGAAACATGAAACTACTGTGATTCCTACATCTTTATATGTCTGGTGTGATTATTTAAATAAGTCAGTTGCAGCTTATTAGAGCAACCAATTCAGTAACAAAATGCTTTGTAAATAAAATATTTAGTTACCTGTTTGTAAACAAATTATCAAAACACGACTGACAGTGTGGACGTATTTTTTGCTTCATGTACTATGTATAATAGGGCCAATATTGTATTCGATCCAAAAATTCTATGTTGAGATTTCACCAGAAATATTTATTTTGAGGTCCCCTCAATAAAAAAAAAGGAATTTTAGAAACAAGCCCACCTATACGTGTGCGTGTGGGTGGGTGTGTCTGTGAACAACGTTACTCAAAAACAAAATACCAAACTTGATATTTAAGTATCTCTCAAGGATGCGACACGGTGGTTTTCAGAAAAATCCCACCACCTCCATTTACCCTCAACTTGGAACGTATTTCGAAAATTTTTATTTTCTCAAAAATCTCTCAAATAATTTTGATTAAAATGCCATATTTTAAAGCTGTTTTCATGAGAAATGTTAAGTATATCTTGAACTTTATAAGTATACCTTCTGAAGTCATCTTCATCATGGATACCTTTTGTACAAAGAGACAAGACAAAAGCTGTGTACTGTAAGAGCTTATGACACAAAAAAGGTAGTTCTCGTAAAAACTCACAATTTATGTCAAATACGTTTCTTGTGGAGTTAACCATTCCAATAAAGCCCATTTTATTTGTTTTTTTCTTTCCCATATTTATAATTCTCTCAAATCAAATGTCGTGGTGAACTAAACAGAAAACAATTTCAAAAATATAAAATAGAGACTAGCTCTTCAAAATTTGACATCGCATAAGCCTTCAGTATTCTCCCAATTCCGTTGTTTCTGCAGCTGTTTATTTCGACTAACGTAAAGTAGAAAGAAGAATAAATTTCTTTAGTAATATATTGCAAAAGAATGAGGAAAGAAGGTCATGTGAATGTACCACAATAGAATTGTTTATGTTCATGTTAATTAAATATATTTGAAAATATTAACTTTATGCAACAAATACGCATTTGATATCTGTTGAAATCATTTACTATGAGTACTGAAATTCTGGAAAAACGGTGCACCATGCAATTGTTAGTACCTCAATTATGGATTCAGTAAACGTGGCGAGCAGTAATTCATTTCAATTGATTGTCGTGAAACATAACGCCAATGGAACATGCGGCGAGTCAGATTACAAATAACTGGTTGTTTGCCTTCTTTCCAGCTCAGCAAAACTAACAGGTGATTGCATCAAGTGACTATACGAAAACTCGAACAAAATATACCACTAAAGCTAGGCTTGCAAATATACAGAGTGTTAATGAACTACACCGAAATAACTTGCGAGATTGTGCACGTGACTGATATAAGTAATTTGAGATCGGTGATGCATGGTCCCTGGATAAACATAACGCAACTACATAGCGTTAAACGTGTGGGTATCAGGTGCTGGTAAGTCGGTGTTAAAGCAAAGCAGGTTGAAAAAGTGTCTTAGAATGTCTTTAAAACTGCTACCCGAGTATAGAAATATCGAATTTTAGTAGCTCGTCACTAGCGTTCTCAAGATTTAATGTCGCAAAAATCTGTAAAATCTCGAACTAATCACTTGACAGTGCGACACTGAGCATTCATTAACTACGTTCTTGAGTTATGTAGCCTGCTCTGGTGGCTTTATGTGTAACCCGGGAAGCTTATATCCCAAAAGTCATGAGTTCGATTCCTGTCATAGAATAAACGCTTTTTATTATTATTTTTTTTCATTCCAGACGAAGTGCCGCGATACATGGCTAAACTTATAGCCGTTACTTCTAAATTTCAATAAACAGGCTATAAGGCTGCTATCTCAAATTACTTATTTAAGTAATCTACATATTCTGTGAAAATATTTCGGTATATCTAGTTCATTAACACCTGTATATTGCACAAAGCCTTGCTAAATCTTCAGGGTGTCTGTCTGTTTTGGGAATGCTAATAAGAATTTTATCTCAGGCGGTATACATAGCTTCTTTGAAAAAGCAAAGATGTTCTCCGATTTTAATAGGTCCCTACTTCTCCACTTCTCGTGCATGCCACTGTGAAATGTAAATTGGACTTCTTAAAATTTGAGGGCTAACGAAGTCGAAACGCTTCTCTTTGAGAAAGGTACAACTAGCGAGAAATGTGCTTCAAGAACACATGTCGGTGTACAAAATTATTGAAGCAGAAGTTGTTGATAGATACTCTACATCCATTAATATAGAGTGACTCTTCCAGAAATAATTTGATCAATTGTATACATATAAACTGGCGAGCCTAGAGGGATGCCATTTTACTTGTAGTGTATTATTTCATGGTTGCTGAAACACCAATGAATCTGTTGATATCTATGGAGATTATTTAAGTAGTAATAACTGTGAAACAAAATTGCTATGTAAGGTATTCCAAAATGATTGAGTAGCGATATAGTAATGACTTTGAATCAACAATTATCGTGTAATGCAGTCCTTGTTTGTTACATGCCTAGACTCGCTGCAAATATTAGCTTCTCTGCTTTGCACATAGTACCTACAAAGGCATTCCACCCAAAATTTGATTTGGAGATTTCACTGGAAATATAAGTTTTAAGGTCCCTTGAATCCAGAAAAGCGCGTGTGTGTGAGGTGTGCGCATCAGTGTATTATTTGTGCCTGGCTGTGAACAGAATTACCTAATCATAAACGACAACTCGGTTAAATACTTGTTATTTAAATTCAGCGTCTTCCAAGGATGTGGCACGAAGATTTTCAAGGAAATTCCCCGAGCGCAAACTACCCCTTTACATAGAAACATTTTCAAACATTTATACAGTGTCAGAAATGGCCCCAACTATTTTGATGAAATTACCGTATATTAAAGATATTTACGTGACATATAAAATGTGTATCTCGAATTTCATGAGAATAGCGTCTGAAATCCTCTTTGTTCTGAACAAATTTTACATAACTGGTAACGGCAAGAGACAGACAAATATTTACTACACAAAAATGTAGACCTCGTCAAAGCACACACTTTGTATCAAGTGAATTTTTGCTGTGGAGCTAACCGTTTCCGAGATATTTCTTGTTCTAGGTTTAAAATTATTTCAAATACTTACACTTTTCTCAAATATAAAATCATTATTAATATTCTTTCATCCTGATCAAGCAAAAAGAAGGGATATCAATAATCACATAGCGACCGTCTTTTAAAAGCTTTAGCTTATTGTGTTTCTTTATTACTCTTGTACAGGAAATGCTAAGCAATAAGAACATTTCTGCTAATGTTTATCATGAAAAGCGAGAAATTGAAGATCAAAGCTTGTAAGAACCCTTTGCTGTAGTGAAGATGGAGAAAGTTGTGTTTGTGTGTGCGCGTGTGTATGTATGTGTCTTTCTATAGGTAAGGTAACCTCAAAAATACTCCATCGATTTTGATCATTCGTTCACCATTCTAAAGCCCAAATTCATTCTGAGGCACATTAATCTAAAAGCACCTTCTAATTTAATTTCATAAATTACCAAAATATCAAACAGGATTTACAGAGCGCTTGAGCTTGAATACAAAATACAGTCAAGATGTAAAATAACTTGCTGGCCAAAAAAATCTTGACTCTCAGCTGAAAAGCCATGGAGTAACAACTACGAATAGGTATTACTCCACAGAATACAAAAATGCACAAAATTCTTTGTAATATAGTGTGATAAAAACCAGTTAAATTTTAATAAATACTCATAGATGACAATATGTCATTTTTGCAAACAGAAGACGGAGTTTAAAATGCGACAATGCAGTCTCTATTTATTTGTCATTCATCAAGTATGTACTGCGGATCTATATGTAATTAAACAGTGCCAAAACCTGGAAAACACAATTGAGCTAATATGTAGATCTCTTTCACACTTATTTACAAAGTTTTTTTTTTTTTAAACAGTTACTCAATATATCATTTTGCATACAATAATATTGATGTTCAATTAATCCAAAAGTAATTCTGCCAGGGAGTTTAACAATCGTAAACTATTTATGTGTACAGTTGAGATCATACGCCTCAATTTTTAGAAGTGGGTATCACAATTTTAAAACATAAGATGAGGATAAATTTTACAGCATGTGGTCCTTAATTATCATAGAGGTGAGTTTTGTAGTTGCTCCTGTGGACAAAAACCATACCTCTAACAACAAGGAACCTTATCTCTTTAGGTGTGTGAAGTCTTCAACAAGTACCAGGAAAATATATTGTTTGGCAAAGAATAGTCGAGATCAATGCTTTTCATTTCTATAAAGGGAGGGAGAGGCAAACTAAACCATAGTTATTGCTGCTTGCAGAGTCAACTATCAGCTTCGATCAACCTATTTCTTGGTATGTTTTTCTACAAGAAAAATGAAAACTGGAAAAACATTAAATCACAAAATGATGCTACTTTTGTGTAGCGTAATGAAATGTTATGCTACATGCTACCAAGATGGAAATTGTAGAACGGGTAGCATACTTAGCCACGGTTGGCAACACTGCGTTCCACATTCCTAAGTACTTAAGTGGATGTAGAAGAATTTTATTTTGTAAAAGAAGGTGGTTGAAACTCAAACATTCTACCATTGCCATCCTCAATATTGTTTGGAAATTAGCATAAATTAACAATCGGGAACGCGAGGTCCAAATCCCTATATGCTAATGGATATGCTGGTTAGATAAAAGCATACCTAATAACAAAATACAGAATTGATAACATCAATAATAATAACAACAATAATTACAATAACAACAATAATAGTACGATAATAATAACAATAATAATTATAATAGTAGTAATAATAATAACTACGGATCATGTAATTCCAACAATGCTATAGCTGTTTACATGAATATAAAAGAAGCATTTTAGGCAAAAAAAAAAAAAAAATATCCGCCCGCGGGTGTGTCCTCTAGACGACTTTTCTATAATTTGTAAACCGTAAGAGATAGACATAGCCTTACTACACGAAAATGTAGATCTTTTTGTGGATTTAATCAATTCCGAATTATTCCTTGTTATTGATTGCATTTTTCTAATAATTCTTATCTTTATTATAAAGGATGTCATTCACCTTTCTTCATCCTGTATTGTAAGAGAACGAAATTTTAAGGTCATCAAATAGCAGTCAGCACTTAAAGGATTTGACTATTACTTTAGCCTACTTATTCCCTAGTACCTAGATGGGAACTGTAACAAAACCAGTTATCTTGGTTAGGATGACGAAAAATAAGCTTTTGTAACAACAGTTTGTGATAGAGTGTTTGGAGAGAGTCTTATGAATATATTTACATGCTGCAACTGTATGTTGATCTAGGGTTTCACAGAAGAGTGAAAATGTTTTACTTTTAAACGGTCAAAATGTTTCTAGTAACATGTGTTACCATGAAATTTTATATTAACCGGTTTTGAAAAGATTTGATAATCGACTTGTGTTCTTCTTACACCTGAAACGAGTTGAGAAAATAAGTAATCTTGCATACGTTTTTGTAAAATAATTTGTGAATACTTAGAGAAAGTCGTGTGAATGGAATTCATTAGAGTTCTGAAGTATAAATGCATCCTGTACATTTTGAACGGGTTTGGTAATTTCTTGTAGGAAGTACAACAGTTTGGGTAGAACCCCCCCCCCCATGCTTCCCTAGAACGGGAAAACAGCTGTCAAGGCGCCAATGTCTTAATCACGCAAGATGCTCGCGGGTGTTGTTGCTCCGTGGAGAATTTTAATTTGCAGGGGACGTTATCGACGGCACTGTAATAACAAGCTGCGTCTGTTGCGGGACTTTAATTAGGAAAGTCGCTGTCATTAACCAGAATTTTAAATTTGCGGCAGCTACACGTGTGCTTCGTCCCTTAAAATAGCGTTGTTGCATTCTAATGTGCGTGACAACAATGAAGTCATTAGCTGGATTTACATCCTCAAGTATGTCCTTGACTTCACTTGCGTCCGCGAATTGCGGCAGTTGGTGCTTGCACATGGCCTCGAAATCGACACAGATCCACAGTAATCTTAACGATAACATATGGAGTCACACTGAACACGCTGCATTCACATACCTGTTCTGCAAACAAACCAATATTCTTTTATCTACAATACTCTAATCAAGATGAATATTAGTAGATTTTGATTTAATTGTTTTTTTAAACAAGCCGTGTGTAGGACAGGAGTTGGAAGGTTGAGTCAGATTGAAACATTCAATGCCATAGCCGGGATTTGAACCACGGATCTCCCGGTATCTAGCCGGTTGCTCTGCCATTGAGCTACCCATTGAGCTACCATGGTAATATGCCGGCATAGCATTGAATTTTCGTGCTTCAAATACCGGTTATGGCATTGAATTGTTCGGTCTGACTCTACCTATCCAACTCCTCTCCTACACATTGCTTGTGTAAAAAAACAATTGAATCAGTACCAATTGACCATAATAGTTTGCTATACTATGAATCCTGGGACTTAAAGTACTTACAACATTGTAAGTCGCCATTGGGGTTGTCATCTCAAAATAATTTGAGATCACCTTGTGGTTTACCGGGAAACATGCGAGTCAGTTGAGAAATTCAATGCTATGCCGGCATGTTGCCATGGTAGCTCAGTGGTAGAGCAACCGGCTAGGGACCGCTAGAAATTGTTTTATTACTCGCTTCTTTGTAATAAGGGAATGTGCTAGGCTAAAGCAATATTCAACTCCTTTAAACGCTCTTCGCTATGTGATGCAATTGAAATATGGTTCTCCTTACATGATCGGGAGTAAAGGAAATGAGATACGACACAATGAGGACTTTCTGTTTGGGAACATATTAAGTATTTTCAATCAATGACAGGAAATATCTTAGAAATATTTATTTCTCCAAGAAAGTTGTATATTACATAAATCGTGTGCTTTAACAACTAAATTCTTATGTATTAAGTCTTTGGCTATCTCTTACAGTTTAGCAGTTATGCAAAGTTCATTCACAATGAAGAGTTCTTTAGAGAATATTCCCAGGAAAATCAAGATATACATTTCGTTTGTCATGAAAATATCTTAATGTACGTCTTTTTAATCAAAAGTATCATTACAGATATTTTTGAAAATATCAAAAGCTTTGAAAAAGTACCATGTAGTTGAGGGTATTTGGTGCTGAAGGAATTCACCTTGCAATCTTCGTGTCGCATCCTTGTACTTATGTATCATATTTGTTATTTACAGGAATTTTCGTTTTTGACACATTTACACGGAACTTTTTCTAAAAACGTTTAAGATAACTCAAAACATATGTTTCCGTGAAGTATTAAGATAGAATATTTGGGTGGAATACACTATTATATTCTATTGGGAAAGTAAAAGTCAACAATATCCATTTGTAGGACCTGAACTGTTTATCAAAGTATGTCCATATAATCTAAAGACCACTTACAGTTTTTCAGTGAAGTATTTATATTTGTTTCAGAGATATTAGTGATTGTCTTCAGGATTTAATTAATTTAGCTGAAGAAATTAAAATGTTACACATGGCAAACGGTTTATTACATTAATAAAATCTTATATTGCACTTAATAGACTATTACAAATATACCCAATTTGCAGCTTCTTAAATTCAAATAAAAGTCCACTATTTTGTATTTATGCACTTTGTCGAATTTATGAAAATCAAACCAAGAAAACGTTTAATGAAAATAAAATACGCAACTAAACAATTTAAAACACTGTAAACCAGCCTGTTACATAATTAGATTTATGAATGCATTCTATAATTTAAAAGTTAATTGGTCAACAATTTGTTTCGTGGAACATTGTAAGTAATGAAAAAATGCTAGGAAACATTTGATAAAAAGGTAATTTAGAATTAGAATGTGCACTACAGCACTGTGTTCAAGTGCATTTAAATACCACATACAGCATTAAATGTTGCAAATATTAGAACATCAAAGGTGCCAAATAATAAAAAAGTTGTCCCTATTTTAAGTGCACTTGGAAGAGATAAAGTAGCAATTTTCGGGCTGAACCTCAATCAATGAATATAATATATATATATATATATATATATATATATATATATATATATCGTAAATAAAATGTTACCACTCATAACACAAATTTTCTAATTTAGCAACCACAGGCAAATCAGCACTTGAAAACTACTTGATACTTCAATAAACAAGAAAAATTGCAAACATTTTCACACATTTCCTTTATAGGTGCATGTTTCTCCTAGATAATTAAGTGAGACGCTTCAGGATTTATAGTCCTTTAAAAACATGTTATTTGACATATTTTGTGAAAGATTAAAACATTTTAAGCAATAATAACAGTTTTAAATATATGTAATAATTTTAATTTAAATTTAAATTTCTTTTTAGATATTTGCCTTTTATTCATACACAGGTAACATAAAAGCTTTCACTCGCTCTTTAGAGCAATACATGTTGCACAAGCACAAAAACACAGCTGTATCTATTATATTATTTTTTTTTCTTTAAACGTGTACATAAAAATCTGATGTGTACCATTCACATGATGTTCTCTACATCTCTGCAACAAATTATTGTTAAAAAAGCTTATACTTCTATTTAGTTCATGCTATTCAGAAAACATTAGCAGAAATAGTCTTATTACTTGCTTCCTTGTAAGTAGGAGCAAAATAAGGGAGTACCATAGGTTAAAGTGATAGTCAAAAGCTGGTTGCTATGTGACTGAAGTTCCTTTGTATGGACAGCAGTTGACAAATTCCTGTATGAGAAAAGTAGAATTTTTCAAAGCAGAAATCAAAAAACAAGGAATTCTCAAAAACGATCAACTGCACGAGCTCTACATTTTTGGTGCAGTACGTTTTTGTCCATCTCTTACGGTTTAGCAGTTATTCAAAATTCCGTAAAAGTCACCCAGAATAAAGTACTCTTAAGAGGCTATTCCCAGGAAATTCAAGATATACATTTTGTATTTAATATACGATATTTCAATCAAAATCGTTAGAGCAATTTTTGAGAATATCAAAATTTTCGAAAAAAGTTCCATGTAAAGGGTAGTTGGGGGTGGGGAAATTTTTCTCAAAATCTTCGTATCCCATCCCTGGAAGATATTAAACCTAAATACCAAGTTTGGTATTTTAGCGACTTTTCGTTTTTGAGTTATCGTGTTCACAGACACATGGACACAAGGACACATACACACGCAAACATTTTTCCGAAAATGCTCTTTTTTTTATATAAAGGGAACCCTAAAACATATATTGCCGGTGAAATCTCGGTATCGAATTTTTGGGTGAAGTGCAATACCTTCTCTATACGTACTATGTACATAGTTTATAGCGATGGTATTGCATTGTACCCAAAAATTCAATACCGAGATATCACCAGCAATACATATTTTGAGACCACCTGAATAAAAAAAAAAACATTTTTAGAAAAATGTCCGTGTGTGTGTCTGTGGGCAGCATAGCTCAAAAACGAAAACACCGTTAAATACAAAACTTGGAATTTAAGTTCAGTATCTCCCAAGTATACAACATAAAGATTTTCAAGAAAATCCCCCCACCCCCAACTACCCTTCACATGGAAAAATTTTCGAAAATTTTGATTTTCTAAAAAATGGCTCTAACGATTTTGATTAAAACATCATAGATTGAAGATATATACTTGACAAATAATATGTATATCTTGAATTTTCTGGGAATAGCCTCTGAAGACTATTTTATTCTGGATGAATGTTACGGAATTTTGTGTAACTAGTAAAAGATAGACAAAAACTTACCACACAAAAATGGAGAGCACATTAAAACACACAATTTATGTTATATACATATTTTTCGTGTAGTTGATCGTTTTTTAGATATTCCTAATTTTGTGTTTCAGTCTTAAAATACTTATTTTTTTCTCATACAGGATATTGTCAACTCCTGTCCATACAAACAAAGGAACTTCAGTCATATAGCAACCATCTTTTGCTATCACTTTAACCTATGGTACTCCCTTATTTCGCTTCTACTTGCAGGGAAGCAAGTAATAAGACTATTTATGCCAATTTTTTCTCACTTAGCATAAAGTAAATAGAAGCATAAACTTTTTAACAAAATTTTGTTGCAGAGGTATAGAGAAAGGCATGTGAATGGAACACATCAGATTTTTTTTAAATGTCAACAAGTTAGCAATTATTAACAATTAATAACTTAAGTCATTACTTGACTATGAATTAGACGAAGTTGCTTTATAAGTGGTTTAATTATGAGAGCTTGTGTAGTTTTCAAGAAGCCATTAATATATATATATATATATATATATATATATATATATATATATATATATATATATATATATGTGTGTCATTGTGGTTCAGCATGTCAGTCGTTACCAATTGTCCTTAACCCAATTTCGTAAGTGCGATAAGCCGGACCGGAAAGGACCTCCTCTTTTAGCTCTTAATATGCTCTACTCACAGACAGCGACACAATCACAGCTGTACGATGCACGCTGTTGTAACACATAAGGCGATTGGACAGAGACCTAAATATGTAATAGAGAAATATGTAATAGAAAGTAATATTTTGATTACACCGTGCTGCCGTCGAACGTATGTGTACAGCTTGCTTCGTAAGTCATAGATGATTGTTGGTATCCATTGTTACATTGCGTTAGTGGATACCTGTGGCGACGGCAAGAGCTTTTAACATCACAGCTGTGATTGTTTCACCTGTGAGGGTAGACAAGTGTTCTGTCGGAAGGTTCTCTGGCGTCGAAGCCCGCGTTGTTACACCTGAGAGGGTTTGTGAAAATCTGCGATATATTGCATGTGCGACGGCTTCCGGAAATTTCCAGACACATGACCAACGTGAAAAGGATAGTAAAGCCATTCCCAGGCTTCAGTTTTCGTTACGAATGCATCGCGTGGAACAGTTGAGTGAGTTTCCCCGGGAATTTCGTAACCCTCTTGGTTATATAAAGATAACGAAAATTCCGAACCATCTTGGTAACCGGCTCTGAAATCTTAAATCTGTTTCCCTAATTTCTTTGTATCTACAAAAATGCAGTAAGCTAATTTATGAAAATGTTTATCTGCATTAACATGAAGTAGTAGAATAATAAGAGTTTGTAAGGTAGGTCTGTAAAACACACAAAACTTAAACTATTTAAGACAATGGCTGTTTTTTCTTTGTTGTAAGGAAGTGAAACTGGAAATAGAGAGGCGCACAATACAAACAGTAAGATTTATTTTGTGGAATGTGAAAGGATGTATACGAGAAGAATTAAATACATATAAGTTAGAGGACAAAATTAAAACGAACAACAAGAAATGGACTTACACTTATGAGGATGAGTGATGAAAGGATACCAAAAAGAGCCTTCCAATACAACCCAAGAGAAATAAGAGACGTTGACCAACCCCGTAAAAACCATCATAGACTACTTCATCGGAACGGGATACTTGACCTAAGCCATGTGGAGGAAGACTAGTTTCTAGAAAAGTCTGTAGAGAATGTGACGTGAGTGTAACATATCACATGTTTTTCTTGCTCCGTTTCTGTATAGCCGTCGTTAAGCGGGGTTTTACTCATGTAATTTCATTTGGAGCAAATGGTTTCCAAACTTTACCAAACTGTGAAATGAATCAATATATAAATAACGTTACCTGTCTTGTCCTACATATTCCTTAGCCTTTTCTGAGCCTGTGTTTGAATTCCCAACACCCTATAGATGCGTACGAAAGTGAGGGGTTGAGAGAGGGGCAGAAGGGAAGGAAGTAAGGAATAATGACGACAACATTCAAAGTAGCTTACACAAGAATGGCTCTTTCGGGGGCGCCACAAAAAGTAAAATATCTTGGAAGGGCTGGAGAATGAAGAGGACACACGCACACGCTCGATGGGGCGATTTCCTTCCGCCCGCTAAAAATAATAATAAAAAGTACAGTGAAAAGTTTTCGTGTTGTTTAGTTTGAGCAGATTTTAATTAGCTGCCTAAAGAATGCTGTGAACAATTGCATCTCTGTCTTAAGCCCCCATCCTGCCGCCCAGCTCCTTACGTCCCAAACAACGTACTTTTTATCTCAACTCCATTAACCGTCTTGCCACCGCTGTCGCCTCCGTTGTACCGAGTTTTTCCTCTCCTTCGAGCTCACAATCTATTTCCAAAAGGCAGCGCAGGGAACCCGCCCGGCCTGTGGAAAAAAGGGAAGAATAATTGAGAGAGGGGACTTGATGAACACAGTAAAGGAGACTGAGAAAAACTTGTGCAGTAAAAGTTCAGATTTTGCGGTATGTGTGATCTGCACATGATAGAAAGGCATTGGATTAAGTCACCCATTATTTTAATCTCAGCACAGGATATCTTCTTTGTTCCTTATTTCCTTCCTCCGTACCCTTAATTATATTTTTGGAAGCCAGTATAAAAGCTGGGCGGAAGCAGTTAACTCAGACGTTATAGGTCAGTAATGCAGCTCCTGGCTCGTACCCAGAGTTGCGCAGGCATAGTCAATAAATAATATCCTATCATTACTATTTGCTATACATCTAGAAGTATTTTAGTCTACTAGTGACATCGCTATTTGTTTAAGTTATACCACCATAAGCGAGCGTACCAATTTTCACAAATGCATAATCAATATCATATTTTATGAATCATTTATGAAAACTCTTTCATTATACTCGCACTATACTGGATATAACCTTACGAATATGTGTATTGTAAACTATCTAATTTTATTAAGAACCCATACGAAGAATATGGCCCAGGATATCTTGCCATACTCTAAACCTTTGTTTTCCTTTACATCTGGTTCACTTTTCACTTTCTGGCTAATATCACTACACAGCTACACTACTTCCACTATTAGTTTTAATTTATTAGTCTGACTCATAAATGAGTTTGCCTAGTGACACAGAATAAAATATATATATATATATAGTGCTTTTTACAAAAAATGTTACAAGTGAGTATTACAAAAGAATATTTTACCATACGTTACAATAATTATATTAAATTAAGCTATGAGAACAAATTGTAACAAAGATAACAAAAGATGTGCAACAATAATAACCATTGCTTTCTAACTTTGGCTAAGTACTCCCCTATCTTCTTACCATCTCTGCTAAAAAGTTTGATTAACTCTTTATTTCTATTTCATTTCAACCATTTTCCTATTATATTCTTTCCTCCGAGGCTCTGTCCCTTCATATTGAGACCGTTAATTAGCCTAGTCGTAATAATGACAATCATTCTATTGATTATCTAGATGTACATAAGTAAAGAAAGTTAACATTTATTAATTTGTATGCATAGGAACCAAGAAGTCAGTTGTTGACTTGAAAGCTACACAGAATCCTGACGCCAGACTGCAGAGAGGGATGAGAAGTTGTTTCCTTTGTGTAAGTCACGTACGAATTTCTTATACAGGGGCAGTCCAGTTTAAAACCCGCGAGGGGACTTCTGCTTTATATTCGTAGTATCACGTGGTTATTATGACGTATTCTGGAAGATTCACAATGGTTTTTGATTCACGATGGTGTCATTTTGGCGGACTTTTTAACCAATCAGGAAGACACCGTTTTTAGTATAAAAGAAGTAGGGTTCGACACATCGTGGTCGTTTGTCAAGAATCTGCCCGCGAGAGGCAACGTCGCTGTGCTAAGAATCTGCGCACGAGAGGCAACGTCGCTTGTCAAGAATCTGCCCGCGAGAGGCAATGACGTATTGCTAAGAATTTGCCCGCGAGAGCCAACGTCGTTTTGCCAAGATTCTGTCCACAAGATGCGGTTGGTCGTTGTTCTGTAAAAAAAAAAAAAACTCTGTTCGCGAAGTAATGACGGGCAACTGTAAAAAAAAAAAAAAAAAAAAAAAAATCTGTTCGCGAAGTAAGATTATAATTGAGAGTACGTGAGTGAGTGGTAAGAGTACCAGTCAGCAGAATAACAGTGTACAGCAAGGTGCTTGTTTTGGAATCTCCTTATAGAATAAATAACAGTAAAAGTTCACAAGTGTTTTCTTCACAATTAAAAGATCACTCCTACAACTCCTCCCACTTGCCAAATCCACGCCAGAGAGAGTCAATGATCGTGCAAGACTGAGCAATGCCGTGGCAACCCATCCAAGAAGAGCTTCAGTACCGGGTACGTGAGTGTAGTGGAGTTGATTTGAAGTGACACTTAGGTACGCCGCACATAAGCACCCACGTTGAGGCGTAAAAACTCAACAACGTAAAATTTCTATTACATATGAGTGTCCGACGTGCGGTTTAAACCACAAACCACCACTATATAAAGTCTCGTGCCATATAACCTCACAACGTGAGGTAATAACGCATAAAAATCACGTTACAATATTTGACAGATATATGTTCCAAATACTCCTTTCTTCCACATACGATTCCGTTGGAAACCTTATACTCTCTCTCTCTGTTCCTTATTTATTCACATATCCCTCTCTTTCCCGTGTATTTTTACTTTCTCTACACGCATAGTGTATAGAGAAGGTGTTGCACTTCACCCAAAAATTCGATACCGAGATTTCACCGGAAATATATGTTTTAGGGTCCCTCATATCAAAAAAAAGCATTTTCACAAAAATGTGCGTGTGTGTGTGTCCGTGTGTCCGTGTGTCTGTGGACACGATAACTCAAAAACGAAAAGTCGGTATAATACCAAACTTGGTATTTAAGTTTAGTATCTTCCAGGGATGCGACACGAAGATTTTGAGAAAAATCCCCCCACCCCAAACTACCCTTTACATCGAAAAACTTTCGAACATTTTGATTTACTTAAAAATGGCTCTAACGATTTTGATTAAAGTATCGTATAATAAACAAAGTTATCAGACAAATAAAATGTATATCTTGAATTTTCTGGCAATAGCCTCTTAAGACTACTTTATTCTGGATCATTTTTAAGGAATTTTGCATAACTGCTAACCGTAAGAGATGGACAAATACTTAACACCCAAGAAATGTAGAGCACGTTAAAACTCACCATTTATGTTATATACATTTTTTTCGTGGAGTTGATCGGTTTTTACATATTGCTTGTTTTTTGTTCCAGCATTGAAAACTTGTACTTTTCTCATACAGGAATTTGTCAACTCCTGTCCATACAAACAAAGGAACTTCAGTCACATAGCAATCAACTCTTGACTATCACCTTAACCTGTGGTACTTCCTTATTTCGCTTCTACTTGCAAGAAAGCAAGTAATAAGACAATTTCTACTAAGTTTTTTCTCGATTAGCATGAAGTAAGTAGAAGCATAAGCTTTTTAACAATAATTTTTTGCAGAGATGTAGAAAAAGTCATGTGAATGGAACACATCAGATTTTTACTTTTTCTACACGACTATGTACATACTGTATAGAGAAGGTGTTGCACTCCACCCAAAAATTCGATACCGAGATTTCGCCGGAAATATATGTTTTAGGATCCGTATGTGTGTGTATGTGTGTGTGTGTGTGGGTGTGTGTGTGTGTCCGTGTGTCAGTGTGTCCGTGTGTCTGTGAACAGATAACTCGAAATCGAAAAGTCGGTAAAATACCAAACTTGGTATTTCAGTTTAGTATCTTCCAGGAATGCCACACGAAGATTTTGAGAAAAATCCCCCCCACCCCAAACTACCCTTTACATGGGCATTTTTTCGAAAATTTTGATTTTCTTAAAAATGGCTCTAACGATTTTGATTAAAATTTCGTATATTAAAGATATTTACCTGGCAAATAAAATGTATATCTTGAATTTTCTGGGAATAGCCTCTGAAGACTACTTTGTTCTGGATGGATTTTACGGAATTTTGCATAAGTACTAAACCGTAAGAGAGAGTCAAAAACTTACCACACAAAAAATGTACAGCACGTTAAAACACACAATTTAATTTATATGCATTTTTTTCGTGGAGTTGATCGTTTTTGAGGCATTCCTTGTTTTTGGTTTCAGCTTTGAAAAACACACTTTTCTCATACAGGAATTTGTCAACTCCTGTCCATACAAACAAAGGAACTTCAGTCACATAGCAACCAGCTTTTGAATACCACTTTAACCCCCTTATTTCGCTTCTACTAACAAGGAAGTAAGTAATAAGATTATTTCTGCTAATTTTTTCTCGATTAGATGAAGCAAATAGAATAATTTGTGACAGATATGTAGAGAAAGTCATGTGAATGGAACACATTAGATTTTTTATTTGTGCACACGACTCTAAACATCTTTTTTCTCTATGTACCTAAACAGTTCTTATATTTGTGTATCTTTAACTCGTGCTAACAATATTTCAAAACCCATTTACATTGTTTTCCCTCCTCCAAATTTCTCTCAGTCTGTTGTTCTCTAAGATAGTCTGTATACTATAACTCTACTTTTTCTTTAGTTGTTTTCTTGAAATTCTAAGCGCTGTCTTACGTATTCCTTTCATCTAGGTTTAGTACAATACACGAGTATCTCCATTCTTTTACTGTTGCATTCGGTAAGAGTAAAATTTCTCTACAAAACATCCTACACCGTATTCACCATCTAGTGTTCATATTACGACTACATAACCTATGCATTTTACAATGTAAGTTTTTAAAATAGTTACTATCGAAGAATAAAGCATTTTAGATATTGTAAACAATTTCCAAACATATAGGGTGCATATACAACTATTTTGATAAATGGCAGATACCTTAATATGTATCCGATTCGATGTGTTGGTTTTTCTCTACTCGTACTATGTACATAGTGCATAGATAAGGTATTGTATTCCCCTCAAATCCTCGATGCCGAAATGTTACCGGAAATGTACGTTTTAGGGCCTCTGGTATCCAAAAGAAACATTTCTTACTTTCTCTACACGTACTATTACATAATTTATAGAGAAGGTATTGTACTCCACCCAAACATTCGTTACCGATATTTCACCGAAAATACACGTTTTAGGGTCCCTGTATCCAAAAAATAATTTTTAGAAAAAGTTCCGTGTGTCTGTGAACACGATAACGTAAGAATGAAAATTCGGTAAAATACCAAACTTGGTATTTAAGTTTAGTATCTTCCTGGGATGCTACACTAATATTTTGAGATAAATTCCGCCCCCCCCCAAACTACCCTTTGCATGCAAAAAAGTTAAAATATTTTATTTTCTGAAAAATAGCTCTAAGGATTTTAATTAAAATACAGAATATCAAATATATTTATATTGTAAATAAAACGCATATCTGGAATTTTCTGGGAATAGTCTCTAAAGACATTATTCTGAATGAATTTTGCTGAATCATGCGTCACTGGTAAACCGTAAGAGATAGACAAAAACATATTACACAAAAGCTGTAGATCACGTTAAAACACACAATTCATGTCATGTACATTTTTTTTCGTGGAACTGACCATTTCTGAAATATTCCTTGTTATCTGTCTGAAATTTAAAATACTTAAACCTTTGTCCCCTGGAAAGCTGTAAACTCCTAGCACTGCATAGAATCGGATTTCAACCACATGTCAACCAAGTTTTAAAATATTTGACTTTCACTTTAGCCTAGTGTATTCCCCCCCTTTTTTTTCTACTTATTACAAGGAAGCAAGTAATTAAGAAAATTTCTGGTATGTTTATCCCGATTATTATAAATTAGATAGAAGGATATAGTTTTAACAATAATTTATCACAGCCATGTAGAGAAAGTCATGTGAATGGAATACATCAGATTTTAGGAAAGGGCCCGTGTGTGTGTGTGTGTGTGTGTGTGTGTATGAGTGCGTGTATGTCCGGATGTATGTGAATACGAAAACTCAAAAACGAAAAGTTGGTAAAATACCAAACTTGGTGTATAAGTTAAGTATCTTCCAGAGATGAGACACGTAGCTTTTGAGAAAAACACCCCCCCCCCCATCCTAAACTACCCCTTTACAAGCAAAAAAAATTGAAAATCTTTATTTTCTTAAAAATGACTAATAATTTTGATTAAAATACTGTTTATTTAAGTTATTTACATGACAATAAAATGTATCTCTTGAATTTTCTGGGAATAACATCTAAGACTTCTTTATTCTGGATGAATTTTGTTGAATTTTGCATAACTGGTAAACCGAAAGGGAAACACTACAACTTACTACATAAATAATGAAGACCTCGTTAAAACACACAATTTATGTAATATACGTTTTATTCATGAAATTGACCATTTCTGAGATTTTTAATGTTATTTGTTTCAGATTGAAAATCATCTCACACTTTCTCCGGGCCATGCGTAGAAACATTTCAACCACATGGCAACCAGGTTTTAAAAGATTTGACTATCACTTTAGCCTAGTATATTCCCTTATTTTTCTTCTAGTTTACTAGGAAGCAACTAATTAAGACATTTTTTGCTAATGATAATCACTATTATAATATAGTATATAGAAGAATATGCTTTTTAACAACAATGTATTACAGTGATGTAGAGAAAGTCCTGTAAATGGAACACCAGATGTTTCACAAACCAAACACACAATTTATTTACCTGATGTATTTTGCTTAGTCGTAACTGCGCGGCAAATGAACAACACTGGTCTAGGTAGTGTGGGGTCATAGGCCTTGCATAAAGCATTCAAACTCATTTCGACAGCATTCTTATAGCGAAGCTCGCCCACTCAAGGGCGACCTGCGATTTCAGGAAAAATAAAGTGCCACGTCAACTTGGAGGTCGTTCTAATTTGAAAAAAATACTACTCCTAACAAGTGAAGTTAAAAGTCC
The DNA here is from genome assembly GCA_030762935.1 of Hymenopus coronatus. Lineage (NCBI taxonomy): Eukaryota > Metazoa > Arthropoda > Insecta > Mantodea > Hymenopodidae > Hymenopus > Hymenopus coronatus. The sequence goes on along the minus strand of CM060888.1, from coordinate 138,671,787 downwards.
GAAAATGTGAAACTAGTGATATACACTGATGTTCATTGCACTGTACTTAATAACCAATACAAATACTGCAGTTAGCCCCTAATATGCTATATTTCTTTTACAGAGAATGCCTTGAAGGCATAAGCCATTTTAAATATTAAGGGGACAGTGTAGTCTGAACATACGGAAATTACACCTTAAGTGAGTTGAACTACCTCTGCTGTTAAAGTATTCAATTGTTTTACCCGAAATTTTTAAAACTTATTGTGTAAATCATGGCAATTATTTGAAGTGGTTGTTTGCATTAACATCTTATGTTGTTGAGTCTATATAAAGTATTTCATTCCGCAGAAAAGTAATTAAACTTAGTCTTAAAACATGTGAATTCATGTACCTTTTTCTCTGATACTACTTGCAATACATAATCACACTTTTGCGTGCTTTTTTTTTTTTGTTTCATTTATATATCCCCCTTTAACATCTAAGGTCATATCGGGGGCTTTGCACTTGAAACAACTCGTTGTCTGTAGGTTCTTTAACGTTGGTTTAAATCATTTTGTTTTACTCAAACACGCACACATTCACACTCATACAAACTTCAGACTCTGTGGGGGATAGGGAATAATTCTGGCTGGAGAAAAATTCCCCCCAGCCGGAAATCGAACCCGGGACCCCCGGGTGAGAAGTCATGTTGCATGCTTGTTCTTGGTAAAATCAGCTATCTTTTCAACCTTAATTATTTAATTATGATATAATTCCAGTAAAATGTTAAAAAGAAATAGATTTGCAAATTCAAAAAAAGTAAAAAAGTGGAAAATTTGAAATGTTGTTTCTTTCTTAATATTATCAATATATACTATAGCATGTGGTTCAGAAGTTCAACTATATGTTATATTATCAATATATACTATAGCATGTGGTTCAGAAGTTCAACTATATGTTATATATATATATATATATATATATATATATATATATACTATAGCATGTGGTTCAGAAAATTCAACTATATGTTATATATATATATATATATACTATAGCATGTGGTTCAGAAAGTTCAACTATATGTTATATACATGAGCTGAAAATTTCAACTTTCCAGCTCTCATAGTTTCTGAGAAAGATCCAAAAATGCTGTTTTGAAAAAATGAATTTACAGATACAAATGCTCTAAAAAGGGCATAACAGCTTTAAAGAAATGCAGACTAGTATTAAATTATATTTAAATTGATTAATGTTCTCTTAACTCCCCAAAACAACAACAGATGATAGAAGTTTTAGTAGTGACTAAAACAAAACTTGCCGTTTCAGCGTACCTTGTTCCTTAAATAGCTAAACCCTAAGTTATATCAATGAGGAAAAGAGAGGGAAGTCTCTAGCTTGATTCAGTTTAATCAGTGGCGATTACTCGCAGCATGCCACGCATGTAAAAATTGTTTTTTAATATTACAAATATGTATGCTCAGAATTAACTATGTTATTTTACCGGCTTAGATTGGAGTTGAGTATAGAAACTGCGAACACGTTAGATTACAACGTAGCATGCTCGTACCTGCAAAAATGCTCTGTATAGCCAGCAGGCATTCTGTCGTGGAAAGATGCCCATGGATGCTTTAGAAAGTGAAGGAGGATGGGGTGTTTCCACCTGCAGAAAAGCTGCAAATGAAAATGTATATACGTATATGGACTGTAAACCAGTTTTACAGTATTTTTCTACTGTCATTCTGGCACTGGTATTTTTCTCGTAGCCCCCTCGTCATACAGTGTTTCATTCTTTTACCGTTCTCTCTGAAATTTCCTTCAGTATTCTGTGCTGTTGACTTACTTTACTCCTTGGTGAAAGTAAACTGCTAAGAGTCGCCAGCGAAGTTATAAGTTATTGCTTTCTCTACACGTATCTACTATTTAGGTACATAATATATAGAGAAAGTGTTGTATTGCACCAAAAATCCGATACCGATATTTCTTTGGAAATATATGTTTTGAGATCCCCTGAATAAAGAAGAAGTATTTTTAGAAAAAAATTGGTATTTAAGCACAGTATCATCCAAGGATACGAAACGAAGATTTCAAGAAAATCCCCCCACCTCCAACTACCCTTTACTTGGAAAAATTTTCAAAAATTTTGATTTTCTAAACAATAGCTATAGCGATTTTTATTAAAATCTTTTATATTTAAAATATTTACATGACAAATAAAATGTATATCTTTAATTTTCTGGGAATATTCTCTGAAGATATCTTTATTCTGGATGAACTTGCGGAACTTTGCATAACTGGTAAACCGCAAGAGATAGAAGACAAAAACTTACTTAACAAAAAATGTAGAATTCGTTAAAATACACAGTTTATGTTCTATACCTTTTTTCGTCAATTTGTCCGCTTTTGAGATATTCATTGTTATTGGTTTCAGTTTTAAAATAGTTATACTTTTCTGATACGAGAATTTTTCAACTCTTGGCCATTCAAACAAAGGATTCAGTCACATAGCAACCAGCTTTTAAAAGATTTTACTATCATTTTAGTCTAGTGTATTAGCTTATTTCCCTTCGGCTTACAAGTTGCCCTCCGTGGTGTAATGGTTACCATGCTAACGTCATACATCCAAGGTCGCGGGTTCGAACCCGGTGGAGGACGATGAATTTTTTCGAGGGTAAAAATCCTTAGAATGGCTTCCTTCGGAAATGAAGTAAAGCCGTGGGTCCCGTGTCGTAGATTTACGGCACGTAAAAGAACCTCAAGCCTGATAAGAGAGGCCTCTGAGCAAAATTAAGCGGTCTTTCACGCCCAATATAGAATGGGAAGCTGAGAACCAAAGCAGTTAAAGAGCGTCCATAAATAACACCCCATTTCATTTTTTTCTGCTTACAGGGAAGCAAGTAATAACACTATTTCTGCTACTTTTTTCACAATTAACATGAAGGAAATAGAATAAGTTTTTTAACAATAATTTCTTGCAGACATATAGAGAAAATAATGAGACATCAGTTTTTGCTTTTTTTTTATTATTATTGTTATTTTTTTTTTTTTTTTTTTTTGTAATGGCCGAGTTTATGTGTCAATGCGGCACAGAACATTAAAATGACTATTGATTTACGAGGAGGAATAAGAAAGGATTCAGTCTTCATTTCATTATAAACTGTGTGGAACAGGCTTTTCGGGACAGTCATGCCATTTCAAATGGACTCCCGAATTACACAAACTATGCTATCTCCTCCTCACAATACTAACTACTAGGGACAGCTGATGCGGAACGTTCGTTTCTAACATAAAACTCATGCTCCAAGTGTGATAGATGAGTGAAAAACGTTTGCAGTATTCTCCACTGAAAAAATATCTGATGTGCTCCAATCACATGACTTTCTCTACATCTCTGCAACAAATTATTGTTGAAAAGATTATGCTTCTATTTACTTCATGCTAATTGACAGAAAATAATCAGAAAAAACTCTTATTACTTGCTTACTTGTAAGTAGAACGGAAATAAGGGACTACCTTAGGTTAAAGTGATAGTCAAAAGCTGGTTGCTATGTGACTGAAGTTCTTATGTTTGTATGGACAGGAATCGACACATTCCTGTATGGGAAAAGTATATTTTTTTAAAGCTGAAACCAAAAACAAGGAATATCTCAAAAACGACCAACTCCATGAAAAAAATGAGTATGACATAAATTGTGTGTTTTTTACGTGCTCTACATATTTTGCGTGGTAAGTTTTTGTCCATTTATTACGATTTAGCAGTTATGTAAAATTCCGTAAAATTCATCCAGAATAAAGTAGTCCTCAGAGGCTATTCCCAGAAAATTCAAGACATACGTTTTATTTGTCAGGTAAATATACGACATTTTTTTCAAAATCGTTAGAGCCATTTTTGAGAAAATCAACATTTTCGAAGAAAGTTCCATGTAAAGGGCAGTTTGCGGTGGGAGGATTTTTCTCAAAATCTTCGTGTCTTATCTCTGGAAGATACTAAACTTAAATGCCAAGTTTAGCATTTTACCGATTTTTCGTTTTTGAGTTATTGTGTTCACAGACACACATACACACATCGGACCTTTTTCTGAAAACACTTTTTTTTATACAGGGGGCCTTAGAACATATATTTCCGGTGAAATCTAGGTATCAAATATTTGAGTGAAATGCAATGCCATCTCTATAGACTATGTACATAGTATGTATAGAGAAAGTAATAACTGTTAAAACCAATTAGAAGAAATTCACCTTCAGCTTTTTATTGAGGAATTCATGAAGTGGTATGTTGGTAACTTACGAAATGGTGTATTCCAGTTTCAAAGCAAACTTTTGAACGTGTATTTATTTAATATAATATAATATAATATAATATAATATAATATAATATAATAATAATAATAATAATAATAATTAGAAGAAGAAGAACTACAACAATATGTTCAACGTGCCCGTTCATATAGTAGAAATTAAAGTAATTCAGCTCATGCTGTGCCACTGAGTTTAATGCAATATGTTCAACGTGCCCGTTCATATAGTAGAAATTAAAGTAATTTAGCTCATGCTGTGCCACTGAGTTTAATGCAATATGTTCAACGTGCCCGTTCATATAGTAGAAATTAAAGTAATTCAGCTCATGCTGTGCCACTGAGTTTAATACAATTATGCACAGTGTCGCGTTCAGATGTAGTTTAAGCTCACACATATTTTGTAACCTGTAATACATACGTGTTTAATTTCTACCCTGCATGTCTATGCATCTCGTAGAATTAATTACGTTCTTACTCCATGATAAATATATCATATGAATGTGTAATACACCATCTTTTAGAAGTTAGCATTCAAAGTGGAGCTTTTTACAAGAGGCACTCACATTAGAACTTCAAAGATTAATTTTAAGATTTATTTATACACACATTTGGAATCTCGGTTCCATTTAGTATCTGATTATCAACTAATTACAACATTATTACAAAATTCATCATATTCATCACATATAATTTGTATTTCTTACTTTTCTTCCCTTTCATTAAGTTTATTAAAGCTTCATCTTTGTCTTTGTTTTTGAATGGCTGTATATAATTGTTACTTTTAATTATTATAACATTCTATTGTGTTCGGAAATGTTTAGATATAATGCTAATATTTTACACACTAATAAGCATATTGCCCTTTTTTAGAGCCTTTCAATCTTCATTTTCACTATATCTGTATCCTCTTGCTGAGTTCAACAAAACTGATTCTAATTATTACTTTCTCTACACGTAGTGTGTATATGGTGTATAGAGAAGGTATTGCACTCCACCTGAAAATTCGATACCAAGATTTCACCGGAAATGTATGTCTTAGGGGCCCCTATATCCAAAAACAGCATTTTCAGAAAAAGGTCCATCTGTGTGTCCGTAGAGTCGGTAAAATACCTAACTTGGTATTTAAGTTTAGTATCTTCCAAGGTTCTAACACGAAGATTTTCAGAATAATTTCCCCACTCCAAACTACCCTTTATATGGAACTTTTTTCGAAATTTTTCATTTTCTCAAAAATGGCTCTAAAGTTTTTGATAGAATATCGTATATTTAAGATATTTAGCTGACAAATAAAATGTATATCTTGAATTTTCTGGCATTAGCCTCCGAAGATTGGATGCATTTTACGGAATTTTACTTAACTGTTAAACCGTAAGAGATGGACAAAAACTTACCACACAAAAAAGTAGAACACGTTAAAGCACACAATTTATGTTATATGAATTTCTTTTCGTGGACTTGCTGTTTTTTGAAATATTCCTTGTTTTAGGTTTCACCTTTAAGAAAAAGTTAAACTTGTCTCATACAGGAATTTGTCAACTCCTGTCCATACAAACAAAGGAACTTCAGTCACATAGCAACCAGCTTTTGACTATGAAAAATAAATGGCGTTTTATTTATGGACGCTCTTTAACTACTGTGGTTCTCAGCGTCCCATTCAGCCGGTCCCCATAGCCGCGCTCGCCAAGGCCTCCCGCTTTGGTGCTTCGTAGCGCTGGGGATCGTGTGTTCGAGTCCCGCCTTGGGCATGGGTGTTATATGTTTGTGTTTATGTGTGTGCTGTAACAGTAAGAAAATAGCAATTCAGTAATAATACAGAAAAACAAGGTAAAAAAAATTAATAAAAGTAGGGTATACAGTACCGGAGTCCTGATCAGACTCCGGTACTGTATTTTATAAAAAAAAAAAAAAAATCTAAATTGGGCGTGAAGGACCGCTTAATTTTGCTCAGAGGCCTCCCTATCAAGCTTGAGGTTCTTTTATGTGCCGTAAATCTACGACATGGGACCAACGGCTTTACTTCACTTCCGAAGAAAGCCATGCTAAGGATTTTTACACCCGAAAAAATCCATCGCCCTCCGCGGGTTTGAACCCGCTACCTTGGGTATACGAAGTTGGCATGGTAACCATTACACCACGGAGGGCGACTTTTGTCTATGTTACTCCCTTATTTTGCTTCTACTTACTTTGTTATAATATCAACAAAAATAATTCCTATTTATAAATTTAAAGAATATATTCTAAATGTTCATAATAACCGTGTTTCATGATTGCGTCAGCATTTCTTCTTATTGGGTATCCAGAATTTGGCGGCTTTACGTTTCAAAATATTATTTTTATAAATTTTTACCACCAAATACTTTAATGTCAAAAAGGTGTTACAAAATAATAGGTACACATTTTTCTCAAATTCTCAGTTAAAATTGAAGATTATAATCATCAGTGAATAGTATATTTATAGCCCTCTATTGTTAGCACACTTGTATCTAGTGATGAAAATATGTAAGTATATGAAATTACATTAAGGGGCTTTGTATCGACTAATGAAATGGTCCTTCTCATAGTTTGGAACTCAGAAAACTTGAAGCTTCTTGAGCAGGAGTGGTTTTTTCGTACTAGCACGAGGAGTGGTTAGGTCGCCGCGAAAATAAACCAAGCATAGTGAAGAATGAAGGGCATTCCAATAAACCGGATGATTTCCGCTTGTGTATCTTCCCGAGGTGATGATTTTGTCTCGATTGCGTATTGGTCGCTGCTAGTTTTCGCATAGAATATTTTTAAGGGGGAAACTGCTTCTATGTGTACGCTTGTAATTAAGATTTGCCGGTTCGTTATGTTTTGTTAGACTGTAATTCTCTAACACATTTAGGAACGCTCTGCAACTGCGATCAGTCACGGATAACGAAGTGGCCAAAATCTTATATAAATTTTATCAAAATTAAACTTTCAAATCGTGATTTAAAATACGTCTTTCAACAGTTTTAGTACTTTTCTCTCTGGGTTTGGTCATAATATATTTTATATGACCGATAAAGACTGGAGCGTACTATCCATCATCACCAGCTGCGACATTTTTATTGCAGTGATTGTAGGTATCCAAAAACATATCTTCTGCTGCAGGAAGAGGAACGCCGACGAATGTAACAAGAATACTGTTCAAGAGACGCTTTTCAGTTACGTCCTGTTCCTCGACAGAATAAAGTACAAATATAAGGGTTTGCTCATATAAGGGCGAACACACTTTGAAGCCAACAGAGCACAAAGCTGTCCCTATGGCAACAGCCTGAATGAGGTTCAGCGTCATTATTGTTATCTCATATCCTTACCGCCGACTGTAGAATACTCGATCTGAGACGATTGCCTGTTGCTTGCCTCCAGCGGTGGCCACTCGACTTTAACGGTTCAGATTATCTGTCCTGTCGACCCGAAGAGTTTCAGTGTAGTCCAACTGCATCTCATAACACAGTTCCAAAAACTCCAGGCATCACAACACTGCAACAATACTGTGAACACCTTCCAACGGAAAGTACAGGAAATCCGCAATCCGTGGACGACTTCCTAAATCTGAAAGACAAGTTGTAAACTAGAAGGATCTTCCTCGAAAATTTAAGGACTGGAGCATAACTTCCACAGACGAAGCAATCTACCTTCGACCCAATACCATCAACCAATAGCAGGAGACATCCAAACATCCACCGTTCTTGATTGCAACAATTCAATTGGTTCACTCAAGTAACACAACAACTTGTCACAATATACTGCAATGTAAGTATATTTGACACCACCTACAGGCAAATCAGTGACTTTATAGAACAAGAACCTACCCAATGGAATCCTCCGAAAGCTACATCTATGCTCACTCAGAAATTCATCATGACAATGTCACGAACTTGACTCGTCTTCCGACCCAGTAAAATTACAAAAGCTTCTTCTCAGCAACCTTGTTACCCATAGAGTCATTCGGGGCGTCTGCCAGTTCTGCCACCAATCATCAACTCGCTTTGTTTTCTGACAGCATTGTATCTAATATCATTTAAAGGTTGCTTTGCGGGACCTAGCGAACTTACACCGTTGATTTACTTCCTTGCATTTTCCTCCACCACTCTACCCATTCCTCTAGCAGATAAAGGAACCCTTTCTACCATTTAAATGTCTATTATATTCCTCTTACAAATATCAGGCCTCTATTTACGAAGTGTAGTGGCTTTTTGCTACAATAACTAATTTTGCTCCAGTGACTTTAGATGCCTCGTCAATTCACCCAGTTGGTGCAGCAGACATTTTCATTAGGCAAGTCCAATCAAAGCCGCTGCCAAAGTGAGTTGTGAGGCATGGCGCATTTTCATTGGTTCTATAGGTTCCATTCGCAAAGAAAATCGTGTCACCACACTTCCCACACACAGTCACACAGTCGGAGAATATTCATTGATGGGGCAGTAATTACTACGTTACACGTAAAAAGATCCGCTACACCTTTGCACATCTGCAAAATACCAGAAGAACTGACTCGGGAAGTGTGCTTGAACGTTCTTATATTCCAAATGATCTTCACAGAATTCATCAAGGGTTACACCTATTGATGGTGATGATATAATAATAATAATAATAATAATAATAATAATAATAATAATAATAATAATAATAAAAATAAAAATAATTATTATTATTTGTGGTGTTCAACCCAATAAATAAATAAGGTATTTAATAATGTGATTATTAGGAAAATACTTCATTTTAAAACCGTTGACTTCGTTGAAATATCAAGTTTTACTTATATAAAAAAAAACACATTAAAAGAGGTTGAACTTCATGTATGTTATTCAAAGGGCTGCTTTTATTGTATTTTTTTCAAAATAGCTTGTTTACAAGATTCCTATTAAATGTTTATCAGCAAAATAAGAATCACGATACTGTAGCTTGCCATGTTTCTTTTTTTTTTTCTCACTGGAACGCACTAAAAAGAGCTGCCAACTGCTGCATTATGTGGAAATATATGTGATAAATTGGCAGTGAATTCCAATAATCAAATATACAAGATAAAAACAAATGAACTGAAAAGGCTACGAGGTGCAAAAAAGTGTTTTCGTCTAAATGAAAACAGCAATGCTACCATTTGCCACTTTTTTATGCTGAGTGTATGGCCAACCACAACACGTTATTGGGTGTACGGATGAAACCTGTTTCAGTATACTGTTTTAGGGTAATCAACAGCTACTTTAATTGCCATTGACTACAGAGCAGTACGACGAGAAATAAAAATATATGTCCCCGCTTCATGTTTTGTAGCGCACTCGAGTTTTTGAAATAAAACGATAGAAGAGCATTTGCTGAATAGGACTGCCAACTTGTGGCCAAGTCTTTTTGATATGATTTTATGTTTTTATATAGGGATTCTTTGATATGTTAAATGAGCAAATCTATTAACATTAGCTGGAAAACGCATATTGCTAGAAAATAGACAACTGTATTATGAGAAATAATGTGCAGCAGCTGTGTTTTGCTGCACTTTTTATGGGGATATTTTCATATAATAAATGAGTAAAAACATTAACATTAACTTGAATAGGCTTTATTTTGAAAGACGCTGTTTTCAGCTTCCTCCATTGGGGAGGTTTCCGCAAGAACATAGCATACCAAACAAATGATCAAAATAAAAAAAAAATATGAATAATATTAATGATAATAATAATGATGATGATGATAATAGTAATAACGCATACCGCTAGAAAATAGACATCTCCATTATACGGAATAGTGTGTAATGGCTGTTTTTGCTATGCTTCTTTATGGAAATACGAGGTACGTCCAGAAAGTAAGTTCCGTTTGGTAATAAAATTAAATTGTGTACAGATACAGAATAATTATTTATTGCACAAAATTGTACAACTCCTAAACTACCTTTCCACATAACTGCCGAAATTTTGCAGGGATTTGTCATAGCGTGACCCAAGTTTTTGTATACCTTCTTCATAGAAGTTTGCCGCCTGTACCCAACGTGAGCAAAGTTTACGAAATTTCAGTTTTTCGGTAACAATTTCATGAATTAGTGATCGTGAGCTTTGGGGAAATTCCATAGCGAGAGCACTAATTGTAAACTTGCGGTTTTCCTGGATCTTGTCATCAATCGCGTGAACTAGTTCTTCTGTAACCAAAGATAGACGCCCACTTCGTTCTTCATCGTGCACTTTACTACGCCCTTCATTGAACTGTCGGACCCATCTTCTCACCATCGCATTTTGTCCGTAAACTTCGCAAATTTGCCGATAAATTTCAATTGGTTTCACTTTCCTAGCATTCTGGAAACGAATCACAGATCTGATTTCACAAGCGGCGGGATTCTCAATCAACACCGACATTGTAAACAAGCACAACAAAGCGTATGTGGCTGACAGCGATCTCAAAATGGCGCACGTTTCTTCTCCTTGATACAGAGCGTCTACCGCGCATGTGCGGAACTGCGATCGCAGCGCTGCAGCGGAGATAAATTGAAACGGAACTTACTTTCTGGACGTACCTCGTATTTTGATATATTAAATGAGTAAAACCATTAACACTAACTTGAATACGCATACTGCTAGAAAATGGATAACTGTATTCTGTGAAATAATGTGCAATAGTTCTGTTTTACTATACTTCTTTATGGAACATAAATTTGGTCCTAAAGAAAACACACGGAGATATGACGATATGCCCACGTGGAATAGATAGTAAAATACGTCGAAGGATAAAGTTAACATGAGTATTGGGGTGGCTTAGATGTCACAAACAATCCTGTTCGAACGAAGCTGTTTCGGTTGGAGGATATATCCAGTTCTGACCAAATCAGATTGACTTACAAATATATGTACAGTGGGTCCAAGAAGAAGATAAAGCAGGTATGGGTATTACTGAGTCCGTGTGTCACGCGAACTCCACCCTTCCCTTATCGTTTGCCATTTACAGCACACAAGCACTTTTCTAACTTCGTGTGGAACGCTGATGCACACGAGTAGCGTCCTACGTCGGACATTTTGGGAAGAATGTTCTCTTTCATATTTTGTAACATTCAAAGATGATGCAATATACTGTGTATACGTATATTACAGAATCTAGGTTCTCCAGCTGTAGAGTTTTATTAACAAAGCATACCAAACAACAATAGGATATAAATAGACAGTTGAAATCCTAAACAATAACAGTATAAATAAGTATTAAGAAAGTTGAAATTATACAAAACACTACTTGTAACTAATTAAAATCTCCAAATAGGTATGGACTATTTACAGAAAACAGTGGCATATATACGAATAGAATGGTTTACGAACAAATTGGCATATAAGAATACATTAGTTTACGAAAAATGTTTGTGTATAAGAATAGGTTAATTTATGAGCACATTGATATTTAACACTCTATTGCATGGTGTTGTTGCTATTTGGCGACGAAGATGATTAATCAAAGGTTTTAATTCTTTAATGGACTTTTTTTTTAATGTTATATTACACTAACCTTCAACAATAAAATTATATTATTTAAAGCTGTTTTAAATTGTGAAAATAATATTTTTGCAATAAAATTGTAGTCTCTTTTAAATAATAAATAGCAAAATCCATGCAACTTCTGTCAAACGTAACTCTGTCAACATCCAAGAATGCGATAAGGCCGTTTATTTTACTTGTGCCCTCTCCATCCTTTACCACAAGCAAATTTGACTGCAATTGCTTGGAATCGAACTTGTAATGTTCGGGCTATTCAAGTCGCCTAGTTGTGGTACAGGTGAAAGCGATATAGAAACAGTTTGAGAATCAGGGGAAGAACGGCATATGTCACAAAATAATTCATACAATAGAGGACTAAGAATACATTGGTTTACGTAGCATACAATTTATTTTTCAGTACCTACTAACACAGAGGGCCACTAATTTATTACATTAATTGTTTAATCCATATTTCCTACTAAGATATACAAAAATATTGCGATAGTACCCCTGGTTTCAATTCCTGAAATAATGTCTGTTGAAGCAAGATGAGTTTAAAAGCTGTAAATATGGACTGATTCTTCATTTTTCCTGCAATTTTAAAAGCGTATGATAATTTTTTTCTTCAATTTGATAAGAAGTATGAAATGTTTTGACTTTTAAACTTTTACTTTAGGAATGATTAACAAACTACCTGATTATGTTTTGCACTACAAGCATATTTGCAGTTTAATAAATAAGCATTTCTAGTTGATCAAAACTAAGAATCGCATTATGTCACTGCTTGAATAGAGCGGCAGCTACATCATTGGCCGTTCATCCTGGATACGACACTCGGCTTAGAGGTCTACTAGGCGAGACTTCTTATTTAGACCACTTCATGGAGTGAAGACTAAATTATATAGTACAAGGAAGTAAGTGGCCGAGCCGTGGCAGAGTGGTTAGACCACTCGTCTCTCACCTATACGGCACGGGTTCTATTCTAAGGTACCGCATGTGAGATTTGTGGTGGACAAAGCGGCACAGGGGCGGGTTTTCTCAGGGTTCTCCGGTTCCGCCCCCCGCATCGCATTCCACCGGGGTTCCATCTTCATTCTATATATCGTCAGTGTCATCGCCTGCGGTGCCAAAAGTAATAAAAGTGGGCGTTAAACAATACAACAACAACAAAAAGGAAGTAAATAGTAAACTATGATACTGAAATTATTGAATTATTAGAGTAATAACTGTTTTAGGTTTGGCAACATAACTTCTGGTAAGGTAGTCATAATATAGTGGGCACTTAGGTGCATAAAGCGCACTGTTTCTAAAATGTAGTACTTCTTCATTCTGTCATTTTGTGTTACTGTAATTATTGACCACTTAAGAGCGCGATTGTCTTAATCCCACTTGGGATTCCCAATTTAGCACTTTAATGAGTCACAGCAGTTTGTTATTATTTGTTTGAAATACATTTTGTGAAAACAGTTAAGTTATTGATACTCAGAAAGGAGAAGATATAATACTAAATAAGTAGTTACTGTGTATGTTTAGATTCAGAAGCAGTTCACTTGTTCATCGTCATCTACTCCCAAATAATTAATATTTTTGTTTCAGTTTACCAGTTAAACGGCATGGGCTATTCACACGCCCTCGAGAAAGATTCCTCAACTCATCGGCACCACATTTAACAACAAAGAGGAGATCACATCAACGGTGAATTTGCAGTAATGAATTAAAAGCTGACTTTATGGGAGGATGCCTTAATTACATAAATCGAAAATATACGAAGATATGGCACAAAGTACTGTTATACACACCAAAGTTTATATATAATACAGCTCCGGGTTTTGGCCAGGACTCCGGCGCTGTATACCCCTTTTTCCCAATTTCCTAACATGTTTACTGTTTGATTACCGGTTTATTCCACTACACACATACACACACAATTTCACAAACATAAACATATAAACACCTACGGTCCCCTGCGCCACGAAGCACCAACTCGAGATACTTTAGCGGGCCGGCTATGTTCGGCTCCCATCAGTCGATATTTCAAAAGATAGTCTCATGCTTAAAAGTTAAATGGTCAAAATTAAATGGAGCGCACTTTTGCCACATATATTTGTACCACTTGGCGCACAGCTGCGATAGGTAAGTATACTAATTCAGTTCAATATTGTTATTAAATTATTCTTCACCGAACAGTGAAATATATGGACTGCTATTTAAGGCTATTGAAAAATATTTATTGTTCGCCTAAAATTTATCCCTTCCTTTTATAACTTTAGTACGTAGATATGTGGTTTTATAGAAGAATATCAAACATGAAATATAAAATGATAAAAACTTTAATTTTGTATAGCATCATCAATGTTTATTCTTAATAAAAATTACATTCAGATGGCTGGATGATTTAAAACAGCAAAGAAGAAGTATGCAAGTATAAGTTTCCACTATAGTATTGTATTGTGTTAATCTAGTGTGTTTTTGTTTTCATCGTCCTTTTTGCTTTCTATTTCAATGGCGTTCTTAAAGGTTCTTTCATTTCGTAAATTTTTATCCTATATTCTGTTATTGCTTAAACACCTAGTATCCTTGACGGTTTCATTTATTTCTTTACATGTTACTTGATTAAATAATCCAACGCATTCATTATTTTGCGTTTATTTTCTTTTTTAAATTCTATTTCATTTTAAATTAGTACTGTCGCGACAAAAATGCTAAAACAAACTAACCAAAACAAACTACCATCACTTCGCGACAAGCAGATAGTGCTAAAGGATAGTCCAGGTTAGCTGTTCTACTGTCCGTAGCCAGAAGTCCTCATCTCATCATATCACAAGTATCACTTAGTTCGGCACCAAGCAGATGGTGCTAAAGGATAGTCCAGCCTAGCTGTTCTGCTGTCCGTAGCCAGAAGTCCTCATCTCCTCACACCACAAGTATCACTTAGTTCGGCACCAAGCCGGTGGTGCTAAGGGAAAGTCCAGCCTAGCTGTTCTGCTGTCCGTAGCCAGAAGTCTTCATCTCCTTACACCACAAGTATCACTTACTTCGGCACCAAGCTGTTTGTGCTAAAGGATAGTCCAGCCTAGCTGTTCTACTGTCCGTAGCCAGAAGTCCTCATCTCCTCATATCACAAGTATCACATAGTTTGGCACCAAGCAGATGGAGCTAAAGGATAGTCCAGCCTAGCTGCACTACAGTCCGTAGCCAAATGTCCTCATCTCCTCACACCACAAGGATCACTTAGTTCGTCACCAAGCAGATAGTGCTAAAGGATAGTCCAGCCTAGCTGTTCTACTGTCCGTAGCCAGATGTCCTCATCTCCTCACACCACAAGTTTCACTTAGTTCGACACAACTAGGTGGTGATAAATGGTAGTCCAGCCTAGCTGTTCTATTGTCCGTAGCCAGAAGTCCTTATCTCCTCACATCACAAGTATCACTTAGTTCGGCACCAAGCAGATGGTGCTAAAGGATAGTCCAGCCTAGCTGTTCTACTGTCCGTAGCCAGAAGTCCTCATCTCCTCATATCACAAGTATCACTTAGTTCGGCATCAGAGCAGATGGTGCTAAAGGATAGTCCGGCCTAGCTGTTCTACTGTCCGTAGCCAGAAGTCCTCATCTCCTCACACCACAAGTATCACTTATTTCGACACCAAATTGGTGGTGCTAAAGGATAGTCCAGCCTAGCTGTTCTACTGTCCGTAGCCAGAAGTCCTCATCTCCTCATATCACAAGTATCACTTAGTTCGGCACCAAGCAGATGGTGCTAATGGATAGTCCAGCCTTGCTGTTCTACTGTCCGTAGGCAAAAGTCCTCATCTCCTCATATCACAAGTATCACTTAGTTCGGCACCAAGCAGATGATACTAAACGATAGTCCAGTCTAGCTGTTCTACTGTCCGTAGCCAGAAGTCCTCATCTCCTCATATCACAAGTATCACTTAGTTCGGCACCAAGCAGATGGTACTAAACGATAGTCCAGTCTAGCTGTTCTACTGTCCGTAGCCAGAAGTCCTCATCTCCTCACACCACAAGGATCACTTAGTTCGTCACCAAGCAGATTACGCTAAAGGATAGTCCAGCCTAGCTGTTCTAGTGTGCGTAGCCAGAAGTCCTCATCTCCTCACACCACAAGGATCACTTAGTTGGTCACCAAGCAGATTACGCTAAAGGATAGTCCAGCCTAGCTGTTCTATTGTCCGTAGATAGAAGTCCTCATCTCCTCACACCACAAGTATCACTTAGTTCGGCACCAAGTAGGTGGTGCTAAAGAATAGTCCAGCCTAGCTGTTCTACTGTCCGTAGCCAGAATCCACAGCTCCTCATATCACAAGTATCACTTATTTCGGCACCAAGCAGATGGTGCTAAAGAATAGTCCAGCCTAGCTGTTCTACTGTCCAGCCAGAAGTCCTCATCTCCTCACACTACAAGTATCCCTTAGTTCGGCACCAAGCTGGTGGTGATGAAGAATAGTCCAGCGTAGCTGTTCTACTGTCCGTAGCCAGAAGTCCTCCTCTCCTCATATCACAAGTATCACTTAGTTCGGCACCAAGCAGATGGTACTAAACGATAGTCCAGTCTAGCTGTTCTACTGTCCGTAGCCAGAAGTCCTCATCTCCTCACACCACAAGGATCACTTAGTTCGTCACCAAGCAGATTACGCTAAAGGATAGTCCAGCCTAGCTGTTCTATTGTCCGTAGCCAGAAGACCTCATCTCCTCGCACCACAAGTATCATTTAGTTCGGCACCAAGTAGGTGGTGCTAAAGAATAGTCCAGCCTAGCTGTTCTACTGTCCGTAGCCAGAATCCTCAGCTCCTCATATCACAAGTATCACTTAGTTCGGCACCAAGCTGGTGGTGCTAAAGGATAGTCCAGCCTAGCTGTTCTACTGTCCGTAGCCAGAAGTCCTCATCTCCTCACATCACAAGTATCACTTAGTTCGGCACCAAGTAGGTGGTGCTAAAGGAGAGTCCAGCCTAGCTGTTCTACTGTCCGTAGCCAAAAGTCCTCATCTCCTCATATCACAAGTATCACTTAGTTTGGCACCAAGCTGGTGGTGCTAAAGGATAGTCCAGCCTAGCTGTTCTACTGTCCGTAGCCAGAAGTCCTCATCTCCTCACACCACAAGTATCACTTATTTCGACACCAAGTAGGCGGTGCTAAAGGATAGTCCAGCCTAGCTGTTCTACTGTCCGTAGCCAGAAGTCCTCATCTCCTCATATCACAAGTATCACTTAGTTCGGCACCAAGCTGTTTGTGCTAAAGGATAGTCCAGCCTAGCTGTTCTACTGTCCGTAGCCAGAAGTCCTCATCTCCTCATATCACAAGTATCACTTAGTTCGGCACCAAGCAGATGGTGCTAAAGAATAGTCCAGTCTATCTGTTCTTCTGTCCGTAGCCAGAAGACCTCATCTCCTCACACAACAAGTATCACTTAGTTCGGCACCAAGCTGGTTGTGCTATAGGATAGTCCAGCCTAGCTGTTCTACTGTCCGTAGCCAGATGTCCTCATCTCCTCATATCACAAGTAATACTTAGTTCGGCACCAAGTAGGTGGTGCTAAAGGATAGTCCAGCGTAGCTGTTCTACTGTCCGTAGCCAGATGTCCTCATCTCCTCATATCACAAGTAATACTTAGTTCGGCACCAAGTAGGTGGTGCTAAAGGATAGTCCAGCCTAGCTGTTCTACAGTCCGTAGCCAAATGTCCTCATCTCCTCACACCACAAGGATCACTTAGTTCGTCACCAAGCACATGGTGCTAAAGAATGGTCCAGCGTAGCTGTTCTACTGTCCGTAGCAAGAAATCCTCATCTCCTCGTATCATAAGTATCACTTAGTTCGGCATCAAACAGATGGTGCTAAAGGATAGACCAGACTAGCTATTCTACGGTCCGTAGCCAGAAGTTCTCATCTCCTCACATCACAAGTATCACTTAGTTCGGCACCAAGCTGGTGGTGCTAAAGGAGAGTCCAGCCTAGCTGTTCTACTGTCCGTAGCCAAAAGTCCTCATCTCCTCATATCACAAGTATCACTTAGTTTGGCACCAAGCTGGTGGTGCTAAAGGATAGTCCAGCCTAGCTGTTCTACTGTCCGTAGCCAGAAGTCCTCATCTCCTCACACCACAAGTATCACTTATTTCGACACCAAGTAGGCGGTGCTAAAGGATAGTCCAGCCTAGCTGTTCTACTGTCCGTAGCCAGAAGTCCTCATCTCCTCATATCACAAGTATCACTTAGTTCGGCACCAAGCTGTTTGTGCTAAAGGATAGTCCAGCCTAGCTGTTCTACTGTCCGTAGCCAGAAGTCCTCATCTCCTCATATCACAAGTATCACTTAGTGCGGCACCAAGCAGATGGTGCTAAAGAATAGTCCAGTCTATCTGTTCTTCTGTCCGTAGCCAGAAGACCTCATCTCCTCACACAACAAGTATCACTTAGTTCGGCACCAAGCTGGTTGTGCTATAGGATAATCCAGCCTAGCTGTTCTACTGTCCGTAGCCAGATGTCCTCATCTCCTCATATCACAAGTAATACTTAGTTCGGCACCAAGTAGGTGGTGCTAAAGGATAGTCCAGCGTAGCTGTTCTACTGTCCGTAGCCAGATGTCCTCATCTCCTCATATCACAAGTAATACTTAGTTCGGCACCAAGTAGGTGGTGCTAAAGGATAGTCCAGCCTAGCTGTTCTACAGTCCGTAGCCAAATGTCCTCATCTCCTCACACCACAAGGATCACTTAGTTCGTCACCAAGCACATGGTGCTAAAGGATGGTCCAGCGTAGCTGTTCTACTGTCCGTAGCAAGAAATCCTCATCTCCTCGTATCATAAGTATCACTTAGTTCGGCATCAAACAGATGGTGCTAAAGGATAGACCAGACTAGCTATTCTACGGTCCGTAGCCAGAAGTTCTCATCTCCTCACATCACAAGAATCATTTAGTTCGGCACCAAGCTGGTGGTGCTAAAGGATAGTCCAGTCTAGCTGTTCAACTGTCCGTAGCCAGAAGTCCTCATCTCCTCACACCATAAGTATCACTTAGTTCCACATCAAGTAGGTGGTGCTAAAGGATTGTACAGTCTAGCTGTTCTACTGTCCGTAGCCAGAAGTCCTCATCTCCTTACACCACAAGTATCACTTAGTTCGGCACCAGTAATATTAGTCCCGGATTATCCAAGTGGATTAACGTTAAACCTGCCGCTCGAGGCGCTAGTGTCGTCGTTAATCCGCCTTAATCCGATGGATTAAGCATGGATTAAAAGCGAGGTCGGTAAGTTTGAAAAATCGCCGTTAGAGCGGAAGGATTAACGTTAATCCGGTTGGATAATCCGGGGCTTTTTTTTATTTATTTTCCAATACTTGGTTGAGATTAACATCTGATTTATTGAGAAGATTAACACTATGAGATACATACTTTAAAGAACAATACATGAGATTAACATAAGATTTATTGAAAAGAATACATAAATGAAATTAACACTATGAGATATATACTTTAAAGAACAATAAATGAGATTAACGTAATGAAAATGAGATTAATATAGGATTTATTGAAAAGAATACATATTAACACTATAAGATACATACTTGAAAAACAATACATGAGATTAACATAGGATTTATTGAAAGGATTAACACTATGCGATTAACGCATTGAAAATGAGATTAACACTTTAGCATTGTTTTTGCACAAAGTTTGTGATTGTTTTTAAGGCGCATCGCGCGTTAGGGTGATTTTAAAATACGTGGTGCACTTTTTTGGGTCCTCGTCATCGCTGCTGCCAATGTGTGTGGTGATGCAGGTGAGTAGCAGGTGAGAAAAGCTTTTATTCACGAACTCTGTGATGGTGGGAATGTAGATGGGGATGGCCATGTCGTTGATATGACTGGTTGAGAAGCACCCATGGGAAGTGACTTTGTGGCACAGAACAGGAGTTTCACTGTTGTTGATGTAAATGGAACAGAGAGCGTCTTGTTGACTGTGTTTTTTGGTATGTACACATTTGACGTGGATGGTGTTAGCATTTTGCATATCGATTGAGACGGTGATGATCTTGTTGCCTTTGAAATTGGAGGTGGAGATGAAGAGGATGCGGATATGAGATTGTGCGTCGAATTGGAGTTGAAGGTTGAGGTTGTTGCCTACGTCGATGGGAAAGTAACTTCGGACATTATTTTGGAACGTAGGGGATGAACTTGACGATGAATCTTCTGAAACCACTGCGAAGTTTTTCTTCTCCTTGGTATATGATGGAGAAAGAAGTGCAGTTTAGTTTGCTGATGAGTTCGGGAGTGGCTTTCCCGAATCTGGTTGGTAGAAATACCTCGGTCTCGTTGTCCAGTTTGGCGACGAGTTTTGTTCCATGTATGGTGTCTAGGGTTTTGACACCGATGACACGGTATGGTGCGTTTTGTTGAAGCGAAGACACGCTGAGTGTGTCGCAGCTGCGGAATAACTCTTCTAGTTGGCTAAGCACGTCCTGATCACTGTTGGAGCACAAGTGGCAGTGACAAATGGGGGACGACCGTCGAAATGAGTGGATTGGGTGGGGAGGTTATAATGTTCTTTACACCTTCGGAAAGGTGCATAAACTTGTTGTTAGTCTATGGGAAGTTGATTCCACACAACGTCGACGTCATACGGTGGGTAACGACTGAGGATGGGGTTACCGGTGTGTAGTAGCACTTGGCGTTCCGCGGGCAGTAGCACCTGGATTCGTCGTCCGTTTTCGAGAAACTTTAACAGTACGGCGAATCACTGGCAAATTATGCGTTGTTTCTTGATGTGTACTTGCGAAGGAATTCTTCGATTTGCTTGTTGAGATGTGCGAGGTCTTCGTGGAATCCGAGCTGACAGCGCGTGCACAGGTAGGTGAGCAGGTGAGTGAGATTGCAGCTGCAGGTTCGTTCGAAGCAAAACGAGCAGTGGAAGTCCTTACACGTCGGTTCTGGCATTCCCGCACGACGGCTCAGCACAGACTGAAGTGAAAGACGGACGTGCAGATATACTTAGCTGGCGGAAGGGCTAATTGGTGTGAGAGTTATCACAGGATATCCGCAGGAAAACACTGGTGTGGTTAATCACATCCGCCGGAAGCGAATTATCACAGGAAGCAGGATATCCGCAACACTGATAAGGGTTTACCACATCCGGCGATATGGCGAAACTCCGTGGGAAACCGTCTGTTTTACCACCAACGGTTGCTTTTCAAATATTTGATGCCGAGAACTCGGTTTTGATCGACGCTGAAGATCCAATCGCCGTATATGTGATCGGGCAGGATATAGAATACATCAAGACCCAAATGCGCCGCTAAGCATCTTCCGTAGCACTGACGATCTTCGTTTAACATTTGCTACATTTTAGCAGCGGTGATGTATTGTTGTTCGTAAAAAACGATGTATAGCTCTTTTGCTGGGACAAATTGGAACCATTGATCTGGTGCGTTGCTTTGAAATGGATGTCGTTGAAACACATGTTGGATAGCACAAAATGAATCTTGGTTTCGCAGATGTGCACTTTGACGGAGATGACCTTACCGTCGTAGGTGCTGTCGATGAAGCGAAGTGCGTAAAGAGCATTTTTGTGTGGGTGTCCTTCCGCTTCGTAGTTTTTAAACACCTTGATGCTTTCGCAGTACACCGACAGGCAATTTCTGTATCCCATACTGGAGAAACTCGTTGATGGAAGGGTGATGAATGACTGAGCGAGGTGGGAGTGAGGCACGGGTAGAAATGGACTAGGGACTATTTTGTGATATGCGCAACGCAAAATTGGTGTTGAGGAAATGATGTACCTAGAGGAATGTTCTAAAATTGGCGCATCGTATGTACTTGGTGAATTGTGGGTAATTTAGGTTATGCAAAGGAATGCCGGAGGCGTGGTTGTGAAGCATGTACTTGTAGTATGCCATGATTTGATTTTGCACGTCCGTTTCTTCTTTCTTCTTCTGGTACATGATGTCGGTGATGATGCGCTGCAGTCTATCGAGCATGTGCCACTCTTGCAGGTTGAGCGTGACGGAGACGCCTTGCTGGTCTTTGAACGCTAGTTTTAGGTTTCCGAAGACGTTCTTAAACACGATAGTGACGATGCTGGAGAGCTGATAGTGTTGAAGACGTCCATCGGAGCGATGCATGCGGTTGTGGATGATGGGAATGGCGTCGACGAGTTCCTGCCACTCGGTGGAACCCAGGTCGACCGCGTTGCGTTGCCCATATTTTGCAATGGTGACTACCAGCTGATGTGGTGACAGGGGTGAAAATCCGACACTGGCGAATTTGGTCTGCTGTGGGTTGAGGAAGTAGATGTCCGTCAGATGGCCCACCACCGCGCTAGATTAGGTGTGCTGAAGTTCGGCAGAACTGCCGGGCCGCTGTGCATGATCGTCATCGGGGATGTGAAGCTTCCTTTTAGCTCTGGGTTTTGCGGCTGCACTGAAACAGGGATACAAAGGGCATGTGAGGGAAACGGGTAAAAAATACGGATTAGACGAAGCGAGCGAATATAATCGTGCACTGACCTGGATGGCGTGGCTGTCTCAGCGTTTTGCATGGCTCACTGTGAATGAGACGGTAGTTTTATATGAGCTGGAGCGCGTTCTGAAACGACATGCATGAAGGTTACGTTTGGTTAGGCTAGGTTAGTTGTGATGTATGTTACAAAATGGTACGTACTCACCCTGAGCGGTTGGCAGGTTTGCTGAGCATCTGAGCACTATGCACGGCATACGTTTTTGTAGGTTTTGCGAATGACGTCATCGTTATGAGTGAAATTGCTGACGTGAAATTCGGAAAAGAAGTTATGCTTAGACAAGCCTGATCAGCGGTGGGTGAGGTAGTCAATGACGTAATGATCGCAAGTGGTGCTGTCGAAACCTTGCAGTCTTCTGGCGTTGGTTGACCAACGCGTCCCGAATATTAAATTTAAGAATTGAAGAAAATGGGAGGAACGAGGTCCTATTCCATAACTGTCAAAATATCCTCCCTGAGAGTTTCGGTCCACAAAGATGCAAACCCAGTGTTGACCCGGTTTGGTGCTGGGGTCGGTGTTGGCCACCAGTGCCAAAGGAAGCGTTTGAATGCCGTGAAGTGTGGGTAGTCTATCGCAGGGTAGACGCCTAAAAAGTGGGATGAGGTAGAGGGGCATGTGGATAGAAACCGTTGGATTTGGAAGGTGTTCATGATACCAAGATGGATCTGTTGGCGTCAATTTCGACGGTGAGGTGTATTTCCGCCAGTACCAGAAGAATAGCGGGTTCTGTCAATTTATCGGCAAAACCGATGCTTATAGACACGGTGCCTTGGCGCTGACCCGAGATATGAGACTCGTTTGCGCTCATGTCTGCAGTGAGATCGAAAGCCATGATGGTATAACCTTGCGGGTAGCTTTCTCTAGAGATGGAGTGACCCTCGTCTTTGAAATGAATACCTAGTCCGTCTTGCAGGGTTTGAAAACATTGCAAATAGTGCTCCTTTGTAAAGTCAGATTGAAGAGGTTGAGAGGGAACGGGTTGTCTGCTTACATAAAGCTGAAAGAAGTTCATTTTAAAATGTTGCAAATTGTACGGAGGGCCGTACGGATTTTAAAAGCAGGGTGGCCGACACGATGTCGACGTAGCCCTTAAACGAGTCTACGTCGGAAAACATATAAAACTGGGGCAAGGCAGGAGTGAGTTTGACGGTCATGCTGACATTGTTTAAAAGCAGTTTTTCCTGTCTAAACAGAGCATTGGACAGAGGACCTATGAGCTGAACGACGTTCCCACCTTTGGTAAACCCGTGTCGCCACTGGAAACCCGCATTGGCGATAAAAATGTTCATGATGCCTGCAGTGTCCTTTCTCCAGAGTTGCTCATGGAATCTTCGGAGTAATTGAGAAAAGTTTCCAGGTAGGTTCTGTAGGGGTATCCAGCCTGCGGCATGGAGACGATGACGTTATTGAGGGAAACCTCTACCTGTTGAAACAGGGAATTTGAGGCATTGTTGACCAGAGTGGCGATAACCTCGTCCTTTATCGCCTGACCGTTGTCATCGACAACGCGGACCACGAGTTCGAGGACGACGTAAGTCAAGTCCAGGTAGTTGTCTGCATTTGCGGAATAATGAAAGGTGATGGGGGCATTTTTCATTAACGTGTTTTGAGGGTTTAGGTATAAGAACCGCGACTCCTCAATGTTCATCTGAACGGGACGTCTTGAAAGAGGTCCAGTTCGGAACTCATGTGCACGGTTGCCATTACGAAAACGTCTTGCACCTTGCGCCTACGGTGTTTAAGCTTCGACTGTTTGCTATTTTTGGATTTGACGCGTTTTATTCTCTTGAGTCGTCTCGCGCCCGAACCAAGCATGGCATCGAGCTTTTCGTTGGCCTTTCGCTTTAAATTGGACCCTGCCTCTTTGAGCCTGTGCTTAAAGTGCCGTTCCCGGGTGACCACATCGGAGAGCACGTGAGAATCCACCTTTAGGGCCTCCTTTCCGCCCGCATTAGCCCCGCTCTTTATAAACGGCAGCACCGTTCGAAACAGTCCTCCAAGGGCTGAAAACAGCCCGCTACCTCTTTGGTAGCGCTTGCCCCTGTAAAGAATGAAATCGCGATCATCGAATGCGCCACCAGCCTGATTGAGGTAATACTGTGTCATGGCGTGCACGTCCATTATGACGGTTTCGGTCGAAAGGTGAGAACTATAGTAGAGGAAAATCCGTCTGCGAATGGCAAGAGATCGCCATAACCGTTCCTTAAATATATGTTGACCGTCTTGAAGTCTTGCTGAATCAAGGGTACCCAATTTTGAGGAAAGAGCGTCTTTTCATCGCTCATGTAAGTGTTGTTGCTTCTTTCGTATTCAACGGCCACGCTCTCTATGACTTGCGGAAGGTGTAGCCCACCACTTGAGGCCTCACTAGATTGCAATAGATGAACATTTCGTAAGGAAAGCCCATATACGGATCTACAGGGTGTTTAGTTTCTTTCTGAAGGACGAAGTTGGTGTAAGGCTTGTACCCCAGCATTTTCGCCATAGAGGGTGTTAAGAGCATGCTGTGGATGCAGTGTAGCGGTTCCACTGGATGCTCCGGGTTCAAAGTTTCCCCCTGACCCTCTTCCACCTCACCCTCCTCTTCTGTTGATTCGCCTTTGTGCGGTTGCGAACTCTCGTCGGGTTTTGGTTTCGAAGAAGAAGTAGAAGGTTTTAAAGGGCGAGACGCACCCTGGGTGGGTTTTTGCTGCACCGAAACTGCGGGTTCAGGTTTCGGTTTCGGCTTCGGCTTAGGTTTCTGGTGGGGTGCATCGTTCAAGACCGTGCCGATCGTGCGCACGAAATTCTCTACGAAGCCGCCGAATGCAGTTTTCGATAATTGTTCGGGGTGCGTGACGGCTACGTTCATGGTGTACTTGGTGCCCACCAAGCAGGCATCGTCTAGAAAGAGCTTATAAAAGTTTACCGGATACCTGACCTTTTGCAGAGCGACTTCCCATTCCCTCTGCAGAACGATTCTCTCGTGCAAGATGTTCGAAAAGTTTGATGTGGTGTTATCCTTAAAGTGGTCCATCGAAGCATTGCTGACCAGGGTGAGAGAAAAGGGTTTTGTCTTAATCATGCCGAATCGATCGTCGAAGCCAGGATCCACGAGTTAAATTTGGTCGGACACCCCTTCTACTTTACCAAGACCTGTTTGTTGCGTCCGCGACCTTTGGTTTGTA
Organism: Hymenopus coronatus; assembly: GCA_030762935.1. Taxonomy (NCBI): domain Eukaryota; kingdom Metazoa; phylum Arthropoda; class Insecta; order Mantodea; family Hymenopodidae; genus Hymenopus; species Hymenopus coronatus. The sequence goes on along the minus strand of CM060888.1, from coordinate 138,646,384 downwards.
AGACGCGTTCGATCTTGAAAGTCTCGGGAAGTGCAACCTTCTGTAGCTCTTCGGTGTAAAATATTCCGTCTATGGCTTCTCCGGTCAGATCCTTCAACTTATATACCACGGGTCGACCGCGCACCACCTCGGCTATCTGGAAAATTTCGTCGGTCCTATTTTGTTCGTATTCCTTGTCGAATGTTATTTTCTCTTTGGAAATGCGCACGTGATCGCCTAAGGAATATCTGAGCGCTTTCGCGCGAGGGAGGCGTCTGTGGGCGTCGAGATTGTGGTACACCTGTAAAATATTGGATTCGTCCACGTTCTTCGGCGCCATTTTTATGGACCTATGATACGAGCTGTTGTACGACTCGAGTAAGGCTGAAAGCACCTCCACGTATCTGTAACTGTTTTTAAGCGTGAAATATTTCCACATCTTGGTTTTCAAAGTGCCGTTAAAGCACTCCACATTATTTTTGGTCGTGTAGTGCTTCACGTTGTGTTTCTTTAGAAAGTCGCGAAAAGTTTTGTTCGTAAACTCCGTTCCCTGGTCCGTTTGCAGGACTCTAGGAACCCGCTGAGACAATATGGAGCAAAACGCTCGCACAACCTCGGACCCCTGCTTTGATTTTAGGGCGACGGCCCAGGCGTATTTTGAAAACACATCCACGACGGTTAGAATGTGGACGTACGGTCGGTTATGCTCCCTCACGCTCTTCATGACGTTCAGATCGGCTTCCCAAAAATCGTCCATATTGGTCACGTGTTAATATCTGGTTGGGAACCGCTTTCTCACCGGTTTGTGCAAGGTGTAACTGTCCTGATTTCGAAGGAAGAACTCAATATTATCCCTCGACGCACCCTTGGCCTTGCGAAGGTCCTTCGCCGTTCCCAAACCGGCGTAATGTTCCGGTTTTACATAGTATCGCCTTAACGCCTTCCATTCCTTCATCCTTCACTTGTACAGTGGTTGCCAGAGCCGCTTGCGCAACAGATATCTCGCGGGAGGCGTCTTCGGTTTAATCTTTAAGGGCAATAGGGGGCTCACCCTCTTGTTTTTGCGAGGCGAGAGCGGATTGATCCTTATGGTTCTGGGTTCCACCTCTTTTTTCGCCGGTAAGAGGTCCTCGTAATCGTCGTCGTCGACATCGTCGTCGTCAAGGTAGGGTCGTCTGACTTGTGTCACCAGATCGAGATAGTGTCCCAATTTATGCTTTACGAGACGCCACTTTTCGTCGGCCGAGTGTTTTGCACGCTGCACATTTTCGATTTCTTTGGAAAGCCTCGAAATAGTTTTGTGGATGACGTGAAGCTTGTCTACGGTTTTTGGCTGCGGTGCAACGACGATCTGTCTTGCGTATTTCAGTCTGCGAGTTTGGACACCAGAGCGCTACCCAGCGTAGCTAATAAGGGGAGCAGAAAACCCTTTTTTGAACCAATATTTTCTTCTTTTTCTTCAGCGGGACTCGTTTGTCGACCAACTTCCTCCACGACGCTTTATGCCTCTTTAAGCGACCCAAGCACTTTTTCGGTAGTTGCACGTGACCTCTGCACACGTTGAGCATACATTCACAAATGGCCTTAACGAGATCTCCATCGGCATTTTTTAACAACTTTTTGCGCTGAGGAGCCTTTGCCTTGGCCAAAACGGTCAAATTGCCGTGCAGTCTCGCTATGCGCGGGCTGCTTAGTTTAGCAATGATTAACCTGCCTCCAGCCATGTTTGCACGCCAATGACCAACGCGTCCAAATGAACGCCCCCAGCGTGTTTCAAAGAACCGGGGATCGAACCCTTGACTCCTGAAAGTGGACCTTGTGTGAAATAAAGTCGCGTTAAAAGCGGTCTGCGTTGGGTACGAAATGCGACAATGTTTCATCCGGCAGCACACCGGTTCGATACCTGTATCGGCTAGGCGTATATTGCGTGCAGTCGAGCACCAGATATCCGTGCGGATGCTCGGTGGCCTTCTCGAAAGCATCCAAGAGAAACCTAGAGTTTGTGGGTTCGATTTTCTGACACAGTCTTTCGATCTGCATCTTATCCCTGTTGTTTTTGAAGACCACGATGTAGTTTGCATTCAGAGAGATGTTGCGATACTTCTGACCCTGCGGGAACACGTTTTGCAGAAGGTACACGATGCCGAATCGCTTGTGATGCGAGTCCTTGGTGTAAAAATTCGACACGCTCGAACCGCCGCCTTCCAGCATCAGGTCGTCCAGGATGACGCCGTCGTTCTCGTCCACCGAAGCCAGTTCGGGGACGCCTGCGTGGATCTCGCACTCCAGAGGCAAGACCTCGAGACTCGGCGAATACTCCGGCGGGTTGCACCACATCACCTTTCTCGGACACCTGTCGAACATCTCGCCCGCGTGACGGATCAGGTTTTTCACAAAGGTCGATTTCCCGCATCGCGACGGTCCCGCGATGAGCATCGTGCTTGGAAAATTGAATATCCTCGGGGCGCGCGGCATCGTGGAGTCCTCGGTTCGAAATGACTTTGGGCTGTCATTGTTACCTTCATTTATGAACCCTCTTGTAGCCATAGGGAAGGGAGTCGTGGTCGTCGACGAGAACGCGCTTGTTCACCACCATCTTGAACGTCTTTACGTATGGTTCCGTGACCACGGTCCAAGAGGGCTTTCTCGAGATCTGCCCGCCCGTCAGAATCACCGACTTTGCGGGCTCCTCAGCACCATGTCGCGAATGACATCTGGATTCACCAGCTGCAGGTTCCTCGAATTCAGGGTAATTCCCTTCACCTTGCACACCAAGAAGGTCTTACCGGTCTCGGGGCAAACGATCTCCATGCAGTAACTCTTGGGCCCCGTGGTGGCAAACCGGGAGATGTAGGATCCCCGACCGCACTTCTCCAGCTCGTCCGTCATGTCTCCGAGGAGTCGTCCGACGGACGGCGTCCACGCACGCGGAGACGCGACGGCGACGACGGAGTCGGTGTCGAAGTAGAGCACACCCGCTCTCCAAGTCGCTCGAGGTAGGAGTACAGCACCAGGCGCGCGTGTGCCGTGGTGTAAGCTGCATGCAGGGCTTTGGCCGTGGGGTTCACCTTGGGACTCGGCTCGCAGTACCCCCACACCACGTACATGACGTCCTTCGTCACGGGTACGAAGCACTGCACCTCTACCGCCGGGTCGTTGAGCCGGTCCAGCAGGCGGTCGTACCGGTCCACCTGCTCGCACATGGGGAGTCCACCGCGCTGACCTAGCTTACCCCAGAAGCTATACAGCATCAGCTTGGCTAGTTCCCGCCGGCCAGGGTTGGGAACGATGGTCTCGGGATCTAGGGTCACACCTTCGTGCTCCGAGAACTCCCTCACGTACCGTCCCTTTGCTGCAGGCGTGTCGCAGTCCTTTGGCCAGCCGGAGGCTTCGGTTTTGATCTTGAGGAACTGGTTCACGTAGTCCTCGAACAGCCCCTTGCCTCCAGTGGCCGGGTCGTGCTGCACCACGTCGTACTCTCAGATCTCGTGGACCCGGAGCAACCGGTAACCCGCCTGCAAGGCCACCTTCATCTCGTCGATGACCCAGGTGCCCGACAAGGTCCTCTCTTGCTCGTCATGTCGATATACTTCCTGATTCTCCGCCGATACACGCACAGCCCCTTGCCTCCAGTGGCCGGGTCGTGCTGCACCACGTCGTACTCCCAGATCTCGTAGACCCGGAGCAACCGGTAACCCGCCTGCAAGGCCACCTTTATCTCGTCGATGACACAGGTGCCGACAAGGTCCTCTCTTGTTCGTCATGTCGATATACTTCCTGGTTCTCCGCCGATACACGCACAGCCCCTTGCCTCCAGTGGCCGGGTCGTGCTGCACCACGTCGTACTCCCAGATCTCGTAGACCCGGAACAACCGGTAACCCGCCTGCAAGGCCAGCTTCATCTCGTCGATGACACAGGTGCCGACAAGGCCCTCCCTTCCTCGTCGTGTCGACATACTTCCTGATTCTCCGCCTCTGCACAAGCGCCACACAGCGGGAACATCAACTTTCCGCTGATTCACGCCGGCAGCACCGGGTGATACAGGCTCTGAGCGGCAGAACATTGCACTTCAGAAGGCCAGCCCGCACGTCCTCTAGGCGTGGAAAGCGATCCACATGGATCTTGGGGTGACCCACGGGATAGGGCTTCGTCTTGTTCACGAACGGGTACAGGCTGAACACGTCGTAGTAGAACATCTTGGTGTCCCCTTTGGACTCGCAGTAGGTCTTGGTACAATTGGTGCGGCCGCCATAAAAGGCGTCTCTCGGGTTCAGGGGCTCGGGTATCGGGAAGTGTTTGACATGGCTGGCGAGGTCGGGGTTGGCCTTCGTAATGGCGACGAACTCGCACTCCCACATCTCCACCACTGTGTACCCGGCATCTCTGATCTTTTCGGTGATCTTCTCGGTGCTTTCCAATCTAGAGGCCATGGTTTCGTTCCCCGTGTGGTATACCGCGGCATGGCGATTCACAAAACATCGCCGACAGCCATGGTAGAAGCACCCGTGAAAGAAGTAGACGTACTTCACATCTCCATCCCGCCTGAACCCGTCCACCTTGTGGCCGAGAGTTTTGACTTCTCGCCCTCTCATCGCGTGATGAATGATCACGTAGTCTTGTAACTCCATCCATGTCAACCAAATGCAGGCTATGCGCGACTGCTTGTCCGCCAGGCGGTAACCCCCTGCGGGTAAGAGGGCAATTTTTTTCGGCGGCATGATTCGCTTCCTTTACACGCACATGCACGCCTGCGCGAAGGTGACGCATTCTCTGAGCGGCTCTATACCGTTCTCGTCTAAGAATTCCTTTCGGAATTTGGCAACTCCCTGACTAAGCAAAAATACATCCATCTGGCAATACTTCACCATTTCTGCCTTCATGTCGAAGACGTATGCGCAAGCCACTTTTTCGTCGTGCCACAGTTCGAAAGCTCTTCGATCCTCTACAGACATGCCTCCGGGACAGTAATACTGTTTATCGGGAATCGAACCCACGTAGTTCTCGTTTTCCTTCGTATTAAAGAGGTAAGGAAATAGCCTAGGTCTTGGAAAAGCGAGAGAGGGCCATGGGTATGAAGTTCAGCGAGTCAAGAAACGTGACGTCATCATACCTTATTCTGTAGATCTTGCCTCCGTTCATAATCAGCTCCGACGTCCAGCCTAAATGCTCCACCATGTACTTTAATAAGAACTGACCATCGTACGCTCTCAGGTTGTGGGCCACCACGAACACGTCCAAGGCTTCGAACCTCGCCTGCAGCATGTGCTCAAACAGTTGTTTCACGGGGTCGTCCATAAAAACCCATTCTTTCACGCCGCACTCTGTACAATACGCTATCTTGCGCGGCTCGTCAATGCAAAGAACGCACGCTTGATACAACACGCACAAGTTTGGGACATGCTCGTACGTGTTTTCTTTCCCACTGTACCTAGTGCTTTGAGTACACTCAAAGTCGATGAACATGAAGACGTAATGGTTTCTTTTGTTCTTTGAAGCGTACGGCTGCATGTAGCACATATGATCGGCGTTCACGTGAGTCTTGCAATGGCTACAGTACTTTTCGCCGCACTTATGAACGGTTTTCCTGCTCCTCGAATAAACAATTAGCATAGCATCTCGGACCCTTAAAATCTCGGCTACACGAACTACAGTGAATGAACTTGTAAGAATGAGTACCGCACTGTTGGTGACATTTTGTACAGTTCAGGTCGCACCTATGATGTTCCCTTTTGTGTGATGAGGGATGATGACACTGACAGCCATACCACTTACATTTAAAACATTTGTGAATGTCTACGACGGCGTTAAAGTGCTCTTCGTGATACATCAGGTCGATGTGTTTATCGCTTTGTTTTTGTGACGCGTACAGCACGAGCTTTACCGTATGATCGCCAAATACCGTCAAAGCGTAGCCTTTTAACGCCTTATCAAAATCTGATACGTCCTCTATAGAAAACAGGTCTTCTATTGTTACGCCTATGCTATCGCACAGTGCCACGGCCTTTTGTTTCTGCAGATACTTGGACCGCGTCATCGTCCTATAATTCACGTCACCATCCACCCTCGCTTTACCCACGACAATGGCTCTAGGTAAGCACAGGTGGTCTTTGTTACGAATTTCTATAATGCCCTTATTACCCTCACAATCACTTCACGGTTTGTAGCACGAACCCGAGACTCTCTTTGTCCATACAAACGAGACTTTAAGCGGACCTCCTAGCAAGAACTCCTGGTTACTCTGCATCACTTTTTCAATATATTGTACAATCGCCTAAGCGTTCACTTGCTCGACGCGCCTAACGCTCATATTGAAGGCTTTGGACGCCTGCTTGTCGTCCGATATGGATAGTCCTAAATAACCGGGTTCGTTCTCCAGTATCTCCTCTTTGGCAAAATTTAGAATATTCTTAAAAAGTAACAACACCCATTGCTCCGGGTTTGCATCTCTGGGCACCGGGTTCACGGTAATTTCGGTTTCAGTATAACCAGAATAGAGCTTCGTCATGGTCCTCTGTTTGTGACTTATGATGTCGAACCCGGACTGCAAGGTTAAGTTTTCACTCACCCCATCTCCCATTCTGCTATGAAAGACTTATAAACACAATGCGCACAATCACTCGACCTGCAAACTACTCTTTTTTCCCTGCGTCTTTTAAGGTATATATTCTCAGACAACACCTAAAGTCAACTGTGCGGTTTCTTTACGGCGTAAATCAAACGCATTGCTTTCACAAGAATAATCGTTGGTACAGCGTAAAGTCGTAAAGGAGTAAGCAAGCTAACCAACACTCGATATTCCTAATATTCACTTTTTTAGGTAAATTCTCACTTCGGCCAGCGGCTTATCACCCACTGCTTTTACACACGGCTTATCGTGCCAGCAGTTTCCGCCTGCGCACTCAGTTAAAGGCCTCATTAAAATTCCCAACGCGTTATCGCGCCGCAGTTTCCCATAATGTAATCGCTCCATTTTCCGGAGTACTTCCGGCCTAACCGTCTTGCAACCGCTGCATCCGGTTCTGATATGAACCAGTTTCTCCAACCATCGACCGCAATACCACATTTAGAAGATTTCGTGCTAATGAGACTTCCGTTCGCACGGTGATTTAACAAGCTCACGTGCATTTCGCAACCATTTAATCAACGCGGCCATGTTGTGACGCACGTCCCCTCCGCTGATTACGGATCCTTTAAAACTCGCCACTTTGGCTCTCCGGCTTCGCTCTCAGTCTTGTAGCACCACGCGTACTCACAACATGGAAGGTTTCTCTGCAGTAACAGTCAGCGAAGAAGTTTTTTTTGTCACCCTCTTCGGGGTACATTTACCGTGAGCTGATCACTCGACAACCTCTTCACTTTGTCCACTACAGCCATCCTGAGAACAACATACAACAGTTCTGGCAGAACGACCAGCAACAGCTACCACCTATAGGGCCTCAGCCGGCGCAGGCATATCTTCATCTGCCAACTGTTAACCAAGGCTTACAACATCAAGCTGTTTGGCCTCAGCCGGTAGAGGCATACCATTCTCTACCAGCTTTTAACGAGGCCTTCCAGCACCAACCTGCTTGGCCTCAGCTCCAAGAAGGAGAAGAATCTTCGTCTTCGGTAGAAGTGCTGCCCAACTCCATCGACGCCGACAGCGGGGTCTTTTCGGCCGCTGTTGCTTCAGCAGACACCATCTCGGCGTTACCTACATCAGCCTACTCTCCTGCTTCCTCCCTCACCCCCTCTTCGAGCATCTTCCACTACTCCTTTACTCCTCCATATCCACAACCCGCCCATCCCCAAACCAGCTCCTCCTCTTCCAGCGACCCTGAAGTGACCCCACTTCGCCGCACCTCGACTCCTCTTGCTTCTTCATCCCTTCCTTCAGCTGCTATTTTTCTCCAGTGACGCACAGCGACCAACAACACCCCCACTTTCAACCCCATTCCCCTTACTATCCTCCACCTGCTTTCAATCACTCCTACACCCCCTATTTTACTCAAACGTATTTTTCCCCACCCATTCAATCCTCACCATCCCCGCTCCTAAACCTTAATTACTCCAACACTTCCCCACCACCCTCCTCGCTGGTAGGGGTACTCTCTTGCTCACCTAGCAAGTTCGCGAGGAAGCCAGTTCGCCGAAACCTGTTCCCCCAGTGGGACAAGAGTTCTATGCTGCTGCAGCACAGTGCTGGATGGTGCCGCTTCGCCCCCTGCAAGCAAGACGGATACGACCATCTGCTGGCCAGCATCCCGGAGGTTGTCCACGACCAGGAGCACTTGGCCGATTATGGGCTGCCTCTGCTGGTTCCCGTCACCCAACAGGTAAGGCTGCGGTTGGCGCAGAATCGGAACGCTTCTTCCACACCAGCACGACACGCCAAGAAGCGTGGTCTCGCCGACTCGTAAGTGGTTGTGATTTAAGTGTTCATAAGGTTTGTGCAGTGTTTTTTCTTTTTATGTAACAAGCATTTTCGTTACCTTATTATTATGTTTTATGCCCTATACCATCTAAAATACTTTTCGGACAGCACAATCTAAAATTAGTCATTCTTTTATGCTGTTTAATTCAATCATAATTTACAGTATAAAAATAGTACTTGCTGTGCTTTGTTCGATAAATGTGCAAATGATGAAGAGAAACAGTACATTGCAACTCGATTGCCTTATATGTGCGACGATAGTCTTGTGTATATATTTCTACATAACGGGTCACCGCAAAAATATGCTGATTGTTTTGTTATCCCTGGCCTTATTTATCGACCACGATGCTTATTTTGCCAAGCCTACAAACAGTGTGTTATACTGAACCTTCCAAACCCGTACAAACATTTACACACATTTCTCTGTAAACGTAAACCATCCGATGTGCGACATCACTTGTGTTAAAATGCCTACTTTCAACTGTACAAAGTGTGGACATTCCAAGCACTCCGTGCAACACTGTGCTATGTGTATCACTTAACATTTTACTGTTTGGTATGCTACAAACATTGACAGTGATATATACAATCCTCGATGTTTAAAATGCTTAGCGCTGCGTGCGTGTATAGTAAATGATAAACCGAATCCGTATGGACACATACGCACACAGTATGTTTCTCTATATGAATGCAAACGCTGTTCACAGTGCTGTCCGTAAATGTTCCTGTATATCATGTAAATAGTGTGCTATTTAGTGCTGCTTAAAAAAAATGTTACCATCCCTTGTTTCAAGAAAAAAAAAAAAAGGTATGTTTTTGTTATGTGTTCTCTCTCTCTCTCTCTCTCTCTCTCTCTCTAGGTTTATTTTTATTCGTGTTATTTTTGCACTGCACACTCTCAAAATACACTTATAAAACAATTCTTTGTGTCTCATTTAACCTGATTTTCATTATACCTAGTTAAGGGTCTTCCTTTCCTACTCCGCATATTTTTTCTTAGCAGTCCTAATATTTCTATTAAAAAAAGTAAGCTATTTCTAAAAACAAATATCGTAATTCCAGATATCAAACTACTGCTTTAGCAATTCAAAAAAAAGTTAATGATCTTATTATATATTAAAGAAAAAGCAGAATGATTACAATAAGTTATATTTTGTATTCTATTTCAGCTACCTTTTCATTTCGTCTCAAATTCTAACTCCCCTTCCTCTCCCACCTCCTCACTATCTCCTCCACCAACTTCCACTCCTCCCTCCTCCTCCTCCGCAAGGCCTTCATCGTACGTTTCCTCATAATTAGGAAATTCCTGCTCGCCGCGAATACATGCATTTTCCAATTTCCCAATCATTTGCTTTAATGCTTCAAACTCGTCGTTCAGTTTCACCACATTAGCTTTTATTCTGTCCACTAATTCCTGCTGATTCGTCACATTCTGCTTTTTCTCTTCCAGTTCTTTTTTCATTCTTTCCACCATCTCTCGCATTCCTCTTGAACTCTCCACACATTCTCGCCTCTCCTTGTTTGCAAGGTCCATCTCCCTTTTTATCACCTTCGCGTTGCTATCGCATTCCTTTTTCAGCTTCTGTTTCATCGAATTCAACCCCTTCTTACACCTCTCCGATGCCGCTTTTCTTATACTATTCACCGACACCTTCCCAGCTTCCCCACCATTTCCATTACATTCCGAATTTATTTTCATATTCCCCTCCGCAGACCACCTACTCGCTCTCTTCACCCTTCCACTTACTTTCATCCCCCCCACCCAGACTTAACTCCCATTCGCCATTCCCACATTCACCAAATATGTATACAAATTTTTCAGAAAAATAGGAATTCATCTCATTCACCACGCTATAAGCCATGACCAGCTGCGTCTCCTCAGGAGTCAATTTCCATTCCAAGTCCAACCCCTCCGGCAACTCTAACGTATCCATCAACAAATTACAGTCTATCATCTCCATAAGAATCGAACAGTTGTCGCTAGTATACATGCTCATCGGATTTTTATAAAATTTACACCTGTCCGCCTCCTCACTCTTCCTACCTTTCTCACACCCACAAGTTCCATTTACAACGTACCCCTCCGGACACTCCATCTGACCAATTTTTGCACCCCCATACATCATCCCTGAACACCTTCGCCGCTTCTGACATCTCGTTATCGGCTTTAAACAATTATACACGTTCTTAAGTGTCCCCAGGTTAATAAAATCAGATCCAAACCTACACCCACTACGCTTCTGGTATAAGCACGTGCAATTAGGCAACAATTCGTAATCCTTATCACACCTCGTCACATTTTCCAAGTGACCCGTCTCGTCATTCAACTCAAACCCGCACCTCCCAAAACTAACGCAGCTTTTCTCAGCGCTACCTAAAACCGCCGTCACCAACACTATCACAAACACAATCATGTTTGCTATCTATCACCTTACACCCTCGCTGTACACCCCTTTTATACCTTTATCACCCACTACACTCATCCACCCAACCACATCGCGTCTTATTACCACCAATCACAAACTTCCATTTCATTCTTTCCATGAATCACAATACCTTTTATTTCCACCAATCAAATCATGCCACGTCACTTCCTCATACCATTTTTACAGCGTTTTTGCTAACCATTCCCTCTTTCCCTTCCAAGCTCCCGAGCACATCACTTCGCTGCTCCCACGTCACTTTATCTTCATCCTTAATCCAAATCCTCCAACCAATCACAAGACACTCTATTTCCACCAATCCCTACCACCCATTTCATTCCTATCCACCAATTATAGCCCGTCTTATTTTAACCAATAACACATCTCCACGTCACATCCTCATCCCACCATATCAAACCCTCTTTCCTATCCAAACTTCCATCCTCATCACTTCAACCAACACTTCCTCAAATCACGTGACCTTAATCCACTTCAAACTGGTGGTAATCCACAACCCAAATTATCCCATTTGCGATTCCAATAATCCTTCCGCTCTAACGGCACTTTTCAAACTTAACGCCCTCACTCTTAATCCATCCTTAATACAGCGGATTACGATCCATTCTTGCGGTAATCCACAACCCAGATTATCCCATTGGATTAACGTTAATCCTCCCGCGGCGCTTTCTCAAACTTACCGCCCTCACTCTTAATCCATCCTTAATCCATCGGATTAAGATGGATTAATAGCGACACTAGCGCCTCTAGCGGCAGGATTAACGTTAATCCACTTGGATAATCCGGGACTAATACTACTGGCACCAAGTAGGTGGTGCTAAAGGATAGTCCAGTCGAGCTGTTCTACTGTCCGTAGCCAGAAATCCTCATCTCCTCACACCACAAGTATCACTTAGATCGGCGACAAGCAGATGGTGCTAGGATGCCGTCCAATCTATTGTTTACTAGTCTGTGGAAAGATAGCAGCGCTATTGCAATTACCATCTAATGTCAGTTTTCTATAGTTTTAAACTAAAGGTGGAATTTGTGGTTTGTATGCGCAACACATATCCAATTGGCAACTGAGAGAAACCACGAGAAAACGCCAGCCCATGGGATCGGGAACCAGGACCTCCAGAATGCGAGCCACAGACTGAATCATCCCAAGCGACCGCATGTGAGCTTTGGGGTGGACAAAGTGGCGCATGTGTGGGTTTTCTACGGGTTGTCCGGTTTCCCCCGCCATCGCATTCCACCGGTGATCCATCTTCATTCATGTATCATCAGTGTCACCTCCTGTGGTGCCATAAGTAGTTAAAGCGGGCGTTAAACACACACCAAAAAAAAAAGTCATCCCACTGGTTTGCGTTTCTTCTTAGTTTAACAACACTTTGTCTCTTCAAGCGTTTATAGCTCCATAGCAATAAATAGTTATATAACATACAAAGTAAATAACTCACATTAGCACTTCACAGTGTTCCAAAGCTGTAAACACTTCTTTACAAACTTATGTTAACCTTAGGAAGAGGACTATCTGCCTTTTGACGCGCTCCTAGTTGAATAGATGGAAAACTATTGTTTGTCATAGATAACGCATCTGACTCTTGGCAACATTTTATCTCACTTTGGTTTACCCTAGAAAAAAGCGTTGGGTTCTGACCTTTAATTATTAGTTACTGCGTGATAACCATAGAAACACCAAATACCAGACTTTTACTGAACAACGCGTTTTCTTAGAATTTTTGGGTCTACGAATATTTAAAATATCTAAAAATTTATATAGTCTGATACAGAAAAATATTTTATGGAGGATAACACGCTAAAAGCAGAAAAGTGTAGCAACTGAGTTTTACCCATCTTATTGGCAACTTGGCGACAGAGTGAGAGCAGAAAATGGCAAAGTTAATGACCACGTGTAGGCATTAGATGCAGAAAGAGATATCCCTTTTAATTGCATACCATTTTTAAGGTTGAGACAAGCTATACTTACGCTTAACATTGTAGTACCAACTTTGGAACACACATTCTCGCAAGGAAATTGTGAGGAAGTCGCTAAAAGGATCGCGAAACATGTTATCCAGTTCCATGGGCTGTTTACTTATAAAATAAGATGCATTCACTTTAAAAAGCTTTTCAGGAGCAACATTTTAAAACTATTCTCTCAAGTGGTGATACATTTCTATATTGCTAATTTCGGCCATATTTCATTGAATATTTACATCCGGTGAATATCATTAATGTAAAGGTTATGTAGTTGTTAAATAAATTAGAGATCCAATAAGTGTTTTTTTTTTACATTGGAAAAGTTAAAATACCACCTAGTGTTACAACGCTTTCTGGGTTGTTCGTTCAATACTATGGCGCTGCTAATAAACGATGGATGTCAGTTCCGGGTAATTGACGAAGTATGATTGAATAGTCTTAGTGTATTTTCTGGTGAAGACTGCAGTGAATTCTAGCTGTCCAACAAGGAAGGCCGTGAACATTTTCCTATTTTACTATTTATTTTGTTATTGGTCATTATTATGGATCGTACTAAATTTCGTTTCCTAACATTGCACAGCCAACTCTAAAATGTGTTCCAGAGTTCTTGAGGTTAATTTTAAACCCAAGTTATGCTACAAATAAGTAGCGAATGGACCTCTTAAACAACGCCTCCCTGGAAACTATTCAATTCCGCACCTCGAGGGTGAGTCATTAAGTACATGTGTTAGGAATGAAAACGCTACTTTTTAAAATAGTCGCATTTTAGAGCCTTTGTTTCAAAGACGGCGGCGACAACTCCGGATAAATGGTCAAGTGCGTTGATGTGGTGAAACACAGTTCTTTTGCGCCAAATTGGGCCATTTCTGCTTCAACTTCCAATTAGGCCACTAACCCACTGTAGTAGTCGCTTTACCTTGTTCTAAGAAGTCAATAAGAAGATACCCTTCGCATTCAAAAAAATCGTCGGCATCACTTTTCCGGTTGATGGTACCATCTTTGTCTTCTTTGGAGCGGATTTACCGGAAGCAGCCCGTTGTATTGATTGCTGGTTGGCTCGCAAAGATAATGATGAATCCAGGTCTCCTCGACGCAGACAACTCGACGAAAAAGTACTTAGGATTTCACTTAAATAGGCTTAACACAGCCGCACCTGCTTGTTGTTAACTATGGCATCCGTCGGGCTGACAACTTTTTCATCTCCAACGGATCAAGAAAAATATGAATTGCCGCTCACGTCGATACGCCCATGGTCTCTACTGATTGCTGAACTTACGATCAGCGAGAATCATATCATCGGACTTCTTCATTGATCCTCGTTAACCACATCTTAGACGTTTATCTTCAAAACGGACGTTTAAAGTCGTTGAAACAATATCCAACTGTGCTCATCGTTGACGAAAAGTACCTATAAACATCATCCATTTCGCTCGTAACTCCTGTAAGTTTCTAGTGGAAAGAGAATCACTGAACGATGCTGTACTTTTTCCATTTTATCGAAAGCACATTTAACGACTAACTGAGATGACGTCCAAATCCAAAGTAATCCATGAAACAGCCATATTTGTTTTGGTGACGTGTTACAAAAGACACCTTAGCAGCACCATATAATTTGAAACACAGGTACTTATTAAGAACCCCCTCCTATCTTCTCACGAAGAAGTCACCTCCATAATTTCTTATGCACGCCGAATATCTTTTCTTTAGTGACGCTCTTTCCGCTTTAAGTTTTCCAGCGTCCCCACACCTTGGGAAAAGTGAATATTTGCTTTTAATTCAATGCACCGATTTTCTGCACCGAACTTGCTTTTTCTTATGTTCTCGAGCACTGACCATGTTCTTAACTCTTCTTCTTTACTACCATGACATTGCACCCTGGCTCAAAGCCGTGGCTCATCTGCAAGAGAAGTTTCACGCATAAATTTAACCACTCTTAAGAATTCTGTATTTTCCTATTTCATTATTGAATATGAGAGTTTTATGGAAGGGAATAAGCTTTCCAGTATACTATCTAAAATGTGTTAACCATTTGGATTTGCTAAAAAACATTTACAAAATGTTCAGAAGATGAGATAATTATGGTAGCTTAAGTGAGAAATCTAAAATTCACCAATATTTTAATATAATTTAAACAATTTCTAGAAAATTATTTTGTAGCGGATATATCAGTCCTAAGGAGTTTGACAGGATTTTGAAATTATTTCACAATAATATTTCATTAGGGGTAGGGTGGCAAAACGAAATTAAACTAAAAGCAGCCAATGCAGTTTTGGCTAAGACTTCACACCAGGTGGACCAACTGCCCCGTTTTTGACGTGTGTCAATATTCCCTCGTGCGACTATTTCAAGTTAAACCCTGTCAGTGGAGTACTAGCAAGAGCGACCTTCGTTTTACCACTCGCAATGAGCGCAACCCGTCACCGTCCCCATCATTCTCTGACCGGCTTCAAAAAGCCCCCGTTGAGTTCTGTAACTGTTTTAATGCATGAAGGGATATCTACAGACACAAATACGGGACAGTTGGGTCACCTGCTATATGCAAACTTCAAAGCATATAGCTGCATAGCAAATATTTTACTCTATACTGCGTAGAAAAAAAATATTGTATTAGGTAAAACCATTTGTTAACGTAATATAATTTTATAATTTGCTCTCAATTTTTATCTTCTATCATAAAAATATTAAAACTGAGCTTTATTAATGACCTTTCTAAAACTTAGTTGAAAGATCTTATAGAAATTTCAAATCAATGACTTTCAGTTGGATTCAAGTAAATATAGATTGCAATGTTGAATACATGTTTGGTATAATAATAATAATCATAATAACAGCAACAATACAATCATCGACTTTCGAGAAGGTCGGACATGCCAGATCCCTAAGCAAACACTTGAAAGTGTATCTCAGTGTAACAGTACAAGTCAAACAAGAAGCGGACGCTGTGAGCACACACTCCCAAACCCGGGACATGTTGCATACAGTCCGAGAGCGCCAGCTGTTTGCTCATCAACAATCAGTGATGATGACTTTCACAACTTTGGAGAGATACACACAACTAAGAGTTAAAATGTTAGCTGAGACCTGAAGCGATCACATACGTCACAAAACATAATGTACAGAACCGTTGTGTTCCACACATGTATTTCAAAATATGTCCAAGGCAAACCAATGTAAAGCAAACGTATCATTGAATGTTGCAGAGATTCTGGATGAGCAAAGAATATATGTATGAATCCAAACCGAAAGACATGTAATGCCATATAACAAGAGTGGCAGCTCTAGTGTTATTCGTTAATCAAAATATTGGTATAAACATATACACATTGTAGAACACAATCACCTGGGTCCAAGTACCGTATGTACTGTTTACAATACTAGCTTATTATACTTATCGTACTTGAAAATAATTGAATATAGTCATATAAAGATACACATAATCTCTTTGGCTCTTTCTCTCAATTTCCCCTGTCTTAGGTTACCGAAGATGTAATTCATTCATGAACAATTCCTAGTCTCGGAATAAAAGCTGATGCTACTCCAGGACGATTAAATCAGAAGGTCACATGCGTAAATTCTCTTTATTACGATCTCCGGTTAAAACATAAAGTATGCTAACATCAAGTGTTCAATATTGCGAACGCTAGGTACCTTTAGGTTACTATATTGGTAATTCTCCTCTCTTATATATATATATATATATATATATATATTTAAATTTACGTAGGCTAATGATTTTTTATTACTTTCTCTACACGTATTATGTACATAGTGTATAGAGGAGGTATTGTACTCCACCTAAAATTCGATACCGATATTTCACTGGAAATATACGTTTTAGGGTCCCCTGAATCCAAAAAAATCATTTTCAGAAAAAGGTCCGTGTGTGTCCGTGTGTCTGTGAACATGATAACTCAAAAACGAAAAGTCTGTAAAATATCTCACTTGGCATTTAAGTTTAATATCATCCAGGGATGGGACACGAAGATTTTGCGAAAAATCCCCCCACACCAAACTACCCTTTACATGGAACTTTTTTCGAAAATTCAAATTTTATTAATAATGGCTCCAACGATTTTGATTAAAATATCGTATATTAAAGATATTTACCTTACAAATAAAATTTATATCTCGAATTTTCTGGGAATAACCTCTGAAGACTACTTTATTCTGGATGAATTTTACGAAATTTTGTATAACTGCTAAATCATAAGAGATGGACAAAAACTTACCACACAAAAAATGTAGAGCACGTTAAAACACACAACTTATATTATATACATTTTTTCGTGGAGTTGATCATTTTTTAGACATTCCTTGTTTTTGGTTTCATCTTTAAAAACTTACGCTTTTCTCATACAAGAATTTGTCAACTCCTGTCCATGCAAACAAAGAAACTTCAGTCACATAGCAACCAGCTTTTGACTATCACTTTAACTACACCTAATGTAACTTCATGATTGTTAGAACCATTGGTCTAGTATGTCTCTTGCATTAATATTTATACTTCGCTTATAAATATATTATCACAGATTTTTATTGTGTTTTACGTCCATTTTTACTCCAGACGGTACCGCAGGCGATCACACTGATGATAAATGGAATGAAGATGTAGCACCGTGGAGTGCGGGGAAAACCGGAGAACCCGCAGAAAATCCGCCACTAAGCAACTCTGTCCACCATAAATCGTGCGTGTGGTCAACTGGGATCAAACCCGGCGAGAGTTGATGAGAGGCGAGTGAATTTGTAAAACATAATGACAATTGTATTAACATAGTAAAATAACAAGGCCCTTATCTTGTCAATACCATTGTAATGCCAACCGTATGAACATTAATTCGTTATTTACAGCTTGTAGCAGTGAATATATGCAACTCGGTAAATAACTGGTATCGAACACAATTCGGGAGAAATATTGTTCTCCTTGGTATCTGTCGTATTAAATTGAATTGGTATCGAACACAATTCGGGAGAAATATTCTTCTCCTTGGTATCTGTCATATTAAATTGAATTGGCATCGAACACAATTCGGGAGAAATATTCTTCTCCTTGGCATCTGTCGTATTAAATTGAATTGGTATCGAACACAATTCGGGAGAAATATTCTTCTCCTTGGTGTCTGTCATATTAAAATGAATTGGCATCGAACACAATTCGGGAGAAATATTCTTCTCCTTGGCATCTGTCGTATTAAATTGAATTGGTATCGAACACAATTCGGGAGAAATATTCTTCTCCTTGGTATCTGTCATATTAAATTGAATTGGCATCCAACACAATTCGGGAGAAATATTCTTCTCCTTGGTATCTGTCATATTAAATTGAATTGGTATCGAACATAATTCGGGAGAAATATTCTTCTCCTTGGTATCTGTCGTATTAAATTGAATTGGTATCGAACACAATTCGGGAGTAATATTCTTCTCCTTGGTATCTGTCATATTAAATTGAATTGGTATCGAACACAATTCGGGAGAAATATTCTTCTCCTTGGTATCTGTCATATTAAATTGAATTGGTATCGAACACAATTCGGGAGAAATATTCTTCTCCTTGGTATCTGTCATATTAAATTGAATTTTCTGAGTGCAGAACTCGGCGAAAACGAAAACATTTTCTTCACCACTTTCTAGCAATAAGAAGGAGTCCTCCTAAATATAGGAGTTAATGGCTTGCGTGTTGGATTGCATTCTGTTCCTGAATTTATAAATTGGCCCAGACACGCAGTTCAGTCAACAATTTCAGATACACGGTGATAGAAAACTCCATTTGATTACCATAAAGTAGAGAGAAAAATATTGTGAAAATAACACATCAGGCTTGCATAAACCATGTCAATATCATATATATAAGGGTAGGGATGTATTTGCAGCTACATTTAATATCGTGAAAAATAATAGTTATTTTAAATATTATTTTTGTTTTCAAGAATATATTTACGCCTCAATATGGATATAACCCTTACAGCGTAACTAAGAGTTTAACACTTCAATATACTTGAAATTTCATTTTCGCTTTCTAATAAACACCCAAAGAGCCATGACAATGATATACATATTTAAAAGAAATCTGACGTGTTCCATTCACATGACTTTCTGTACATCTCTGCAACAAATTATTGTTAAAAAATTTATGTTTTTATTTATTTCATGCTAATCGGCAAAAAAAAAACTGAAAAAAGCAGAAAGTCTTTTTACTTGCTTGCTTGTAAGTAAAAGGGAAATTGGAGTACCATAGGTTAAAGAATAGTTAAAAGCTGGTTGCTATGTGGCTGAAGTTCCTTTGTGTGGACAAGAGTTGACAAATTCTTGTATGAGAAAAGTATGTTTTTCAGAGCTGGACCGAAAAGCCAGGAATATCTTAAAAACGATCAATTCCACGAAAACAAAAACGTGCATTGCATAATTTGCATGTTTTAATGTGCTCTACGTTTTCTGTGTAGTAAGTTTTTGTCCATCTCTTACGGTTTAGCAGTTATGCACAATTTCGTATAATTCATCCACAATAAAGTAGTTTTCAGAGGCCATTCCCAGAAAATTCAAGATATACATTTTATTTGTGAGGTAAATATCTTTAATATACAATATTTTAATCAAAATCGTTAGAGCCGTTTTTAAGAAAATCAAAACTTTCGACATTTTTTTCATGAAAAGGGTAGTTTGAGGTGGGGGGATTTTCTTGAAAATCTTCGTGTTGCATACTTGGAAGATACCAAACTTAAATACCCAGTTTGGGCTTTAACGGTCTTTTCGTTTGTGAGCTATGCTGCCTACAGGCACACACACACATACACACAGACAGACAGACACACAGGGACATTTTTCTAAAAATGTATTGTTTTGGATTCAGGATGTCTCAAAACGTATTTCCAGTGAAATCTCAGTATCAAATTTTTGGGTACAATACAATACCTACTCTATACACTATGTACATAGTTCGTATAGAAAAAGTAAAAAAAAAAAATCTGATGTGTTCCAGTCACATGACTTTCTCTACATCTCTGCAACAAATTATTGTTAAAAAGCCTATGCTTCTATTTATTTCATGCTAATCGACAAAAATTTAGCAGAAATATTCTTATTACTTGCTTCCTTGTAAGCAGAAGAGAAATAAGGGAGTGCCATAGGTTAAAGTGACAGTCAAAAGCTGGTTGCTATGTGACTGAAGTTCCTTTATTGGTATGGACAGGAGTTGAAAAATTCCTGTAAGAAAAAAGTCAAGCTTTTAAAACCTGAAACCAAAAACAAGGAATATCTAAAAACCGATCAACTCCACGAAAAAAATGTGTACAACATAAATTGTTTTAAAGTGCTCTACATTTTTTGTGTGGTAAGATTTTATCCATTTCTTACGGTTTAGCAGTTATCCAAAATTCCGTAAAATTCACCCAGAGTTCAGAGGCTATTCCTACACAATTCAAGATATACATTTTATTTGTCAGGTAAATATCTTTAATGTACGATGTTTTAATCAAAATTGTTAGACATTTTTTAGAAAATCAAAATTTTCAAAAAAAGTTCCGTGTAAAGGGTAGTTTAGGGTGGGGGGATTTTTCTCAAAATCTTCGTGTCGCATTCCTGGAAGATGCATCCCTGGCATTTTACCAACTTTCGTTTTTGAGTTATCGTGCCCACAGACACACGGACACACGGACACGTTGACACACACACACGCACACACACGGACCTTTTTCGGAAAATACTTTTTTTTTGATACAGGGGACCCTAAAACATATATTTTCGGTGAAATCTCGGTATCGAATTTTTTGGTGGAGTGCAATACCTTCTCTATACGCTATGTGCATAGTACGTGTAGAGAAATTAAAAATAGCAGAAATAATCTTATTACTTGATTCCTTGTAAGCAGAAGCGAAATAAGGGAGTACCATAGATTAAACGGATAGTCAAAAGCTGGTTGCTATGTGACTGAAGTTCCTTTGTTTATATGGACAGCAGTTGACAAATTCTTGTATGAAAAATCTGATGTGTACCATTCACATGACTTTCTCCATATCCCTGCAACAAATAATTCTTAAAAACCTTATATTTCTATTTACTTTATGCTAATCAGAAAAAATTAGCAGAAATAGTCTTATTACTCGCTTCCTTGTAAATCGAAGCGAAATAAGGGACAACCGTAGGTTAAAGTGATAGTCAAAAACTGGTTTCTATGTCACTGAAGTTCCTTTGTTTATATGGATAGGAGTTGACAAGTTCCTGTATGAGAAAAGTATACGTTTTTCATAGCAGAAACCAAAAAATAAGGAATCCCACAAAAACGACGAAAACTCCACGAAAAAAATGTATATAACATAACTTGTGTGTTTTAAGGTGCTCTACATTTTTTGTTTAGTAAGCTTTTGCCCATCTCTTACGGTTTAGCAGTCATTCAAAATTTAGTAAAATTCATCCAGAATAAACTACTCTTCAGAGGCTATTCCCAGAAAATTCAAGATATACATTTCATTTGCCAGGTAAATATGTTTAATCTCCGAAATTTTAATCAAAATCTTAGAGCCATTTTTGAGAAAATCAAAATTTTCGAAAAAAGTTCCATGTAAAGGATAGTTGGGGGTGGGGGGATTTTTCTCAAAATCTTCGTGTCGCATCCCTGGAAGATACTAAACTTAAATACCAAGTTTGGTATTTTACCGACTTTTAGTTTTTGAGTTATCGTGTTCACAGACACACGGACCTTTTTCTGAAAATGCTTTTCTTTTTTTGATATAGGAGACCCTAAAACATATATTTCCGGTGAAATCTCGGTATCGAATTTTTGGGTGGAGTGCAATAGCTTCTCTATATACCTTGTAAATAGTACGTATAGCGAAAACAATAAGAATATTACATTAAGTAGGTACATTAACAGAGACAGGGAGTGAATCTCACAACATATATCTGTTACAGGTAAAGTGTAGTGGTTCTCACCCGCCAAAGACACAGGTAAACCACCGCGGTAACCTGCTGCCTGGTCGCCGTGGTCGGATTGTCCCTCTTCCAACCAGCCTTCGACTTCATCATCTCGCCAGAGATACATGCAATTTAAAATATGACGTGGTTCATTCACATGAGTTTCTCTAAATCTCCAGCAAATTATTGCTGAGAAGCTTATTCTGCCATCTACTTCATGCTAATCTAGATAAACAGCAGCAGAAATGGCCTTTTGCTCGCTTCCCTGTAAGTAAAAGGGAAATAAGGATACACATTAGGTTAAAGTGATAGTCAAATATTTTAACAACTGGTTGCTATGTGACTGAAATCCATTTCTTTGCATGACCAGAGGTTGACAAATTCCAATATGAGAAAAGTTAAGTATTTTAAAACTGAAACCAATCACAAGGGGTACTTCGGAAATGGCGAGCTCCACGAAAAGGATGATATGACATAAATTGTATATTTTAACGAGATTCCTGTTTGGTAAGTTTTTGTCTATTAGTTTACCAGTTATTTAAAGTTCAGCAAAATTCATCCAGAATGAAGAGGTCTTCAGAGGCTATTCACAGAAAATTCAAAATATATTTTTATTTAATGTATGACATTTTAATCAAAATCTCTAAGATCACTTTTGAGAAACATAAAATTGTTCTATGTAAAGGGTAGTTTGGGATAGGGAATTTTCCTCAAAATTTCGTGTCCCATTCTTGGAAAACAAGGATACTAAACTTCAATTCCAAGCTTGGTATTTTACCACTTTTAAGTTATGGTGTTCACACACACACACACTCGCGCGCGCGCACACACACACGTTTTCTAAAACTGCTTTTTCCGATACAGAGTGAAATCTCGGTAAAGAAATTCTTGCAATACTTTCTCTAGCTATGAATAATGTATTACATAAAAAGAAAAAGACTAAAACACCATGCTGGAGTGACACGATCGTTAATCCAAAAGTATTACAAGTATTTGTTGCAATTGCGGCCCTCAAACAGAAGAAGAGCATTTCCGGAAGAAAGATTAAGGCAGCAGGTTATACACAGCATAGATTTGCATCATCTTTTGTGTAACAAACAAAGAAGCATGGAAGCAATTTGAATATAATTCAAATGGTAATCAATAGTTAATACTTATTTAAATTGTTAATTTCCTTATAATTTCATAACTTAAGTAGGAGCTAAGTAGAATCAGACAGATGGACACGCTTATCGCACATTCTTGATTTATTTAGGTGTTTTATTTATTTTTATTTAATCCTTTATGTGATTACAAACTTGTAATGTCTTAAACTATACGTTGTATTAGTTCATTCACTCTGTCGGAATCCTCTTAAATGTCAATACATGTAATAGAGTGCTGAAGAAACATTTCTCTAAAATTTTTTGTTAGTTGAGATATTTTAAAAAAAATTTGATGTGTACCATTCACATGACTTTCTCTATATCCCTGCAACAAATTATTCTTAAAAAGCTTATACTTCCATTTACTTTATGCTAATCAGAAAAAATCAAATTTTTCGAAAAATGTTAAATGTAAAGGGTAATTGGGGGTGGGGGGATTTTTCTCAAAATCTTCGTGTCGCATCCCTGGGAAGATACTAAACTTAAATACCAAGTTTGGTATTTTATCTACTTTTCGTTTTTGAGTTATCGTGTTCACAGACACACGGACACACGGACACACAGACACACACACACATGGATCTTTTTCCGAAAAAGCTTGTTTTAGATAAAGGGGACCCTAAAACATATAGTTCCGGTGAAATCTCGGTATCGAATTTTTTGGTGGAGTGCAATACATTCTCTATACACTAAGTACATAGTGCCTATAGAGAAATTAATAAGTCTGTACAGGGTGGAACAGAACTTTTCACATTCCTTGTATTATGTGCTCCATAGATGTATTACAAAGAAAAAAGGTATAATAGAATGTTATTCTCAATTCAGTCTTTTTCGAAAAAAGAGTTACCTATTTGTGTAAATTAAACGGTTTAATCCACGAGAATGTATGAAGATAATAGTTCGTTACTTTTAAGATAGGCAGAGTAAGCTAATGTTGATCAATTTTTGGTAGTGACTGTCACATCATACACAGGATTTTAGATAACTGATCATTTTTCGAACACCATTTGGTAGACATAATGTGCTTGGAGGCACAGGAAGTTCAATGCATCTCCAAGCAAAAAAACGTATTTAATCTGGGAGGGGAGGGATGACTGGCGCTTTTCTTTACCACACAATTCTTACCGAAACAAACACAACAAAGTGTGGTATAATGTTCCGGCAAAGTGACAAGTAAACCTTCGTAGCTATAATGCCTTTACCGTCTCGTAAGCGTTTTGCACACACCATGTTTATCTCATTTAATTTGTTGTTTATTCTTTTGCTATCTATATAAAAATCAACGTTTGTAAACATTGTAAGAGACAAACTACGCTTTTTTACATATAAGAAAAAAAACTTTGATTCATTAAATTAGGAGTATCAATTGCAAACCCATTTAAATGTAAAGCTGAATGAGCTGATTCTGAGGTTAGGTTACACAATGTGTTATTAGAACATGAGACCAATTATTATTAGAAACATTTATCTGTTCTCAAGAGCCACGCTCATTACAGAGAAACTAAAACCAGTTTACGTCCTAGTATACTTTTGGTTTTGAAAAGGGCGTGACAGCACCGCTCCCAGTTATCTACACTCATGAGTCTCGCTCATTACAGAGAAACTAAAACCAGTTTACGTCCTAGTCTACTTTTGGTTTTGAAAAGGGCGTGACAGCACCGCTCCCAGTTATCTATACTCATGAGCCATGCTCATTACAGAGAAACTAAAACCAGTTTACGTCCTAGTATACTTCTGGTTTTGAAAAGTGCGGTCAGCACCGCTCCCAGATATCTATACTCATGAGCCACGCTCATTACAGAGAAACTAAAACCAGTTTACGCGCTGGTACACTTCTGGTTTTGAAAAGTGCGGTCAGCACCGCTCCCAGATATCTATACTCATGAGCCACGCTCATTACAGAGAAACTAAAACCAGTTTACACGCTGGTACACTTCTGGTTTTGAAAAGGGCGTGACAGCACCGCTCCCAGATATCTATACTCATGAGCCACGCTCATTACAGAGAAACTAAAACCAGTTTACGCGCTGCTATACTTCTGGTTTTGAAAAGGGCGTGACAGCACCACTCCCAGTTATCTATACTCATGGGTCTCACTCATTACAGAGAAACGATAACCTGTTTACGTGCTGGTATACTTCTGGTTTTGAAAAGGGCGTGCCACCACCGCTCCCTGTTATCAGCCAGTTGTCGCTACAACGCTCCCGGTGTTTACGTTTTATATGTAGAAAAGGTCAGAAAAAATGAAACATACAAAATATTTTGCAAATAATGAGATCTACATCTGGTTTATGACTTCCCCTTAACTCATGTATGGTATATCTTTAGTATGACGTCACAGAGTAGATTTATTGACATGTAAAATAACTTCTGATACACGGGCAACGCTGATATGATCCTGACAATTCCCTGGGTCGTTAATAAATAATTCAATTTAATCTGTCATGGCGCTATGGATTAGAGGGTAGAGATCGGTTCTTGGTTATGGTATGCACCCGGGTTGGATCCCACCCATTGGGTTACAAATTTTAAGTCCTGGACCGACGTCCCCTCAGCATCGTGAAAAAAGCGCGGAGTTACGATAGGCAGCGGTTCCGAGCTCTTGAGCCGACTTTAGGTATGGGACATGTTTGATGCTGGGCATTTCACCTCTCTGTATGCGTTGAATGATAGCTCACCTTACCGCACAAGTGTATATGAGGTCGGCAGTTGGGTTGCTAGACCCGGGCTCTTCGAGGGTTGTCGAATCACATGATTTATTTATATGGAATATAAAATTTTGTCAAACTTAGTATTTTGAACCTGTACTTCAGTTTCATGCGTCATTAGAAACCAGGGTCGTCATTTTCATAAAGTTTTTTCACAATCCAAAACGACTCGAGACAAGGTACTAAGGTAATAAAAGCAAATTTGTTTATATAATACTAATCCATCCAAGGAGTCCACTATCTGCAGTTCGGTAAACAAGAGCGCTTTAGAGCAAGACAACTGAATATATTGTATTCTCGGCAACTCGATAAAGATTGTCATCCAGTGGATTACGAAAGAAAGACGGAGTGACAAGTTTAATCTTCGGTGTTAGGAACACATGAGCAGTGCAGAAACACAAGCCTGATTGTGTAATTTTATAAGTCTCGACGCAGGGGAGGAGTACGGACAACAGTTGAGGGGCTTACGTCGCCGCAATATAGGCCTAATTAAGTGGATGACACTCAGGAGGGACGTGAGATGATGATATTGCAGTGGCGGGGATTTGGGACGAGCCAGGCAGTCAGCCGCAAATTTTCCTAATTGAAAGCTGTACAGCTGCACCCCGACCTTCTGCCAGCTCTTTTTTATATACCTTTCTTTATTCCGATACCTAATTACCCTTCTTTTCATGCTTAATGGAAATTAAACCCAGCAAATAATTCCCACCCTTTGACACTAGCTGAGGTTTTCTGGTGCAAGATGTAAGCTTCTGGTGTTAGTAATCTCTTCTTTTTGGTTTTCTTTCTCCTTCTATATCTCAGTAATTACACGTTTTCATCTTTCAGCACTTCTCATTTTTTCTGCCTCTGCCTAAGGCTCATTTTGGTACAGAGGTTCTTTATGCATCCTGCTCATACATTTCCTTCATTTTCTTCTAACTATTCTTACAATCTAATTTAAAAGGATTCCTAGAACTCTCTTAAAAGATATAGTACTGTCTGTTATACTACTATTAACTATTCCTGGAGCGCTGATCTCACATTTTATTGGATCTACGCCTCTTAGTACTCACGTTATATTCGTACCCAACCTCCTTGTATTTGACCTTCGAGCGTTAAAAGAGTTGTAGAACTCAACGCCGCTATTTCGAGTTAAAGCCGGCCAATGGAGAACTGACGGGAGTGACCCCTCTCTAAGAGCCTGACCCGCTCGCCGTCTCTGCTAATAAAAAAGAGAGGTAAAACGAATGTGGGCTAGCGCCCCACTTAATGGTTTTAACCTGAAATAGCCCAGTTGAGTTCTGCAACTCTTATAACGCACGGAGGGATATCTCCATATATCAAATTGGTCACCTGGTAGTTATAACTACTTTGACAATATTTCAGAGCTCGGAAAATTGCCACCATTTCACTTACACTACATTCTATTTTACCGTTAAATGCCAGTAGTATGCTGTGCGTACCGAGCGGAATGGCTGAGGTAGTTCGTTGTGGCCAGCCTGGGTTTTTTCGACGGTTTTTCCGGATCACCTGGCCAATGCTGGTTAGGTTTCTTTCATCCCTCGAATTTCCTGTCCCTTCATTGTTTCTATTGTCATTTTACTCATCACTCTATCCCGCTGGTTTCTTTCAGGGTTGAAAATGTCGGCGATGGTATTCGGTGCGGCGTGGCAGGAAAAAGGTATGCTCGTTGTGACTCTTTCTATCCACCGACTTCGGCTGGTTGCCGAGATCAGAACCGTCCCTGGGCCCTGTATGAGGCGGGGTCCTCAGCCTGCTTGTCCGACTGTTTGCAAATACTCAATTTGGAAACTACATGGGCTCCATCATCTTTGTGCCGTCGCTCCTGGTTCCTGCCGCCTGAAATAAAAAAAAAATCATATACATACACTTCAATTTAAGTTCGGAAATTTATACATTATCTGCCGAAAAGTAATTGGGCAGCCATGGTTGTAGTTCATTTAGCATGTCATTTGACTGCTGTGGCCTCTATGGTTGCAGTAGGCAGTAAGCAGTCAGCAAGAGAACCAATTGAGAAAAGATGGCGCGTGGTGCAGAGCTACCAGACTGAAATCCCGGGTCGCTAATGAAACGTAGAAATATTTGCATCCTTTGCTTCAATGTCAGTGCACCTCCTCGAGTTTCTGCGTTTTCTCCCAAGAAATGGTGTGAAATTAACTACAAGAAGTGAAGCTTTCTCTTGTTTTATGCATTGGATTTGCACTCAAAGTCAAGTCATTGCTGGAAAATTCAAGCTAAAGCTAGGCAGCTAGTTGGCTCCAAAGCAAACGCTAGCCTTAAGTCAAGTCGAAGCTGTTTTATGCATTAAAAGCCAAGATTTCAGTTGAAAATTAGCCAGGTAAAGCTTATGCTTGACTTTATGCATACTAGCAAATCTCTGCAAAGCACTAACCTGTTCTGTGATAGCTTTTACGATGATAATCCAGCTCCACTATTAAAGCGCCAATGGAATGACCAATAATAGGCAATTCAACCAATTGCGCTCATCTGACTGGAGCGATGTTGTCGAAAAATCTTATCGCAACTGATGTTCATTTCTTTGATATCTTGTCACACTTGACGTTGGTATGTTTAATTTCCTGTCTTGGTTATTGGTAGCAAGGTGACAGCCAACCTTCACTTTTAATAACTGTCAGTTCCACAATTCTAATTTAGATTAATTCATTAACAATTCATATTTAAAGTTTAATCCAGTTCATAATGTATTTAGTTGTAAATAGGAGTGAAAATAACCATTATTTGAATTTCTTATGTAAGAGATGAGCACAATAACCTCAAATAAAACGACGTTTGATTCCATTTCATGTACTAGTTATTAAAATTAGTATAAAATAAGTGTTCCTTATTTCTATTGTTACTATGGATATTTGTACATTAGATGTAAACACGGTCGGCAATATCATAATTCAGGAGGTAGTGAAGAAAGGGGAAAAAAGTTCTTAAATGAACATGGTCGAATGCATAATCTATCAAAGCACTAATGTAAGCATTATAATCATAATCTGATAAAATCTCCCTTCCTATAGATAAAAAATTATTAATAGTCTATTTCGATGAATTGTCTTATCTGTTCGCTTCGGTCGTGAATTATCGATAAGATGCAAACACTGGTGGGATTACTTATGACAACACATGTCAGCTAGACCCTCAAATACACAAACAGTAGATCAAGTAATCGGACTGATAACACAATAAATACAGCGCTGTAAACTTAAAAACAAAAAATTTACCACTCAATTTATAATTGTGTAATAACACTGTTTGTAAATCACCTACAGTATATTTGATATTCTATGTGAATTTTAGTATTTTACATGTATTTTATCTTAGTATTCATTTATGTATTAATACAGTTCTGTTAGGAAATAGGATACTTTTGAGTTAAACATTCATTTTTTCGCTATATCATTTGCACATATTATGAAATCCATGTGCGAATTCTAAAAATGTTACAACGAGTAAAACATAAGGATGATTATGCTTTTGTGTCACGAGTGTTGCTAGGAACAAAACAGATTCATATTATCTTCAACAGGGTAATGTGTTAATTTTTTGTAGTACTTTATAAAATATATCACACTGAAGAGCCGTAGACATTAACGTCATTCATTTTGTGTCACACGTAAATTTTTTATAACTTATTACATTAAAACTGATGAATATGACAAAAGCCATTTGCGCACACTGGAGTTTTAATTAATTTTCGCCTGAAATGATGCCACAAACAAACATGGAGTTCTCTGGCGCTAATTGGAACATCCGGGGTGGGGGAAGACCACGCGATTGCGATAAAAAAGGCAACAAGAACTTACCGAAAGCATTAAGTTGTTTAAAGGGAGCTAGCTAATCGAGTAGCACATGATTGTGTTTCTTCATGATCAGAGCCCAAAATTATCGTGATTCGTGTAGTCTGGAAACCAAATTAGAGCACTGATCGATCAACTAGTTTACTGTCAGATTTAATTTAGTCCAATGAATACGATAAACCTGCTACACAGCCTCTGCGTGTTAATCCTCACAACGAGAAAATATCACGAGCCGTTGTGCAATACCGGCATAGTTAATGCATTATGTCTCTCCTCTTCGTGTGCAATTGTGAAATTGGAGACAACATTATGAAAAAAAAATTGATGTGTTCCATTCACATGACTTTCTTTACAACCTACCTTACAACAGATTCGTTTGTCTACATCATGCTAATCGACAGACAGACAGTAGCAAAATTGGTCTTATTACTTGCTTCCTTGTAAGTATAAGAAAAATAAGCGAATACACTAGGCTAAAGCGTTAGTTCAATCTTTTAAAAGCTGGATGCTATGTGAAACAATTAAAGGTCGGTTTATTTTGCATGGTCAGCAGTAAAACAAGAGAGATGAAACAAAAGGGAACTTCCTGTTTGAGAAAAATGGAATAGTTTAAAATTAAACCAATAACACGGAATATATCAGAAACGGTCAAATCTACATAAAATACACATATGACTTAAATAATGTGCTTTAACGAAATCTAGATGTTTTGTGTAATAGGATTTCGTTTATTTCTTACGGTTTAGAACCTATGCAAAATTCAGAAAAAACAATCCAGGATAAAGAAGTTTTCAGAGGCCAGAAAATTCAAGATATAAATTTCATTTATGATATAAATTGCTTAACATAGTATTTAATCCAAAGCGTTAGAGTTATTTTGGAGAAAAATAAAATTTTCAAAACATTTTGTCATGTAACAGTAGTTTGCGGTATGAGGGATTTGTTGGAAACCTTCGTGTAACATTCTTGAGGGATATTAAACGTTTTTGAGCTATGCTGCCCAAACACAAACATGGACCTTTACTTTTTTGCAAGGTTCGTGTCCCATTCTTGAGGGATATTAAACGTTTTGGAGCTATGCTGACCAAACACACACGTGGATTTTTACTTTTTTGCAAGGTTCGTGTCCCAATCTTGAGGGATATTAAACGTTTTTGAGCTATGCTGACCAAACACACGTGGACCTTTACTTTTTTGGAAACCTTCGTGTCCCATTCTTGAGGGATATTAAACGTTTTGGAGCTATGCTGAAAAAACACATACATGGACCTTTACTTTTTTGAGCTATGCTAACCAAACACACACATGGACCTTTACTTTTTTGAGCTATGCTAACCAAACACACACATGGACCTTTACTTTTTTGAGCTATGCTAACCAAACACACACATGGACCTTTACTTTTTTGAGCTATGCTGACCAAACACATACATGGACCTTTACTTTTTTGAGCTATGCTAACCAAACACACACATGGACCTTTACTTTTTTGAGCTATGCTAACCAAACACACACATGGACCTTTACTTTTTTGAGCTATGCTAACCAAACACACACATGGACCTTTACTTTTTTGAGCTATGCTAACCAAACACACACATGGACCTTTACTTTTTTGAGCTATGCTGACCAAACACATACATGGACCTTTACTTTTTTGAGCTATGCTGAGCAAACACACACATGGACCTTTACTTTTTTGAGCTATGCTAACCAAACACACACATGGACCTTTACTTTTTTGAGCTATGCTGACCAAACACACACATGGACCTTTACTTTTTTGAGCTATGCTGACCAAACACACACATGGACCTTTACTTTTTTGAGCTGTACTAACCAAACACACACATGGACCTTTACTTTTTTGAGCTGTACTAACCAAACACACACATGGACCTTTACTTTTTTGAGCTATGCTGACCAAACACACACATGGACCTTTACTTTTTTGAGCTATGCTGACCAAACACATACATGGACCTTTACTTTTTAAGCTATGTCAACCAAACGCACATTTGGACCTTAACGTTTTTGAGCAATGCTGACAAACACACACATGGACATTTACTTTTTTAAGCTATGTCGACCAAACGCACACATGGACCTTAACGTTTTTGAGCTTTGCTGACCAATCACACACATGGACCTTTACTTTTTTGAGCTATGCTGAGCAAACACACACATGGACCTTTACTTTTTTGAGCTATTCTGACCAAACACACACATGGACCTTTACTTTTTTGAGTTATTCTGACCAAACACACATGGACTTTTACTTTTTTGAGCTATGCTGAGCAAACACACACATGGACCTTTACTTTTTTGAGCTATTCTGACCAAACACACATGGACTTTTACTTTTTTGAGCTATGCTGAGCAAACACACACATGGACCTTTACTTTTTTGAGTTATTCTGACCAAACACACATGGACTTTTACTTTTTTAAGCTATGCTGAGCAAACACACACATGGACCTTTACTTTTTTGAGCTATTCTGACCAAACACACACATGGACCTTTACTTTTTTGTGCTATGCTGACCAAACAACACACACATGGACCTTTACTTTTTTGAGCTATTCTGACCAAACACACACATGGACCTTTACTTTTTTGAGCTATTCTGACCAAACACACACATGGACTTTTACTTTTTTGAGCTATGATGACCAAACACACACATGGACCTTTACTTTTTTGTGTTATGCTGACCAAACACACACATGGACTTTTACTTTTTTGAGCTATGATGACCAAACACACACATGGACCTTTACTTTTTTGTGCTATGCTGACCAAACACACACATGGACTTTTACTTTTTTGAGCTATGATGACCAAACACACACATGGACCTTTACTTTTTTGTGCTATGCTGACCAAACACACACATGGACCTTTACTTTTTTGTGTTATGCTGACCAAACACACACATGGACTTTTACTTTTTTGTGTTATGCTGACCAAACACACACATGGACTTTTACTTTTTTGTGCTATGCTGACCAAACACACACATGGACCTTTACTTTTTTGTGTTATGCTGACCAAACACACACATGGACTTTTACTTTTTTGAGCTATGATGACCAAACACACGCATGGACCTTTACTTTTTTGAGTTATTCTGACCAAACACACACATGGACCTTTACTTTTTTGAGTTATTCTGACCAAACACACGCATGGACCTTTACTTTTTTGAGTTATTCTGACCAAACACACACATGGACCTTTAATTTTTTGAGTTATTCTGACCAAACACACACATGGACTTTTACTTTTTTGAGCTATGATGACCAAACACACACATGGACCTTTACTTTTTTGTGCTATGCTGACCAAACACACACATGGACCTTTACTTTTTTGTGTTATGCTGACCAAACACACACATGGACTTTTACTTTTTTGAGCTATGATGACCAAACACACACATGGACCTTTACTTTTTTGTGCTATGCTGACCAAACACATACATGGACCTTTACTTTTTTGTGTTATGCTGACCAAACACATACATGGACCTTTACTTTTTTGTGTTATGCTGACCAAACACACACATGGACCTTTACTTTTTTGTGCTATGCTGACCAAACACATACATGGACCTTTACTTTTTTGTGCTATGCTGACCAAACACACACATGGACCTTTACTTTTTTGTGTTATGCTGACCAAACACACACATGGACCTTTACTTTTTTGAGCTATGATGACCAAACACACACATGGACCTTTACTTTTTTGAGCTATGATGACCAAACACACGCATGGACCTTTCTTCACGTTTTTGGACTCAGAAGACATGAAAACAAGTTTACGGTGAAATCTCGGTATCGAATTTTTGGGCAGAACACAGCACCTTCTACTAAGAATACTGTATTTATATATGTGATAGGGAAATTAAAAATGGTCCGTTCGTAATAAAATAATATGAATTCTAAATTTTAAGAAATCATTTGTTTCACATGTGTCAGACTGAAAATATAAATTGACAGGCACATGTTTATTAATGGACATATCCAACCTTAAATTTGAGAAACAAACTATTAGCTTTTGAAAAATAAAGAGAACGGTGTCATGGCAGAGTAGTTAAACCATATACCTTCCACCTAAGTGGCTCAAATGTGGGGTTGGTGGTGGACAAAGCGGCGTCTGGGCGGAATTTCTCGAATCCTCTCTTTTACCCATCATTCATTCCACCAATTACTCACAAGTACCAGTTCTTGTCATTCGTTTTGCCTACATTTTAGTATCATTTTCTTCACCACTTTAATACCAGATATTAGGTTGGTCCTCCTTCCCTGGATACTCTATTTGATTAATAACTTTTCAGTTGCTTAACAGACATGTGACCACAGGTATTAGGTTGTCAGTCTAGGGAGGGTGTCCTCCGCGGGAAGGGGGTAAACAGATGAAGAAGGAGAACAATTAAGAGCTTTAAGGTTATATCAAGTAATATTTATTTTAATAGTTTACAGTTTAACATAAAGATCAGCTAAGGCACCTTAGGGAAGAATGTCAATCGGATGTTGAATAACTTTCCAAGGAGCAAGTATCTATTCCTTCTGTCTGAGACAATTCCCAATGAAAGTAAAGCGACTCGGAGAGCATCAAAGGGAATACTTCTTATAGGAGGTCATAATGATCCAATATCAATAGCAGGAGCAAGACTTCTGAGATAAAATGTGAGGGGTGAATTGGATTGGTATGTGAGGGGAAGGAAACATTCATTGTATAAGAGAAACCATCCCTGCATTCGCCTAGCCAGCCAAGAAAAATAAGGAAAAACCCAAAGTGGCCTGATCCAGGTATCGAAATCAGGACATTTTGAATTCAAGCCTCCAACTTTACCTCGATCAATCTCGTTTCGTTACTATAGGACGTAGATGGCTAGTTGTTTGTTTTAGAGTAGGTTGTTCACTCAACTGACATGTGATTTTTATTCCACTGAAAGTGGCGTGGCATAACTCGTGAAGTACGATATCGAAATGCATATAATATTTTTACATTAACCTTACGTTAACCTTAAGTAAAGGACAAAGGTCAACGAAGATTGCTTAACTGTCCCATAATTTCTAATAATGGTTTCAAGATGCAGCCTACCATGAGAACCAACTGCGTGTGCAGTTATCCCTTCGTGTGATAACTCAACTCAACGGAGCAATTTCAAGTTAAAACCGGCCAGCGGAGAACTGAGCAAGAGCAACCCTCTCAATGAGCTTGATTAGCCCGACTATCTTATCTCCCCGTGATAAACAAGAAAGTCATTCAGCCAGTTCCCCAATTACCGGTTTTAATTTGTTATAGCTCCGTTGAGTTCTCCAACTCTTTTAACTTAAGAAAGGATATCTGCACACGTCAAATAGGGACAGATGGACCTTCTAGTATAATATATGTATTTATTTTTATGTGGAAATTATTTTCATTCTCAGATAAACTGAAGCAATAATATATCTTTGAATTTTTTTGTTATTAGCACGGTAGAATCTAATTAAATAATCTGATATGCTACATGCACATAACTTTTTCTATCAATCTTCAACAAACTATTCTGCTTTATACATTTTTATACTTACTCTATACGTACTATGTACATGCTGTATAGAGAAGGTATTGTACTGCTCTCAAAAATTCAATACCGGGATTTCACTGAAAATACATGTTTTGGAACCCTGTAAATCCCAAAAAAAAAGCATTTTTTAAAAAAGTTCCGTGTGTGTGTTCTTCTATGAGCAACATAGCTCAAAAATGAAAAGTCCGTTAAATACCAAACTTGATATAAAACTTCAGTATCTCCCACGAAGATTTTCAAGAAAATTTCCCACCCCCAACTACCCTTTACATGGAAACATTTTCGAAAATTTTCGTTTTCTGAAAAAGGGCTCTAACGATTTTGATTAAAATCTCTTATATTTAACATAGGTATTTACATGACAAATAAACTATACATCTTACATTTTGTGGGAATAGCCTCTAAAGACCTCTTTATTCTGGAAGTTTTTTTTAACTTTGCATAACTGGTAAACCGTAAGAGATAGACAAAAGCGATACTACACAAAAATGTAGAACTTCTTAAAACACACACTTTATGTCGTATACAATTTTTATCTGGTTTTGACCGTTTACGAGATATTCCTTGTTATTGGTTTCAGCTTTTAAATATTAAACTTTTCTCGTATAGAAACTTGTCAACTCCTGGCTACCTAAAGAAAGAGATTTCAATCCCATAGCAACCACACTTTAAATCTTGTGACTGTTGGTTTAGTCCAGTGTATTCCCTTATTTTCCTTCTACTTATAAGGAACTAAGTAATAAGAGCATTTGTACAAGAGTTTATCTCGATTAGCATGCAGTGGGTACAACAATAAGCTTATTAGCAATTGTTTGTAACAGAGGTGTAAAGAACAAATGTGCTTAAATGGTAAAATTATATTTTACTATGTAGGGAAAAGAGGATTAAGATAGCACTGTAGACTAAAGTACAGTCGAATCTTTTAAAAGTGGGTTGCTATGTGATAGCTCTAAATTATATTCTCTTTGCATGAACATGGAAAAAGGGAAAAGAGGAAAAGAAATGCGGCTTTTCCTCTTCAGAAAGGTTTACGTATTTGAACATTCAAACGAATACCTAAAAATACTTGAGAAACAGTTGCTAAGTATACAAAAAATATATGTGACATAAATGGTGTGATTTAAAGAGCTCTACATTTTAATGTAAATATCTTAAACACATAGTATATTAACCAAAACGGTGAATACTGTTTCTGAGAAAATCAAAAGCTTCGTTAAGTTTTTTACGTAACAGGTAGTTTGGAGGGGGAAAGTTATCTTAAAAATCTTCCTTGTGTAGCATCCTTGGAAAATATTGAACATGAATACCAAGTTTGGTATTAATCGGAACCATCGTTTTGAGTTATGTTGTTCACACACCACCCATCCACACAAACTAAACGTACCATTTTCTAAACATGATTTTTGGATTGAGGAGCCCTCAAATAATGTATTTTCATGAAATCTCGACATCAAATATTTGGGTGACATGTAACATATACATTTACACTCTATATTTCAAGCCAAGTTAATTGCTGTAAGAGGTGAGCAAGAAAAGGTATTAGTTAAATCCTAAACTTAATAATACATTTAGAGATTTTAATTCACAGTCCCCTAATATTATAGAACAAAAGTTTAACAAAAAACGAAAAACAGACTTATGAAGATTAAGGTTTTTCTTTCCGGCGTAAGTAAATAAGCACTATCTACTAACACACTGTTCGAAGTCAATTTGACATATGCAAATATACCAATAATGCTATTGATTGCCAAGATAAATAACAAAATAGAGGCTTTAAACGCAGATATTTGCGGACAGAACAACTGCACTGCTTCACCGATTGTATAGCACGTAGTAAATCTAATACTCAATTACAAAACTGCACACCAGAGAAGTTACAGAAAGACTCTATTTAGAACAGCACAAAGTACAAAATAAACAGAAAAGACTCCACAAGACAGGAATACACCGCACTAATAAAATTATGGGAAAAACACAAGAAAAGGAGCAACATTACCAAGAGCGCATCTGAACATTTTTAACAATAAGAACAAAATAAGAAGCTATTGAAAAAACTGCAAATAGAAACCAAGAACAAGAAAAGCTAAATAAGTATCGAAGCACAACAAGGAGTAAATCTACAAATTTAAGAATGGTTTTCTTTTGCGAAGAGAGTGATGGGTTGTGTGACGGTGTTTCAGTCCCAGGACTTTCTCTATCTGCTCTGCAAACAAACTATTCTTACAAAAGACCAGTCTTCTATTTACTTCATTCTAATCAAGATAAGCATTAGCAGAAATGGTCTTATTACTTGGATCCTTGCAAGTAGAAGGGAAATAAAGGAGCACTTTAGAGCCATTTTCGACAAAATGGAAAATGTTAAAGAACGTTCTATGAAAGGGTAATTTTGATTGGAGGCAGTTTCTTGCAAATCTTCGTGATGCACCCTTGGAAGATACTACACTTAAATATAATTTTGGTATTTAACGGAATTTTCGTCGTTGAGGTATGCTGCCCACAAAAAGACACACACGCGAGCGAGTCTTTTTTAAAATATTGTTTATTTCATGGGACCTCAAAACATGTATTTCTGATGTAATCTCGGTATCCAATTTTGGGTAGAAGACAATATAATACCTTGTTATACACATCTCGTACTCGCAGAGAAAGTAAAGAATGAGTAAAAACTACAAATTCGCTACACACTACATATAAATTAATTATGCCCGTAACGTACAAGTAAACAAATAAAAACTAACCAGGTTGAAGAGAGAAATTTCTTAAGTAGCGCAGAAGTTTAACTGTAGTAGTATTAATAGTAATAATAATAATAATAATAATAATAACAATAATAAATATAATAAAACATTCCATGGCGCTACAGCACGCGGGCTATCAACCGGACTGCCGGCCTCACACCCACGTACGCACGGCAGAGGTGAGAGCTCATCCAACCATAATGGAGAAGAAATGTGGCAAGCAGCATGCCCTCCCTCAGCTGGAAATTTGATCTTTTTGGTCGGGACCGCTGCCTATCGCATCTCCTCACACTGCTGAGTCCCACACTCGAGTGAGCATCCGTGTGGAGAGACGTCTAATACACACCACATTTCCGTTATTGCTTGCTTGCTTTTGGTTTTTTGAAAAATGACTAACGGTCATGCAGAGAGGACTGGCAGAAAGTGAAATAGGAGGTGTAATGTGATGCAACCAGAATGAAGAAACAATTTCCTGGGAATAACTCCCAAATTACTTTTGTATAACTGGTACACCATTATGACGATTAAGACAGAAACTTACAACGAAAACTGTAGATCTCTTTAAAAGGCACAATTTATGTCATATTACTTCTTTTTTTTTTTTTTTTTTTATATATAGTTAACCGTTCCGAGCTATTTCCTGTTATTTGTTTTAAAATACATCAACGTTTCTCAAACGTCAGTCCTCATCGTTTCACACCTCATTTGTTTTACTCCTGACAATGGAAAGAGAACCGAATTTTATTACAATCGCATAGCGACAGTTTTCAAAAGATTTAACTATCGCTTTAGCCTAGCGAGTTCCCTTATTTCCCTCCTACTTATAACGGACTAAGCAATAAGATAATTCTACTAATGTTATCTACATGGCATGATATAGATCAAAGAATATATTTTAGTAGCTATATTTATATGCAGAATAAATAAATGGAACACATCGAATTTTTTATAAATGTAAAATATTTTGTGCGATTAACAATTGAAGTTTCCCAGAATTGTAATTTTCGTGATGTAGTGTGCCTGGCAAGGCCACACAATCGCCACATGTCTGTCATTCACTCCTAAAATAGCTTAAGTCAAGCTGATAAGGGAGCTGCTTAGATAATATCGTAATCAAATACGGAAGAGATTGCAAATTGGGAACAGATATTAACAATTACAGTATGCTCAACGAAGTTCTGTTTACTTAGAAAGAGAATGCAAAAAATAAGATGACTTCAACTTTCTCGAAGCAAGAGGATCTATTCTGTAGCTACTGGAATGAGATTTGGAAACATAAGATGAAAAGAGTGGATAAAATGATTGAAGTTTATTATTGAGTTGATCTTGCGAAAATTAAAAAAATTAACACATTCGTTATGAAGCAATATTGTTTTTGTTTTTTTATGCTTACTTGCGTTCAATGAACCAGAGGAATTTGTTTGTAGCACTACATCACGTTATACGAGTGAAAACCTGATCCAGAGTTGCTTGACAATTCAGGCATATTTTCAAGATATATCTTCCGTTTGTAAAGCAAAAGTGTATATCCAGATGAAAATGGAGTATCTAAAGACAATATGCATTTTCAGCATGCTTTGCCAAATACTAATCATTGTATACTATTCTTTATATTCAACCTTTTTCAGCACTTTAACCAAGAAAAAAAAAAAAAATGTGGTGGAAAAATGCAAATGCCGTACTCTGAAGCCCAGGCCTTAACGACCAACTAGTTGGCCGAGAA
The DNA here is from genome assembly GCA_030762935.1 of Hymenopus coronatus. Lineage (NCBI taxonomy): Eukaryota > Metazoa > Arthropoda > Insecta > Mantodea > Hymenopodidae > Hymenopus > Hymenopus coronatus. The sequence continues at coordinate 138,606,975 of CM060888.1, read as the reverse complement.
TGTACAGCACAATCCTTGCACTTGAATTCAAATTATGGACGACAAATACATGCTGACAATTAGGCTGCTAGGCTATTTTCTCCTTAAGCAGGATGTATTGGATGCTAAAAAAATCTGATGTGTTACACTCAAATGACTTTCTCTACATCTCTGCAACAAATTACTCTTAAAAAGCTTATACTTCTATTTGCTTCATGTTAATCAGACTAAAATAGCAGAAATAGTCTTAATACTTGGTACGTTGTTGCTATGTTTGCTTTATTCCTTGCTGATTGCTATGTCACTGAAGTTCCTTTGTTTGTATGGAAGCTGTTGACAAATTCCTATAAGTTTTCATAGCAGAAACCAAAAACAAGGAATGACTAAAAAACGATGACTCCACGAAAATAAATGTATAACATAAATTGCGTGTTTTAACGTGCTCTACATTTTTTGTGTAGTACGTTTTTGTTCATCTCTTATGGTTTAACAGTTATTCAAAATTCCGTAAAATTCATCCAGAATAAAGTAGTTTTCAGAGGCTATTCACAGAAAATTCAAGATATACATTTTATTTGTCTTTGATATACGATATTTTAATCAAAATCGTTAGAGCCATTTTAAAGAAAATCACCAATTTCGAAAAAAGTTCCATGTAAAGGGTAGTTTGGGGTGGGGGGATTTTTTTTTCAAAATCTTCGTGTCGCATCCCTGGAAGATACTAAACTTAAATACCAACTTTGGTATTTTACCGACTTTTCGTGTTTGGGTTATCGTGTTCACAGACACACGGACACACGGACACACTGGCACACGGACACGCGGACACACACACACACACACACACGCACGGACCTTTTTGTGAAAATGCTTTTTTTTTGGATACAGGGAACCCTAAAACATATATTTCCGTTGAAATCTCGGTATCGAATGTTTGGGTGGAGTGCAATACCTTCTCTATACATTATGTACATAGTGCGAATAGAGAAAGTAATTAAGGACCGATAGGTACATTGTATAGTATTGCTGTGCTGTTCATCAAATTGTGGAGTGATCGTTTTCTCCTAAACAATTCACTGTAGCGCACGAGAGATTAATTGATTGGCTCTGGAATGTGCTGCCGTGATTCTGAAACCAATGATCGCAGTAAAACAGTATATGTATAAAGAAATGTTAGCATATTATTTTAAGGCAGTATTTAAGTATGGACTTCTTATATTTTAATGGGATGCAATAATTGCGTGTTTACATGCTCTATGGGCATTTGCCAATGAAACATGTAAAACGTTATAAATCCATAGGAATTTGAAAATCGGAAAATTCTCTAACAAAAGTAAAATGGATTATTCAGCAAGAGACACTGGTTTAAATTTCTGTTACTCTTTGAAATATGTCTGGATGCATCTTGATGGCGACCTTTTTGCTGTATACTTATTTATTGATTTTGCTAATTTAGATTGAGGTATATTATAAATTATTTTATTATACAGCTGACTAATGGCACCATAAAATGGTCATTGCTGATCACTTCCATAACAATCCATGTTAGGTATTATCATGGCCAAGATTATTTTCATCGTTAAACATTTATTAAGAATAGATTATACAGGTTGTTACAGAGGAACAATCACTCAGATGTCGGTGACAAACTTTGCCGTTAAGTTATGATTTTGCACAAGAATATCCGTACTGATAACTGCAGACATACATCAACACTGAATACATAAGCGTCATTGCTTCCCTTTGAAAACTAGTTATTTTCTGCCCACCAAGCACGAAAATAGCTACCACTGTGATATTTTCGAAGTTATGAGCTTTACTATTCTGAAGAAAATGCTCCGTCAGCAAAGGTCAGTGCACCACTGATCTCCAGTTTCATATTGTGGAAAATTGTACAACTTAAGGAGAGGTTCGAACCTCGCATACGTGGAGTGATACCAGTTTTCATTCTTACTGCTTCTTTAACAGTTAAAGTGATATTACGGAGGTTTTAACATACTATACTTTATCATATTGCATAGGAGAGAGAAAAAATCTTTGCGTTCTTCCTGTGCATGTTAATATTCCTTCATATTTCCTGTGAGGTGAACGCAAACATAACCTTAAAGTTGTCTTTTCTTTCTATAGTATCACTCTTTTGCATCCATAAAGAGATATTGTGGAATTCATTGCTCTTTAAAGGAATCTCCTCTGTTAAATGTAACAGCACTAATCAGCACATGAAATGGATCATTTTGGTGTTTCATGATGCCTCAATCAAAATACGGATAAAAATTAAATAGTCCTATTGCGATTTGAACCTCTTGGTTTCCGTAATTTAGTACACGGCTATCTTGCATGGCTACGACTACTGCAGTAAGTAGCAACCCAAGGCTACCCAACTCAGAGCAATTTTATCAGTGTCGTTTTTGATTTTGATTTCTTGCAGTCAACTGTGACCTCAATGACCATAAGTGTTCTATAACAAATTGTTCACCTAATACTCCTCTGCAATTCCCGAAAACGTGTCGGCCGAATTCTGTAACATTCTGTATACAGTTATGTACGCTCCGTTTTATTCTTGAAAAATCATACTGCGTTGGGTACGAACTAGGTTTCATTTGTATAACTGTTGTCCATTCATTGCAGTTAATCGACATTATGTCACGACATAGCAATTAAAGTGTTATGCTCGTGTACCTATACGAAATAGTTGTTTGGGGACAGTTAGCTTTGGGATGAAAAGAAGTTTATGATGCACAAAGAATATACTTTATTTGATACCATATTGTCATATTCCATCTCTTGGGATGTTCATCAATTAGTCAGCACACCTCTCCGCTCTTTCTGCCAAGTGCCGAAATGTACGAATAACTTTTAAATATGGACCAACCTGTTTCAGGTGAAGTTATGCTAGAGATGAGATTTGCACTGACGCCTATCCGAGTATAGCACTCAAGGCATACAGCATTCAAATAACAACCAGTGCACTTGCATCCATCGGAATGAAGGATTCTAATACAACATTAAGGATTCGAAATATTTCGAGAACATCCAAGATCCGAATTTTGTGTTCGCATACCCACATCACTAGATTACTACCAATGACGAGGCGTGTTGCATAGTGCAGGAATACGTCTGTGAGCGAGCGAGCAAGTTGCTGCTATTTGGCCCACAGCCAAGCTGCAGCAGCCTAGTATATGGGAACATCCCGGTTGTAGATTTGTTTGGTTAGATAATTTAGTACAGTTAAGATGTCAGGTTTAACAAGTATCGGATTTAAATCTTATAAATACACACCATCGCTGGCTGATATAGTTGGTTTTGAGGAAGCTCATTTAGGACACTTTGTGTAGTTTAGGTGGTGTTTTTCATTTTAAAATTATTAACATTTATTTTTGTGAAAAGCTATATACTTTATTCCAAACAAATGCCAATGTATGATATTCTTTAAGGAATTAAAGTGTTTTATGGAGATATTATTTCATCGAATCCATTTAATAATGTTAAATATCACTTAAAATGTTTTTTTATGTTTAGCATATGCAGTGTTTTAGTAGGTAAGCTTTCTAAAATTTATTCTTCTGAGAATCACTATATATGAAAATAATTTCATTTGTAAGCTTCATGCTTTTCTAAATTAAATCTTTAAAAATCACTCTATGTTTTAAAACATTTATATGCCAAACGCTATTCATCTGAGCACTATCAAATTAAAACTAATTTAATTTATAAGCTTCGTAAATTGACATTTTGTTGATCAGTCACCTAATATTTTTAAAAATGTTTATTCAGAAACTATTTTTTTTTCAGTTTTTGCGAAACTAAATAAAAATTGAAGAGTCACATGACAGAAAACGCCTATCCTAAGTATGAATATGCACAAAACATTTCAATTCTCTAACTACAATAGTATCACTAAGAGGAAGTATATCAAACTAGCCCCACTTTTAAAAATGCATAGCTCCATCCTGTAGGATCGACCATTTAGTGACATAAATCCCCTCTTACTAAACCAGTGGAGTTCTGCGAGAGTGACCTTCGCTTTAGACGTCTTGCTATCAGCGGGTCGCACTCAATGCGAGGATTAAACGAAGCTCACTCTCGCCACAGACAGGTTTTAACTTGAACTAGCCCGTTGAGTTCTGCAACTCTTTTAACGCATCATATCTGCTTAACCAAATACGGGGCACCTCTTAGTTTTAATGTACAAAAAGCCTATGGATAATAGTCGGTGATTTTACTCATCTTTATTGCCCTTCATACATTTATTGTTATACTCTTAAATTACAATCTGTAACTCCTTTTAGGGTCCTAGAAACCGTCGCAGTTCCTGCTTATTTCCTGGCGATTTCTCTGTCTGAGATATGGTGTTTACTGACTTTCTGTTAGCGCTCCTTTCATTTCCTAACCATTTGGGGAGGGGGGTAGGCTTTTGATCGTGAAGGACCAATTAGTCATTAGAACTTCACATTTCCGTTAAGTTCAAAGTTTCGCTCGTACTTGCAGCCTCTAAGAGGATGGGAAATAATCTTTATTAAAGATAAATTTGTACCCTTCAGCCACAAATTTGACCCAGGACCTTACAGTCGAAATCTTCGCAAACCTGGGCGTGACTGACATCTCGATACGTATGATTCGAGTCAAGTAACGTGCACTGTCGGCTTGGAACATTGCAGAAAACAAAAAAAAAAACGCACAGTAATGTAATATTTATAGTGACGATATCTACTACAAGTATATACATTTACAGATAGGGTTTGTTTAGTTCGCAGAGAATCGTGTTTGAAACCTTGTGTAAATTAAACATTGACAGCGATGTGTTTGTGTTATTTCAATACAAGCTTTAGCATTTACGATTTAAAAAAACATATCGGATAGCATGGACATAAAGAATTTACAATATCCCTTTGACTATATCGTATCTATGCGCAATGCTAATATAACATTTTAAAATATTATAATGACAAATTCTGGGTGACATTCCATACACTATTAATACCAGTTCCATGCATATTCTAAATCCAAACTAATAACTGTTTCAAATATATGAAAAGTAATTAAATGAAATTAAATTGAAAGGTATGTTGGCCTGAATAGAGTAGTGGAAAACTTAGTTCTGAAACATTGATCTTTTATAAACATCCCAACTGAATATGTTTCAAACAGTCCCATTTCCGTGAAGCTTAGAGTATGACTAAAATGTTCTGGACTTGACTGAAACATGTACGCTAGCCTACACAGTCATAAATCTCTCTTATAGTTTTTAAATTTCCATTTCTAGATTTCGTATCATTCTACATTATTTCACTTATTTCCAATCTTGGATACTAAACCAATTAATTCAAATTGAATTGAGCTAATTTAAGTCTAATTTAAAGAGTTATGTGTGTGAGTTTATTCGTAAATTCTAAAACAATTAAGGCTATAAACATTATAGTTTCCAAGGAGTACTATTTCTTTTAAACCTCTTTATAAAATTCTGCATATTTGTATCACCTTATATAACATTCATGTTAGTAATATACCAGGTGGCCCAATAGCGCCGTGCAGATTTGCGTCATTCAACGGGGCAATTGAAAGCAAACACCGTAAGCGGCGGGTGGCGGGTGAGCATACAGCACGAGGGACCTTAGTTGGGCACCTCTTACATATAAGCGAAAACGGTTAAGGAATCGCGCTCAACGAGAGGCAGAGTGGCACCAGAGGCCATGATATACAAGAGACCGACAACTTGAGGCAGAGTGGCACCAGAGGCCATGATGATATACAAGATATCGACAACGAGAGGCAGAGTGGCACCAGAGGCCATGATATACAAGAGACCGACAACATGAGGCAGAGTGGCACCAGAGCCCATGATATACAAGATACCGACAACAAGAGGCAGAGTGGCACCAGAGGCCATGATATACAAGAGACCGACAACAAGAGGCAGAGTGGCACCAGAGGCCATGATATACAAGATACCGACAACAAGAGGCAGAGTGGCACCAGAGGCCATGATATACAAGAAACCGACAACGAGAGGCAGAGTGGCACCAGAGGCCATGATATACAAGAGACCGACAACGAGAGGCAGAGTGACACCAGAGACCATGATATACAAGATACCGACAACAAGAGGCAGAGTGGCACATGAGGCCATGATATACAAGATACTGACAAGGAGAGGCAGAGTGGCACCAGAGACCATGATATACAAGATACCGACAACAAGAGGCAGAGTGGCACCAGAGGCCATCATATACAAGATACCGACAACAAGAGGCAGAGTGGCACCAGAGGCCATCATATACAAGAGACCGACAAGGAGAGGCAGAGTGGCACAAGAGGCCATCATATACAACAGACCGACAACGAGAGGCAGAGTGGCACCATAGGCCATGATATACAAGAGACCGACAGCGAGAGGCAGAGTGGCACCAGAGGCCATGATATACAAGAGACCGACAACGAGAGGCAGAGTGGCACCAGAGGCCATGATATACAAGATACCGACAACAAGAGGCAGAGTGGCACCAGAGGCCATGATATACAAGAGACCGACAACGAGAGGCAGAGTGGCACCAGAGGCCATGATATACAAGAGACCGACAACGAGAGACAGAGTGACACCAGAGGCCATGATATACAAGAAACCGACAACGAGAGGCAGAGTGGCACCAGAGGCCATGATATACAAGAGACCGACAACGAGAGGCAGAATATCACCAGAGGTCATGATATACAAGAGACCGACAACGAGTGGCAGAGTGGCACCAGAGGCCATGATATACAAGATACCGACAACGAGAGGCAGAGTGGCACCAGAGACCATGATATACAAGTTACCGACAACAAGAGGCAGAGTGGCACATGAGGCCATGATATACAAGATACCGACAAGGAGAGGCAGAGTGGCACCAGAGACCATGATATACAGGATACCGACAACAAGAGGCAGAGTGGCACCAGAGGCCATCATATACAAGACACCGACAACAAGAGGCAGAGTGGCACCAGAGGCCATCATATACAAGAGACCGACAAGGAGAGGCAGAGTGGCACAAGAGGCCATCATATACAACAGACCGACAACGAGAGGCAGAGTGGCACCAGAGGCCATGATATACAAGAGACCGACAGCGAGAGGCAGAGTGGCACCAGAGGCCATGATATACAAGAGACCGACAACGAGAGGCAGAGTGGCACCAGAGGCCGTGATATACAAGATACCGACAACAAGAGGCAGAGTGGCACCAGAGGCCATGATATACAAGAGACCGACAACGAGAGGCAGAGTGGCACCAGAGGCCATGATATACAAGAGACCGACAACGAGAGGCAGAGTGGCACCAGAGGCCATGATATACAAGAAACCGACAACGAGAGGCAGAGTGGCACCAGAGGCCATGATATACAAGAGACCGACAACGAGAGGCAGAATATCACCAGAGGTCATGATATACAAGAGACCGACAACGAGTGGCAGAGTGGCACCAGAGGCCATGATATACAAGATACCGACAACGAGAGGCAGAGTGGCACCAGAGGCCATGATATACAAGAGACCAACAACGAGAGGCAGAGTGGCACCAGAGGCCATGATATACAAGATACCGACAACAAGAGGCAGAGTGGCACAAGAGGCCATGATATACAAGAGACCGACAACGAGAGGCAGAGTGGCACCAGAGGCCATGATATACAAGAGACCGACAACGAGAGGCAGAGTGGCACCAGAGGCCATGATATACAAGAGACCGACAACGAGAGGTAGAGTATCACCAGAGGCCTTGATATACGAGAGACCGACAACGAGAGGCAGAGTGGCACCAGAGGCCATGATATACAAGAGACCGACAACGAGAGGCAGAGTGGCACCAGAGGCCATGATATACAAGAGACCGACAACGAGAGGCAGAGTGGCACCAGAGGCCATGATATACAAGAGACCGACAACGAGAGGCAGAGTGGCACCAGAGGCCATGATATACAAGAGACCGACAACGAGAGGCAGAGTATCACCAGAGGCCATGATATACAAGATACCGACAACGAGAGGCAGAGTGGCACCAGAGGCCATGATACACAAGATACCGACAGCGAGAGGCAGAGTGGCACCAGAGGCCATGATATACAAGAGACCGACAACGAGAGGCAGAGTGGCACCAGAGGCCATGATATACAAGATACCGACAACAAGAGGCAGAGTGGCACCAGAGGCCATGATATACAAGAGACCGACAACGAGAGGCAGAGTGGCACCAGAGGCCATGATATACAAGAAACCGACAACGAGAGGCAGAGTGGCACCAGAGGCCATGATATACAAGAGACCGACAACGAGAGGCAGAGTGGTACCAGAGGCCATCATATACAAGAGACCGACAACGTAGTTATGTGTTTCTACTTCAGTTACAGAGCCCATAGTTTAGTATCCATCCACCAATATCTAGTTTTGTAATTGTGTACACGCTGTAATGTATTAAACATTAGAGACTAGATTCACTGCAGGGTAAATTAAAACTTAAGGTACCGTAAATGTATGAGAGGTAGCAGTGTATCATTCCATTATTGATATAAATATATATTTTAATATCAACATTTTATTACTATTATTATTATTACCATTAGCAGGTAAGAAAAACATTAAAGACCATAACGAAATACATGCACACACGAAAAATTTAAATTTGATTATACTAAGTGCTCTCGTGTTTGTATATATTTTATGACGTTTTCATGTTTTGATTCATTCTGAGTAATAATATTAATGATAACAATACAGCAAAACACTACGTGCTCTCGTGTTTGGGTATTTTTCGTTACGGTGTCTATCATGTATTGATTTATTTTGCGTAATGATAATAATATACTAAAATGCTAAAATGCTACATGATATTTTTCGTTACGATGTTCTATGTTTTGTTTTATTCTACTAAGCTTATATTACGTAATAATATTAATGACAATAATACAGTGAAACACTACATTCGCTCGTGTTTATGTTATTAGTTATGGTATATTTATGTTTTGGTTTATTCTGCTAAGCGCATGCTATTATGATATCAATGATAATAATATAGCGAAACACACGTGCTATCGTGTTACGATGTTTGTCGTTAAGATGCTTTCATGTTTTATTTTATTCTGATTAGCATATTAATGATAATAATACAGTTAAACAGTACATGCTCAAGTGTTATGATGCTTCTCGTTACAGTGGTTTTGTGTTATTTTATTCTTATAAGCGCAAACTACGTAATAATATTAATACAGTGTAACGTGCTCTCGTGTTATACTTTTCGTTATGATGTTTTCATGTTTTGTTTTATTTTAATAAGCGTATACTGTATAATAATAATAATTACAATAATAGTAATAATAATAATAATAATACAGTAAAACTCTACGTGTTCTTGTGTTTGTACGTGTTTCGTTAAAAGTTCTTATATTTTGATTTCTTCGGGTAAGCGCATATCATTATTATTATTATTATTATTATTATTATTATTATTATTACTACACAGCAACACAGTGAAATACTGCGTGATCAAATACATGGTTTTTGTTGCACTACCTTAATGTTTTATTTACCCTATAATGGATCTAATGTATAATGTAAAATGAGAACAGTGCATACACAATTACAAAACCAGCTATTGATAGATACTGGTAGGTAAATTTATTCTCTGAGAATTAAGTACTCTATTACTGAAGTGAAAATAGTGAACAAACTTTTCATAGCCTCTGGTGCAAGTCTGTATCTCGATGAGTGCGATTCCGTCACAGTTTTCGCTGATATGCAAGAGGTGAAGATTGGTCTCACCCGCCACTGTCCAGTGAAGCTGCAACTCTTTTATCGCACGATGGGTTTTCTGCAAGCGTGATATATGACACTATTGGATCGCCTGGTAGTTGCTAACAAAATTGGACTAGCTCTTCTTGTGGTAAAGCCTTATACTGCGTGTTCATTTCAAAGTGTGTCATTATGTGTGTTCATGTGTGTGGGTATTTTCATTATTGTCTCGTTACTCTTTCTAAAATTCAAAACAAATTATTTCCGCAGAGGCACGATTGTTGGAGAAGTTGCCTAGCGAGTACGGCGTTCGATATCGAAGTCCATGACAGCTGTAAGTGAAGCGTAAGTAAACATGAATTTGTACTCAGTACTATGTGTTGAAATGTAAAAACAAATATATTTTCGGAATAATTGAGGTTATGTAAGAAGAATTAACTCATTTGTTTAGTTGTCTTATTACCTAAAATATTCTTGAACAGCAATACACATGAAATAAAACAAATATATGTATATAACATTTCAAGTCAGATTATTTAGACTTCCTTACATGATTAATATAGCTAATTAATAAGTATTCCACCACACGGGTCTTCTTTCCTGTTGGAGCTGGTCTTGCTTCAAAAAGTCGCCTCAAAGGCATCACACTATGACACACTTTTATAATGGTTTAGACGCCGTTTTCTGTTGTATCATAACGGGTGGCTGAGGTTGTTAAGCACTGGTGTCGTCAACTTAGAGACATGTATGCCAAATGCCGGATGTACCAAAGCTTGACCTTGGATTGGAGTGTTTCTTCTCCAAATTATCATTTCACATATCTTCAGCTATTCATCAACAATGGTGTCTTTTTATACAAAAAGGGGTTTATACTACTAATATATTTTACCTTAAGCAGGTGCGTTTCATGCTGACAGCCATCTTCAAAATTGTAATTATTCCATGGATAGAAGGTTAGTATCGCTTCTTAACTGAGTGAAATCTTCCTGTGTATAGAAGCACGGACCACAAAATTCGATGAATATCTTCTATCTTTGCAGGTAAAAAAATACTAAATAATACAACACAGCAATCTTAGGTTAGGTTGGTTACACCTAACTGCTTGGCCGTGTGTACTTTAAGTGACTCTGAATTCATTGACAAGAATGTCTTAATTATTTATATACAAATATAAATAGCAATAGTAGAAACATCTCAAGTTTAGTAGCTTAATTTTAATTGTTTAAACGACAGTTTATTAGTGATTTTTTAATCCTACATTATGATCATTATTTTTGTATAGTGATGTTTTTCTTTGTACACACTGGATTTTCATTTGGGCATATGTTTATAGGGTGCTCTAATTTGCAAATCGAATTAATGGTCAGAGTTCAATATCTAGTTCATATTATGAAATTGTGTACTGGAATAGCTTCAAAGCTACCCGATTATACATAATGTATGTGCCTCTAAGCACTTTTTCGAAGGGTGGGCTTTTAAAGCAGGCGAAAGGCTGAAATAAATGAAGTTGCTATAATGCTGAAATCTGGTGGAGCAGTAATTTTACCAGCTCGTTGCACAATAACACACATGCGGGGCTTCTTCTGGCCAAATGGAGCGTTGGAAAGGTGATGTAAAAGGGAGGGCGATAGGAGAAAGATATTATAGTGGCAGCAGTCAGGCGTGAATAAGATAGATGGAGGGTGTTTCCTCCCGGAGGGCCTGCAGATAAGCTCACCACAAGCACTTGTTATAGTGTCTGGACCCAAACTACGACCTCGGTTCGGACTGGCCGCTATAGATCAGAGGTCAAGCGTGCCTCTGGAGTCCAAGAATTCATTTTATCCCTGTCCTTCTCGCTTTGTTTAAACAGCCTCCATTCTAAAGTCTTTATTCATCGCCTACACTCACGTATCCTGCTGTTCAGTCTACCCTTAAGTCTTCGACCGATTCACTTAAGATTTGCAGATAAGGCGTTAGCCTTCAATTCTAATGAAAAATATTGATGTCTATCAATATTATGATGATTTATGCAATTAAATGTTTTCGATTCTATGTGGATATAACTTAATTTGCCATCGCGAGGGGTGACTAAATCGTTCAACTGTCGTGGGAAGTTACAGGTTCAATCCCCGTGGCTGACCTACCCTTTCGGTGTTACACCGGTCCAGGTGAATGCTAGTAGGTTTATTACATCCCTCGAATGTTTCGTCCACCATTTTCTGTTCCCATTATTTGCTAACCATCTCTCTTTCAGGCTTGAAGAACTAAGTGACGGTGTTCGGCGGGTTGCGGCTGGATGGTTGATTGTGCATTGTAAGAGGTTATCCTGGCAGCGTAGCCGGGAATAGGTCGAGACCCGCCTTCGTGTATAGGGGACCCGCCTGTAGGTTTGGGAGCTTGAGCAGGACCTAGCGGGGTCAGAAGCATTTCAACTGTAGCCAAGGTTGCGCCCGTCCCTATCCGGATCTGTTTTCCCTTGGGGTTTCTCCCGACATTCCTCCCTCATCGGCGTCACGTAGGACACATCCGGTGCTCTGCTTCAGATTTCTGGTGGCCCAGTGCGTGTCTGATCCTCATCCTAAAGTGTTTTCCATGATATTCAGTTAACTGACTGGTCGTAAATTCTTTGTAACTAGTTGCCTGCATTTGGAAAAGTGACTTTCTTTACTAAGGGATACTGTGTGAACACCCAATATTAAATAAAATTTTCAATAACATTACATATGCATAATATACATTTATATATGTGGGCGATGCTTACTTGAAGAAAAATATATTAAATAATTATTGAATCTTCAATATCAAAAAGCATTATTTAACCTTTTTCACTAAATTTAAATACCGGCCACTTTTTGAAAATACGTCGTTTAACATTTTTTTACTAATGTGGATTCATTACCATTTATCCTCATTTTACTTTGCACGTCTCACAAGGATTAACTAGTCTAATATTTCTAGAAAGATGGATAAACTGGCCCATTTTAGTGTCTTCTAATATTGATGACTAGAGATTTTCCTATTCAGCGTTTGTATAGTCCTGTACACAAAGATACTCCAGAAATAGGTCTCATAGGAACAGAAAGTGTGATATTGCACCTCCCCTGTAGTGATTGATCATGAGTGATCATTAAAGAATAGGTAGGGTTTGTCGTCAGGTTGCGTGTGCATAGACGTTGTACAGCTGTATGTCCAGTATCTGTGTAGGAAAACCGCGCGAAGCGTACCTTCTGAAAATGAGAAATGCAACACTCCTTTGTTTCCGTAACAACGTATTTAATTTTAAATATGTTTGCTTCGTTTTCGCTATTGTAGGCAAATACTCGTCAGTACACGTCATTTCGCTACTACAGTACATTTCAACATGAAGACTCATGTTGTTGCGGAAGTTATGCAAATGAATACTGTCTACGCTCCCTGTATTTCATTTGGGTGCACCGTCCTCAGTTGTGTGCCTGCTGTATTGCTGGTCTCGCTGTCGACTCAACTTGTCACCCACAAATATCTCATCTTTGGTAAGCATAATATGAACCAAAGGCAAATAGTGTTAAGTTTATTTAAGCATTCCTAATGCGAGGGCACACTATCACATTTGTTATTCGACAACTAACCGAATCACATTATGGACAGGCAAAATATATTTTTATATCATATACCATGCTTTAATTATGGAAAGAAGTGTTATGACTTTTGGGTTGTGTTGAACTCACTACATGTGAAAATAATTTAATTTCGCAATATTCATATATAACGACATCTACATCACTCTTCACTTTGTTTAAGATTTATAAGTTTTTGCTTTTAAACTAATTTTCAATGACAATCCGGTAGGTGTTAAGAAACCCCATGTCACCCGTTTCAGGAAAGACGATACAGCAAACCCACATCACCTTTCCAAGAATTTCAGGTACTTTTAAGGAAAACCGTCATTTCCTCTGTGACGCCACGAGCGAAATTAAACACCTTATGTTATTTAAAATAAGCAATTTAATTCTTTAAGAGCTTTTATTTTCGTGAATCATTCCTGTAGTCGAATGTTGTAATTACTCCATCCTATCAGTGCAGTGGTAACGCAATGTCTCCGGCGCGGGAGATCCGGGTTCGATTTTCATACAAGCATAATGGGAAATGAAAGGCCTTATATTAGTACTAATTAAAGAGGTTTAATTCTTTAAGAGCTTTTATTTTCGCGAATCATTCCTTTTGTAGTATATTGTAATTACTCCGTCCGGTTACTGAAGAGGTAACGCAAAAGATACAGGTACGATTTCCATACTAGCATAGGGATTTTCACCGCTGGGACACCTGGACTCGTATTCTTCCATCATCACCGTCCCGAGGAAGGGGAACATCAACATCAACACGGGATCATCCTTGCCTGAACACCGTCCGGGGGAAGGGGAACGTCAACATGGGATCACCCTTATTTGAACATCGTCCCTGGGAAGGGGAACATCAACATCAACACGGGATCATCCTTGCCTGAACACCGTCCCGGGGAAGGGGAACAGCAACATCAACACGGAATCATCCTTGCCTGAACACCGTCCCGAGGAAGGGGAACATCAACATCAACACGGGATCATCCTTGCCTGAACACCGTCCCGAGGAAGGGGAACATCAACATCAACACGTAATCATCCTTGCCAGAACACCGTCCCGGGGAAGGGGAATATCAACACGGGATCATCCTTGCCTGAACACCGTCCCGGGAAAGAGAACATCAACATCAACACGGGATCATCCTTGCCTGAACACCGTCCCGGGAAAGAGAACATCAACATCAACACGGGATCACCCTTGCCTGAACACCGTCCCGGGGAAGGGCAACATCAACAAGGGATCATCTTTGCCTGAATACCGTCCCGGGGAAGGGCAACATCAACACGGGATCATCCTTGCCTGAACACCGTCCCGGGGAAGGGCAACATCAACATCAACACGGGATCATCCTTGCCTGAACACCGTCCCGGGAAGGGGAATAGCAACATCAACACAGGATCATCCTTGCCTGAACACCGTCCCGGCGAAGGGGAACATCAACATCAACACGGAATCATCCTTGCCTGAACACCGTCCCGGGGAAGGGCAACATCAACATCAACACGGGATCATCCTTGCCTGAACACCGTCCCGAGGAAGGGGAACATCAACATCAACACGGGATCATCCTTGCCTGAACACCGTCCCGAGGAAGGGAACATCAACACCAACACGGGATCATCCTTGCCTGAACACCGTCCCGAGGAAGGGAAACAGCAACATCAACACGGGATCATCCTTGCCTGAACACCGTCCCGGGAAGGGGAATAGCAACATCAACACAGGATCATCCTTGCCTGAACACCGTCCCGGCGAAGGGGAACATCAACATCAACACGGAATCATCCTTGCCTGAACACCGTCCCGGGGAAGGGCAACATCAACATCAACACGGGATAATCCTTGCCTGAACACCGTCCCGGCGAAGGGGAACATTAACATAAACACGGGATCATCCTTGCCTGAACACCGTCCCGGGGAAGGTGAACATTAACATCAACACGGGATCAACCTTGCCTGAACACCGTCCCGGGAAAGGGAAACAGCAACATCAACAGGTGATCATACTTGCCTGAACACCGACCCAGAGAAGGGAATTGGCAACGTCAACACGGGATCATACTTGCCTGAACACCGACCCGGAGAAGGGAATTGACAACATCAACACGGGATCATCCTTGCCTGAACACCGTCCCGAGGAAGGGAAACAGCAACATCAACACGGGATCATCCTTGCCTGAACACCGTCCCGGGAAGGGGAATAGCAACATCAACACAGGATCATCCTTGCCTGAACACCGTCCCGGCGAAGGGGAACATCAACATCAACACGGAATCATCCTTGCCTGAACACCGTCCCGGGGAAGGGCAACATCAACATCAACACGGGATAATCCTTGCCTGAACACCGTCCCGGCGAAGGGGAACATTAACATAAACACGGGATCATCCTTGCCTGAACACCGTCCCGGGGAAGGTGAACATTAACATCAACACGGGATCAACCTTGCCTGAACACCGTCCCGGGAAAGGGAAACAGCAACATCAACAGGTGATCATACTTGCCTGAACACCGACCCAGAGAAGGGAATTGGCAACATCAACAGGTGATCATACTTGCCTGAACACCGACCCGGAGAAGGGAATTGACAACATCAACACGGGATCATCCTTATCTGAACACCGTTCGAGGAAGGGGAACATAACATCAACTAGGGATCAACCTTATCTGAACCCCGTCCCGGGGAAGGGGAACATCAACATCAACACGGGATCATCCTTGTCTGAACACCGACCCGGAGAAGGAAATTGGCAACTTCAACACGGGATCATACTGCCTGAACTCCGACCCTGTGAAGGGATCATCCTTGCCTGAACACCGACTCGGAAAGAGAACTGGCAACATCAACACGGGATCATACTTGCCTGAACACCGACCCGGAGAAGGAAAATGACTATATTTACACGGGATATCCTTGCCTGAACACCGACTCGGAAAGAGAATATGCAACATCTACACGGGATCATCCTTGTCTGAACACCGACCCAGGGAAGGGAAATGGCAATATCAACACGGGATCATCCTTGTCTGAGCACCGACCCAGGGAAGGGAATTGGCAACATCAACACGGAGTCATCCTTGTCTGAACACCGACCCGGAGAAGGGAAATGGCAATATTTACACTGGATCATCCTTGCCTGAACAGCGACTCGGAAATACAACTGGCAACATCAACTCGGGATCATCCTTGTCAGAACACCGACCCGGAGAAGGGAAATGGCAATATTTACACGGAATCATCCTTGCCTGAACACCGACTCGGAAAGAGAATTGGCAACATCAACACGGGATCATCCTTAACTGAACACCGACCCAGGGAAGGGAAATGGCAATATCAACACGGGATCATACTTGTCTGAACACCGACCCAGGGAAGGGAATTGGCAACATCAATAAGGGATCATCCTTGTCTGAACATCAACCCGGGGAAGGGAAATGGTAGCATCAACACGGAGTCATCCTTGTCTGAACACCGATCCGGAGAAGGGAAATGGCAATATTTACACTGGATCATCCTAGCCTGAACACCGACTCGGAAAGAGAGTTGGCAACATCAACACGGGATCATCCTTGTCTGAACACCTATCCAGGGAAGGGAAATGGCAATATCAACACGGGACCATCCTTGTCTGAACATTGACCCAGGGAAGGGAATTGGCAACATCAATAAGGGATCATCCTTGTCTGAACACCGACCCGGGGAAGGGAAATGGTAGCATCAACTCGGGATCATCCTTGTCTGAACACCTACTTGGAGAAGGGAATTGGCAACATCAACACGGGATCATCCTTGTCTGAACACCGACCCGGAGAAGGAAATTGGCAACTTCAACACGGGATCATAGTTGCCTGAACACCGACCCGGTGAAGGGAATTGGCAACATTAACACGGGATCAGGCTTGCCTGAACTCCGACCCAGTGAAGGTATCATCCTTGCCTGAACACCAACTCGGAGAGAATTGGCAACATCAATACGGGATCATCCTTGTCTGAACACCTACCCGGAGAAGGGAACTGGCAACATCAACACGGGATCATCCTTGTCTGAACTCCGACCCGGTGAAGGGAATTGGTATCCTTGCCTGAACACCAACTAGGAAAGAGAATTGGCAACATCAACACGGGATCATCCTTGTCTGAACACCGACCCAGGGAAGGGAATTGGCAACGTCAACAAGGGATCATCCTTGTCTGAACACCGACCCGGGATAGGGAAATGGTAACATCAACACGGGATCATCCTTGTCTGAACACCTACCCGGAGAAGGGAATTGGCAACATCAACACGGGATCATCCTTGTCTGAACTCCGACCCGGAGAAGCGAATTGGCAACATCAACACGGGATCATCCTTGTCTGAACTCCGACCCGGAGAATGGAAATGGCAACATAAACACATGATCATCCTTGTCTGAACACCGACCCAGGGAAGGGAATTGGCAACATCAACGCGGGATCATCCTTGTCTGAACACCGACCCAGGGAAGGGAATTGGCAACATCAATAAGGGATCATCCTTGTGTGAACATCTACCCGGAGAAAGGAATTGGCAACATCAATACGGGATCATCCTTGTCTGAACATCTACCCGGAGAAAGGAATTGGCAACATCAACACGGGATCATCCTTGTGTGAACATCTACCCGGAGAAAGGAATTGGCAACATCAACACGGGATCATCCTTGTCTGAACTCCGACCCGGAGAAGCGAATTGGCAACATCAACACGGGATCATCCTTGTCTGAACTCCGACCCGGAGAATGGAAATGGCAACATCAACACGGGATCATCCTTGCCTGAACACCTACCCGGAGAAGGGAATTGGCAACATCAACACGGGATCATCCTTGTCTGAACTCCGACCCGGAGAACGGAAATGGCAACATAAACACATGATCATCCTTGTCTGAACACCGACCCGAAAAGGCAAACACCAACATCAACTCGAGATCATCGCTGCCTGAGCACTGAGGTCGCGCTCTCTCCCACAATTCCGTCCCGGCCATTGACCCACCTTCGGCAAGTATACTCATCGCCACTAAAATGTATGGTAAGCAGGCACAAATCAACCTGTAGGTTTAGTTTGTTCTTTTACTAAGTTTAAAGACTTCACAATTATAAACTCAATGGATATAATTTGTGTATTTTGTTTGATATATGTTTATTAAATATGTAACCATAATCCAATAATCTGATGTGTTCCATTCCCATGACTTTCTCTACATCGCTGCAACAAATTATTGTTAAAATGCTTATACCTACTTCTATTTACTTCATGCTAATCGAGAAAACCTTAACAGAAATAGCTTTATTGCTTTCTTCCTTGAAAGTAGAAGCGAAATAAGGGAGTACCATAGGTTAAAGTGATAGTCAAAAACTGGTAGCTATGTGACTGAAGTTCCTTCGTTTCTATGGACGGGAGTTGACAAATTCCTGTGTGAGAAAAGCATAAGTTTTTCAAAGCTGAATCCAAAAATAAGGAATATCTAAGAAACGATCAACTCTACGGAAGAGTATTAGCTGTGTATTTTAACGTGCCCTACATTTTTGTGTGTTATGTTTTTGTACATTTGTTACGGTTTAGCTGTTATGCAAACTTCCGTGAAATTCAGAGTCTATTTCCAGAAAAATCAAGATATACATTTTATTTGTGAGGTAAATATTTTTAATATACAATATTTTAATCAAAATCGTTATAGCCATTTTTGTGAAAATCAAAATTTTTAGAAAAAATTCCATGTAAAGGATGGTTTGGGGAGGGGGTATTTTCTTGAAAATCTTCGTGTCGCATCCTTGGAAGATACTAAACTTAAATACCAAGTTTGGTACTTTACCGACTTTTCGTTTTTGAGTTATCGTGTTCATAGACACACGGGCACACACAGGACCTTTTTCTGAAAATGATTTTTTTTTTGGATACAGGGTACCCTAAAGCACATATTTCCGGTAAAATCTCGGTATCCAATTTTTGGGTGGAGTGCAATACTTTTTCTATACACTATGTACATAGTACGTGTAGAGAAAGTAAACATTCTAATTTTGTAAATTAAGAAATGGTTCTGCTTCAAACTCTTGAAGTATAAAATACACTAGTTTTACATTGCATTTTGTATAATGTTATTGGATTTTGTTCTTCCTATTTGCAAATGTTGACCCAAAAATGTTCTATTTTAGCTTCTCTAATTATAATTAAAACGCTAACATTCTTCCACTCGGAAGTTGATTTCAACATACATAACTATAATTTACAAATATTATGCACAAATTATTAGCTGCTAACTCGCATTTAAATGCTAGAGCGTTTGTAACATAAACAAAAGGCAAACATAAATATTTAATATGTACATTTGAAGAGATAGAGGCGTGTTGTGAGCGAGCGAGTCACTGCAGGCAGAGAACGCAGGATGCAGGCAGGCTGTCTCCAGCAGGGCCAATAAGTCGCATCAGTCACGTATGTACGCATCTCATGTACGTAGGACTGAAGAGGCAATCGATAATACCAGACAATGCACCACGCTCCCCTCCCTTCCCCTTCTATTGTCCTGCAAATGACATTATCTCCATCCCGTTCATTTTGTGGTATGATATTTCCTATCAGCATTTCCATCAAACCCATTTTAAACAAAAAACATATCACTGGGGTATGCACATTACTATAGTCCATATGCATCAGCTTTCACAGTAATTCTTTCTAGCACGACTTTTGTCTTCATCCCAGTGCACAGTATTACTGTATTGTTTTCCACAAACCATAAATTTCATTCCATTTAAGAGAACTAAAATACCGGCAGTCTTTTGTCACAGAATTTTACGTCCCGTAAATACTGAACAAGTTCTTGTTTCAGCGCAAGAAACTAGTTGAGTAGCATCCCTTTGTCATTAATATTCGTTTTTCTCTAATGTACCCCATCCAATAGTTCACAAATGTGTCTTTTATCTGTCCTCCCGGACTGCCATTCCTCCATTATCAGTTCGTTCTAACATAAAGCTCTCTGAATAAAAATCTGATAGTTCCATTCACATGACTTTTCCAGCTACACCATATACAAACTATTCTTACAAAAGATTATTCATTTACCTACATCACGCTAATCGAGATAAACACTAGCACAATTAGTCTTATTACTACTTCCTTGTAAGTAGAAGGGAAATATGGGATGCTCAAACCTTTTAAAAGTTGGTCATTATGTGGAACAATTGAAGTTCGGTTCGCTTTGCACAGT
Organism: Hymenopus coronatus; assembly: GCA_030762935.1. Classification (NCBI taxonomy): domain Eukaryota; kingdom Metazoa; phylum Arthropoda; class Insecta; order Mantodea; family Hymenopodidae; genus Hymenopus; species Hymenopus coronatus. The sequence goes on along the minus strand of CM060888.1, from coordinate 138,586,426 downwards.
CCAGTTTGAGAAAAATTATGTAGTTTAAAACTGAAATATCTCGAAAACGGTAAACTCTACAGGAAAAACGTACATGACATAAATCATGTTTTTTAACCTGATTTACATTTTTGTGCAGTAAGTTTTTATCTACCTTTTAAGGTTTAGCCTTTATGAAAAATTCTGCAAAACTCATCCAGAATAAAGAGCCATTTTCAGAAAATTCAAAATGTATATTTTATTTGTGATGTAAATATGTTTCATATACGGTACTTTAATCAAAATTGTTAGAGCCATTTTTGAAAATCGTAATTTTCTAATAATGTTCCATGTAAGGGATAGCTGTGGGTGATGGGGGGGGGGACTTTCTTGAAAATGTTCCTCTATCATACATCGAAGATACAGAACATAAATACCAACTTATCATTTTTGAGATATGCTGCCCACAGGCCCCCACGCGCGCGAACACATACACACACACACACACGACCGCCTGCGGTGCCATAAGTAGTTAAAGCGGACGTTAAACACCACAAAAACACACACACTCTCTCTCTCTCTCTCTCTCACACACAGACACACAAGGACATGTTTCTAAAAATGTTTTTTTTTTTAGATTCAGGGGGTCATGTATGTTGGTGAAATTTCTATATCAAAGTTTTGGGTGCAATACAATTGGTGCCTTCTTTATCCCCTCTACAGATTGTACATACTGGCTACAGAAAGTAAAAATAGGAACTTTTAGAACACATTTCTGCTTGTGTTTGTGTCTGTATTGCTTCTGTGTGACTGAGTAATCAAAATCAAATCAAAAAGGAAACGCTATGAAGCAAAAATTTGGTATTTAACTTGAATATCTTCCAAGGATGGCACAAAATTAAAAAGAAAAGTCCCACGCCCGAAACTATCATTTTCGTGTAAACGTTTGCTATTTTTGATTATCTCAAAATTGACTACTTTGATTAAAATGCTCAATGCTAGGATGTTTATCAAACAAGTTGAACATATTTGTTCAATTTTCAGAGAATGGTCCGTGAAGCCCTTTTTATTTTTAATCTTATATACAATTACTAAACCATAAAAGATACACAAAATCTTGCAACATAAAAAGTACACATGTCATCAAAACAAACAGTTTGTGACAAATACTATTTTGTGGAATAGTCTTTGCTTTTTATTCAATTTTAAATGTTTACAATGTTTTACAAGTGACAAATTGTTATTCTGTTTTTACCTTAGTCATACATAGAGCATTGCATTTCAGAGCCATCAGGTTATTTTTTAAAACTCTAGCTATCGCTCAAACTTTCTATGTTCTTCTAAACTATAGTTTGGCAAATGTATATTTTAGGTCTATTCGTTTTAATAAAAATGTTAGTTACTTTATTTCCTACAACTCCTAAGTGGAACATAGACATGCGTTATGACATTTCAGAGATCATACTAGCTTCCATTAAAGATGTTCAATCAATTTAGCTGATGTTATTAATTCTCGCACTCGTCCACAATAAATCCATGGCACGACAGTCCACAAGGGACCTTGGCCTACCGCCCGGCCGCTGCATACCCCATTTCGGCCCGAAAGCGTCATGAATGGGGTGCAATACTGGAGGTTAAGTGATTAGCGCCCCGAGTCCCTCCCGGCAGGTTGATGCGGTCATCTCGATTTGAAGCAGCTACTTTTTAATCAAGTAGCTTCTCAATTGCTTCAACCCAGGGACCTCACGAGGCTGAGTGCACCCCGACTAGGTCTCTCAGCGGGGAAAAATCCCCACACTGGTACCGAGAATCGAACCCGCTTCGCAAGCAGCCGCGCTACCACCGCACTAAGGCGACGACCTCCGTCCACACACACTCTCAGAGACACATCTCATAGACTCAAAAAATGGCGCCTTAGGATTCGAATTGGAAAGAACCTTAGGAACTGAGGAGGCCATACCTCCAGCATGACCAACTGCATGAGAGGAAGAAAGAACAATTAATCAGGACGGCGTTAGCTCAGCTACAGGGTACGTAAGAAAGAAATCATTAGCGAGGGAAACTACAGTTAGTAATATATATATATATATATATAAATAAGAAGAAAGAGTACTCTTTAGGAAAGAATACTAAAGGAGAGTTGCATATTGGAAGTAGGCGAAACTATTCAACATATGCAGAGTAATTTAGACAGGAAACAAGAAGTCAAGGGAGAAAAAATAGATAACTTAGGAATGGGGGAAGTGATTTAAGAGCAGTGATGGAGATCTTAAAAATCCTATGAAAGGGATAATAATAGAACATATGAGCTGGAAGAGAATAAAAAGGAGCAACAATAAGTATAAAATGAAAGTAAGAAAATAATACAGGAAGTAGGAGAGAAACTGGAGAAAGGTTAGCAAACTAACATTGTGTATGAGAATCCCTCAAAGAAGAAATAACAGGGGGGGGGGGAATATGTTAGCAGGGAAGCCAAAGAAAAGATAAAACAGACTAGGAAACAAATGATACAAGATTACCAGGTGGCCCAAATACTTTAATTGACGAGCTCATTAATCACACCTCTGATGCTTCGGTTTTTAAATCATTCACCTTTGCTTCCAAGTCCTTAAAACTACTGGCTAACAAACACAAGGCATCTGCAAAGTTCAAGACCTTCAACCTATTCGTCATCCCCATTGAATTCCTCTTCGTCGGTTCGTTGCCTTTTTCATCACAATTGTGACTGTAAACATCCTTGCTTTACTCCTGTATTTACTGAGATGGTCTTAGACAACATGCCCTGATGTAGAACCTGGCATGTATAGTTCTTATATATCACTTGGATTATTTTATGATTTTCCTTGGAATCCCAAACTCTTCCATAGCCTCCCACATCTTCTTCCTCATTATACAAACAAACGCTTTTTCAAAGTCTACAAATAACAGGCACAGTGACAATTGCAGCTCCGTGGATTGCTCAATAACTATGCGCAGTGTATTGATCTGATCTGTACAGGAATAGCTTTCTCTAAATCCTGCTTGTTCTTTTCTCAGCCTTGATTTTACACTTTTTTTTATCCTTTCAAAAATTACTCGTGAGAGTACCTTACTTGTATCGAGAGGAGGGTAATCCCTCTCCAGTTATCATGTTTTAATAGATCTCCTTTCTTCGGAAGTTTTATCAAAAGTCCTTTCTTCCAATCTATGGGGATCTTCTCTTCTTCCCAAATCTTACTGAAGACTGGGAACAGAATCTCGATAGAAGTACCCATATCCACTTTCAAAGCCTCCGACGCGATATTTCCGTTCCCGCTGCTTTGCAATTCTTTAGTTATTTAATGGTCCTTTGAATCTCTGCTCTTGATGGCGGTTCTGTACTCATATTAACATCTTCCTGTTCGTCTTCTACTATTATCACCTCAGTCTCCTCTTCTTCGGTTGTTACGTTTAAAGCTCCTCTTCACTATTTTTTAAGTTCATCAAAATCAATTCTAGTTTGTATCTTCCCCTCTTGCAGTATTGTGTCTTTTCTTGCAATCTTTCCTTTGATTCACGACCTCCAATGTCTCTGAAGTAATCCATTCCTCTCTCCCTGTTGCCTAGGATCTTATCGCAGGTATCAATATAGGTTCTCTACACTCTTCCAATTGTGATCGATATTTGTCCTCCTTCTTCTCCTGTTGGAATTTATTTTTCAATTCTAATGAAAAGCATTGTTACATCCCTTTATCCTTCAAAAGTTATACTTTATCATCTTCTTCTAATGTATATTCCTAGTGCTTGCAATCTTCAATTAGAGCATAGCTATTACTAAGTGGTGGTCACTTCCCACATCTTGTTCCTCACATCTAACAGGGAGGTTCACTATGTCTTGCTAATAGTGAACTTTTCGATCTGGTTTTCCGTTCTATGGTCTGGGGAAACCCATGTCGTTTTATGACAATTCCTATGAGGGAAGATAGTACCTGTTATCATCAGCCTGTGGTTACTACAAATTCAATTAGTCATTCCCCATTCTCGTTTCTATGTCCTATACCTTGTTTCCCCATTATATTTTCTAGTCCTTGGTTATCATTGCCAACTTTCTCATTATGAACTCCCATCACGACAATAGTATCCCTTTTGTGTACCTTTAACAGGGTTCGATGTAGCTGTCCCATTATATTTTCTAGTTCTTGGTTATCATTGCCAACTTTCGCATTTAGGTCTCCATCACGGCCATAATATCCCTTTTCTTTTCCTTTAACAGAGTTCGATGTAGCTGACCGTAAACTTGTTCTTTTACTTCTTCTTTCCTTGCCTCTGAATAGCACTGCACCACTGTAATTGGTCTAACCCTTGATGCAAATCGGGCTAATATAATTCTTTCTTAGACTGGATACCGTTCTATCGGACTCTTCCTTGTCTTTTGAGCAATCAGTAACTCAACTCCCCCTCTATGTTCTTCGTCTCTTCCTGAGTATAGCAAGGTGTTCTTCTGGGTGGGTCCTTATCTCACCGAATCCAGTCCATCTCGTCTCACTCAAGGCTAGTATGTCCAACCTGTATCGCTTCATCTCCCCTAGATACTTCAGCCAGTTTTCCTGTCTGCCACATTATCTGTACATTCCAAATTCCAAATATCGTAATCAATTTCATGCTAAAGGACAAATCCCTTTAATCCATTCAGTTCTATTCGTTAATGTTTCTATAATAAATTAATCTCGGGTGTGTAGGTTGTTGGCCATCAGAACCCAAAGCCAGGTAAAGGGGCTGCCTTCAAAGTAGCTTGGCCTACTGATTTTCTGTCGGGGTTTCTTATCTTAGCCTTTGAAGTTCCCACTTCTAACTGCAAGGCAGCAGTTCCTGTTCTATTTTCCCCGAACAGGAGGGTTGCCTCTTCCGTCAGTTCCACCGTTCTGAACTTCAGTTCTCCGCCTTCACCGCCGTTGAGGTCTTCACCTTAATCCTGGTAAGAGACACTTACATTGGACTACCAGCCGGGTCAGCTGGACCAAGGTTTTTTTTTAAAGAGGTGTTACTTCTCTAACACTCCCCCTTTGTCCTGACTAGTGACAGGCAGAGCCTGGCTTCCCAAAAAATGGGCCCAGGTTGGTGGGGTTATTCTAAAATAATTATAAAAAGCAAAATATTAATTAGTCTTCCATTTTGGTTATTTGAGCTGTAATATACGTTTTGATACAGATAAAACATAGAAAATAAAAACAAAAAGGTTTGCAACAACTGTATGGCGCAAAAAAAAAAAAAAACAACATGTGTTGAATTTTATTAAATAATGGCTGTGCCACATCATGCGTGGTAGTGAGTCCTTTTGTTTCTGAACAAAAGAGCAGAAATAAATTATCAGCCACAGAAATGAAATTTCTGAGAAGGGTCAAATATTGAACCAGGAGAGGTCTCTTTTAAAATGAAGATATCTGGGAAGAACTGGATATTTATCAAGTAGTTGATAAAATTAAAGATTCCAAGCATAATTGGAAACAAATAATTGTGAACGAGTAGTAATGGGAATGACCAATTAGTAATGGAACAATATCATAGATGCTCCAAGTTAGAAGATATGTTGGACGCCCAAGGCAAAGCTGAGCTGAACAAATTCAGTGAAGAACAAAAAGATATATCTCTCATGGAAAACACAGGTTTTGTATTGTCAGCTATTAAAATAGCGTTACAATTCAGTTCAGGCGGTAAATCATAGTAATAATAGTGACAACTACAATGATGATGATGATAATAACAATAATAATAATAACAATAATTAAGAGTGGACTCAGAGCGGATCATTGTAGAATTTACCAAATTATAAAAAATTGCCATTAATAAATGTTACTTGGGCTTGATTGGTGAGGTAAGAACTTAATAAAGCCATTAAAATTCTAAGGCTTTCACGGCCGGTGTTGGAATCATTTATAAAAAACAAAACTGGGTTTGGACCACGGCCTACAAGCCCGGTTTTGTTTTCTATAAGTAATTTTAATAAAGCCAGCTTGTAATCCCAAAACGAGGTAAGAGTAATGTAAAATATAAAACTGAAAGGAATTGTAATGTGACACGTGCATTCTTTCTTTGCAACGGTTTTTCTGTCTCTTCCAACGAACAAACAGAACTAATCGCAACTTGCATACAAAGAATATTTCCAATAGTAACTGGTTGTTCAACTGTTTGCAACATGTCGCCATGACTATATAGTTGTTTTGAATGACAAAACTGAATGGAATATTCGAAGGGACAATACCGGGATGAAATTTACCACTGAATGATCGGAAGAGGTTGAAATTAAACAAAAATGATACACAAGCGACCTTTAGACCGAATATCAAATGATTAAAATCTCCCAACATCTGAAAAATACTAGATCTTTACTTGAATCTTGATAACAGCCTCAGTTTTGCATATTGCCTTGTGTTTCTTTGCTTTTGTTTTTGTTATTATTCTCTTAACTTGACTAAATGTAATGAAATTATAAATGAGCTTCAGTTCTTCGTACCAGAAAATTAATTAACATATAACCTCTGCTGCGTGAATGAAAATTATAAAATGTAAAAGAATTCCTTCTCTTTGGAAAATTGTCTTACATTGAAAACATCTGAATGTAGCGTAAAAAAGCAGCTGTTTTACAGCAAAGGTATAGACATTCGCTTTTCTTTTTTCTTAGGATAAACAATGACAAGGCACAAGAAAACGAGTTAAAAGTATGCAAATAGAGGTTATTTATCTTAGTTCAATATTTTAAAACGATGCTTTTGTTTAATTAGGGTATATATTGGTTATTCGAGAACAAAATGCCTAAACAAGAAAACAGAAATAGTAACTGACGTTGTGAAATGATAAACGTTACTCTGTTAAGAATTGTGACGAAAATTCCGTAGCCTGTTGTGATTTTTTGTCTTTAGGTTAATTTTTCTCTCATACCTCCCCGATTTATTTTTATTAAGTTCCTTTGTTAGTTTTTCTACGTCATCTTACGTTACTTATCTTAATGTACTTTATATCACCTAAATCGTCTAGCGTAAATTACGACACAAGGCATTTTATTATTTACGTTATTAGGCTAGTGAGACTTCAAGTTTCCTTTGAAGTATTATTTACATATTCATCTAGAAGCTTATTATCTGTATACTATTCTATATCGATATTAATATTATAGAGAAAGAACATATGTGCATAATCTGTGAGCAAGGGCGTACTTGAATAATCTCAAAAACCACTCTATCGATTTTAATAATATTTTCACCGTTCGTATTTTTGACAGGCATACATACACCCATTGAATTTCACAGTTTCATTTCATTAATTTATAAAGGATTAAAAGTAATTACAAAGCCATTGTACTTGAACACAAACACACGGAGTTAGAAATGAACAAACTTGTGAATAGGGTTGGCTATTATTTGAAAATGCTCTGAAATAGAAATAATTGTTATCCCAACAGTTTATGAATGTAAATTTAGAAAATGCTGCGGATATTTCATTTCAATATATATTAATGTGTGTAGAAGCTCATGATTATAAAAAGACAGAAACAATAACGCCTCGATACACAGGCAATATGCACTACTTAATAAAAACCACATAGGTAGAGAAAGTATTGCATTCCACTCAAAAATCCGATACCGAGAGTTTACGAGTCCAACACGATTTAGGGTCCGCTGTAGAAAAAAAAATAGAAAAAGGTCTGCGTGTGTTAACCGGTATCTCCAAAACGAAAACTCGGTTAAATACCAAACTTGATATTTAAGTTCAGCATCTTCACAGGATACGACATGAAGATTTTCTAGATAATTTCCTCATCCCAATCTACCCTTTACATTTCCAAAATGTTGATTTTATCAAAAATGGCTCCAAAGACTCTGATTAAAATGCGCATATTGAAGGTACCTTAATGACAAATAAAATGTATTTAATTTCTGGGAGTATTCTTTAAAATAATCTTAATTCTAAATAACTTTTGCGCAACTGGTAAACACAACAGCCACGCAAAAAGTGATTACAAAAAAAGTAAAATCGCCCCCATCCAAAACTACCTTTTATATGGAAAACGTTTTAAAAGTGTGGATTTCCTAAAAAACGGCTCAACCAATTTTGATTAAAATACCGTATATTAAAGATACTCTTATGAAAAATAAAAAAATATATCTTTAATCTTCTGGAATAACTTCTAAAATAACGTTTGCATAACTGGTAAATCATAAGAGATAGCAAAAAGTTACAAAAAATAGGAGCTTATTAAAATACACAACCTATGTCATATAATTTTATTTGTAGAGTTCACCATTTCCAAGATATTCATTGCTATTGCTGTCAATTTTATGATGCTTATAATTTTCTCATACTCATACTCTCATTCAACTCCTGCACATTCAAAGAGAGTGAATTTCAATCATATAGCAAAGATTTAACTATCGCTTTATCCTAGTGTGGTTCCCTGTTTCCCTTCTACTTGTAAGGAACTAATAACACTATTTCTGCTAGTGTTTGTCTTAATTAGCAGAAGTAAATGGACGAATTTAATATGAAGATGGATAAAGTCAAGTGTATGGTACACATAAGATTTTAACAATTAATGTTACAATTAACAACATTTTATAATTAGCAAAAATAAGAGTTTTCATAGGTGGTCATAAATTACATGCACATTCCAAAAAGCTTAACTTAGTGTCCTGAGAATAGGATATCTTCATATCCACCAACTTCACTATTTCGCTGTATATGCTAATGCTATTAAGTGAATATTATGGTACTTTTATGTCATTAGATAACTTAGGACAAAGGAGAATCACCTTTTAACATGTCACCTGCTATACTTACTCTCCATCTCCAAAGATTTCTTTTGAGCTCCGCTGCACTTCTATAACTTGGAGAGAACTATCGAGAGGAGCTTAAAGAACTCTTACTTCCGGCTGTTTCACATCCTTTTGAACGTCAGGAAATTTTCATCCGTTATTAGGAATAGCTTGTGCAATAAATAATAGTTTCATAAACAACTGGCATTTGAGTTTAGAAAGCTACCTAGCAACTATAAACATGATGCTCAGCCGCGTAACAGGTATATCTCTGAATACCTCTGAAATGAGCTCAAATTGTCATGTTTTGAGGTCCTCTGAATAAAATAAAACATTTATTTAAAAGGATTTGCGCGTGTATGAAAAATATCCCTCAAAAGTAAATACTCCCTTAAACACCAAGCTTGATATTTAAGTTCATCATCTTTCAAGGATGCAGCTTGAAGATTTTCAAGAAAATTCACCCACCCAAAACTGCGCTTTAAATGGAACGGTCTTTGTAAATTTTGAGTTTCTTAACAAGGCTCTAACCATGTTTAATTAAAATGATACTTAAGATATTTTAATGACAAATTAAATACATATTTTTAATTTTCAGCGAATTGTCTAAAGTCCTCATTACTCTAGGTGATGTTTGCATTACGCTAAACCGTAAGAGCTGCACAAAATCTTACTACACAGAAAAGTAGATCTCCTTAAAGACCACACTTTATGTCAGTTATGTATATATATATATATATATATTAGTGCTTTCCGAAATATTCTTGCTTAATGGCATAAACTTTCCAATGTTTAAACTTTTCTCAGACGGGAAACCGTCTTTCGTTTTTCTTTTATTTTAGTCCTGTCCATGTGTAGCTTTCTCCTAACAAGGAACAAAGTAATAGACATATCTGCTAATGTTTATCTCAAATAGCTGAAGTACGTAGAGAGAAGAACAACCTCTTATAAGAATATTTTGTTGGAGAATAGACAGAGAAAATCATGTGAATGGAACACATTATATTTTTTAAACTGCAATGTCTCTTGGACTAAAATAATCCTACTTTCCAGAAAATAGACCAATCTAGCCATGGAAAGTAGAAATAAATGTAATGGGCTAGATTAATGTTGTGAAACAGAAGGCAATATCAAAGTGATTTTCGGAAAACTTACTGAAATTGAAGACGATGATACTGAGGATGAAAATGAAATTGCCATTCAAGCAATGCAATGTTCAACTTTAACAGCAAAAAAAAAAAAAAAAAAAAAAAAAAGATGGATTCACATGGCGAATGAAAGTTCAGAAATACCACGATCTAACATCCTAATATATTTATGGCGCTACCTGATGAAACACAAAGCTAAGAACCGGAAATGAAATTAACTCGGTAGTCTGTTTACTTATGTGAAGATACATTGAATATATTATTTAGAACACAATGCAGAACTCAACAATAAAAAGGTAAAACTTTGTGACTCTGCAACCTATTGCCAAAATATCAACAGTAGCCTTATTTGGTATTCGATATCTACCTACACTACTTACTTAACAAAACCTGCATGTTCCAAAGAATTGATGCTCCGTGATACGTTAAAAGAGTTTCAGAACTCAAAGGGGATATTTCAAGTTAAAATTGGCTAGTGGAGAACTGAGTTGAGTTGAGTTCTGCAACTCTTTTAACGCACAAAATAGTATTTTCACACGTCAAATAAAAGAGATTTGGGCCACCTGGTAGGGTGAAATCAAAGAGGACCCTAAAGAATCAAAGAACTATGAGAAAATTAAATATTCTTTTGCGAATATATAGGTTATAGGATACATAACTGCAGTCAAGCGGAATACAATATTATTGTGAGAGATATAGCTAGATAATATTAAATTGAGTTTGATTTATGGACGCTGTTTAAGGGCTGTGGCTCTTAGGCTCTCATTCTATATTTGGTGTGATAGACTGCTTCATTTTGTTCGGAGGCCCTTTATCGGGTTTGAGATTCTTTTACATAACGTAAATTCATGGCACAGGACAAACGGCTTTACTTCCCTTCCGAAAGGAAGACATGCTAAGCATTTTGACACCGCCCTCCGAGATATATGGGTTATAGGCTAGGCTTGGCAGAATACAATATTATTGTGAAAAATATAAGTTAATAGGGTTAACAGGAAACAACATTCTTGCGAGTAATTTAATATGGGTTATATGGCTTGGCTGGCAAGGGATGGCAAAGGATGGCAAGGGATGGCATGGCTGGTGCTTGACTGGCTTTTGGCTGGCAAGGGATGGCATGGCTGGTGCTTGATTGGCTTTTGGCTATCAAAGGATGGCAAGGGATAGCATGGCTGGCACATGACTGGCAAAGGATGGCAATGGATGGCAAGGGATGACATGGCTGGTGCTTGACTGGCTTTTGACTGGCAAGGGATGACATGGCTGGTGCTTGACTGGCTTTTGGCTGGCAAGGGATGCCATGGCTGGTGCTTGACTGGCTTTTGCCTGACAAGGGATGGCAATGGATGGCAAGGGATGACATGGCTGGTGCTTGACTGGTTTTTGGCTGGCAAGGGATGGCAAGGGATGACATGGCTGGCGCTTGATTGGCTTATGGCTGGCAAGGAATGGCAATGGATGGCAAGGGATGACATGGCTGGTGCTTGACTGGCTTATGGCTGGAAAGGGATGACTTGGCTGGCGCTTGGTTCGCTTTTACCTGGCAAGGGATGGCTTGGCTGCCGCTTGACTGGCTTTTGGCTGGCAAGGGATGGCAAGGGATGCTTGACTGGCTTTTGCCTGGCAATGGATGGCATGGCTGGCGCTAGACTGCTTTTTGGCTGGCAAGGGATGGCAAGGGATGGCTTGACTGGCTTTTGGCTGGCAAGGGATGGCTTGACTGGCTTTTGCCTGGCAAGGGATGACTTGGCTGCCGCTTGACTGGCATTTGGCTGGCAAGAGATGGCTTGACTGGCTTTTGGTTGGCAAGGGATGGCAAGGGATGGCTTGACTGGCTTTTGGCTGGCAAGGGAATGCATGGCTAGCGCTTGACTAGCTTTTGGCTGGCAAGGGATGGCAAGGGATGTCTTGACTGGCTTTTGGCTGGCAAGGGATGGCTTGACTGGCTTTTGGCTGGCAAGGGATGACTTGACTGGCTTTTGGCTGGCAAGGGATGGCAAGGGATGGCATGGCTGGCGCTTGACTGGCTTTTGGCTGGCAAGGGACGGCAAGGGATGGCTTGACTGGTTTTTGGCTGGTAAGGGATGGCTTGACTGGCTTTTGGCTGGAAAGGGATGGAAAGGGATGTCTTGGCTGGCGCTTGACTGACTTTTGGCTGGCAAGGGATGGCAAGGGATGGCTTGGCTGGCGGTTGACTGGCTTTTGACTGGCAAGGGATGGCATGGCTGGTGCTTGACTGGCTTTTGGCTGGCAAGGGATGGCAAGGGATGGATTGACTGGCTTTTGGCTGGCAAGGGATGGCTTGACTGGCTTTAAAGAGATGACTAGGCTGGCTTTTGGCTGGCAAGGGATGGCTTGGCTGACTTTTGGCTGGCAAGGGATAGCTTTGCTGTCTTTCGGTTCCCTTGGCTGTCTTTTGGCTCGCTTGTCTGTCTTTCGGCTCCCTTGGCTGTCTTTTGGCTCGCTTGTCTGTCTTTCGGCTCCCTTGGCTGGCTTTTGGCTCGCTTGTCTGTCTTTCGGCTCCCTTAGCTGTCTTTTGGCTCGCTTGTCTGTCTTTCGGCTCCCTCCTGCTTTCGGCTCGCTTGGCTGTCTTTTGGCTGGCTTTGATGTATTTTGGCTCCATTAACTGGATTTTGGCTCGCTTAGCTGGCTTTTGGCTCACTTGGGTGGCTTGGCTGCTTTTTGGCTCGATTGTCTGTTTTTGGTTCACTTGGGTGGCCTTTAGCTCACTTGGCTGGCTTGGCAGTTTTTTTGGCTTGCTTGGCTGGCTTTTGGCTCCCTTGGCTTGCTTTTGATTCGCTTTTGGCTGCATTTTGGCTCCCTTGTCTGGCTTTTGGCTCGCTTGGCTGGCTTTTGCCTCCCTTGGCTGGCTTGTGGCTCCCTTGGCTGTCTTTTGGCTCCCTAGTATGGCTTTTGGCACGCTTGGCTGACTTTTGGCTCCCTTCTCTGGCTTTTGGCTCGCTTGGTTGGCTTTTGGATGCCTTGGCTGTCTTTTGGCTCCATTGGCTGGCTTTTGGCTCCCTTGTCTGGCTTTTGGCTCCCTTGTCTTTCTTTTGGTTCCAGTGGCTGTCTTTTGGCTCCCAAGTCTGGCTTTTGGCTCCCTTGGCTGACCCTTGACTCCCTGGGCTGTCTTTTGGCTGACTGGGCTGTCTTTTGGCTCGCTTGTCTGTCTTTTGGCTCGCTGTTTTGACTTGCTTTTGGCTGGCTTGGCTGTCTTTTTGCTGGATTGGCTTTTTTCTTTGTCTATCTTGGTTGTCGTTTGTCTCCCTTGGCTATCTTTTTCTTCGCTTGGCTGTCTTTTGGCTCCCTTGGCTATCTTTTTCCTAGCTTGGCTGTCTTTTGGCTCCCTTGGATGGCTTGTAGCTCCCTTGGCTGTCTTTTTCCTTGCTTGGCTGTCTTTTGGCTCCCTTGGCTTGGCTCCCTTGGCTGTCTTTGGACTCGCTTGACTGGCTTTTGGCTAGCGTGTCTGTCTTTTGGCTCCCTTGGCTGTCTTTTGGCTCCTTTGGCTGTCTTTTTGTTCTCTTGTCTGTCTTTTGGCTCCCTTGGTGTCTTTTGACTCCCTTGTCTATCTTTTGGCTCCTTGTCTGTTTTTTGGTTCCCTTGGCTCTCTTTTGACTCCCTTGTCTGTCTTTTGGCTCCCTTGTCTGTCTTTTGGCTCCCTTGGTGTCTTTTGTCTCACTTGGCTGGCTTTTGTCTCCCTTGGCTCTCTTTTGACTCCCTTGTCTCTCTTTTGACTCCCTTGTCTCTCTTTTGGCTCCCTTGTCTCTTTTTTGGCTCCCTTGGCTCTCTTTTGACTCCCTTGTCTGTCTTTTGGCTCCTTTGTCTATCTTTTGACTCCCTTGTCTGTTTTTTGGCTCCATTGTCTGTCTTTTGGCTCCCTTGTCTATCTTTTGACTCCCTTGTCTATCTTTTGGCTCCCTTGTCTGTTTTTTGGCTCCTTTGGCTCTCTTTTGACTCCCTTGTCTGTCTTTTGGCTCCCTTGTCTGTCTTTTGGCTCTCTTGGTGTCTTTTGGCTCCCTTGTCTGTTTTTTTGGCTCCCTTGGCTCTCTTTTCACTCCCTTGTCTGTCTTTTGGCTCCCTTGTCTGTCTTTTGGCTCCCTTGGTGTCTTTTGTCTCCCTTAGCTGTCTTTTGGCTCCCTTGTCTGTCTTTTGGCTCCCTTGGTGTCTTTTGGCTCACTTGGCTGGCTTTTGGCTCCCTTGGTGTCTTTTGACTCCCTTTTCTGTCTTTTGGCTCCCTTGTCTGTCTTTTGACTCCCTTGTCTGTCTTTTGTCTCACTTGGCTGGCTTTTGTCTCCCTTAGCTGTCTTTGGCTCCCTTGGCTGGCTTTTGTCTCCCTTAGCTGTCTTTGGCTCCCTTAGCTGGCTTTTGTCTCCCTTAGCTGTCTTTTGGCTCCCTTGGTGTCTTTTGTCTCCCTTAGCTGTCTTTTGGCTCCCTTGTCTGTCTTTTGGCTCCCTTGGTGTCTTTTGGCTCACTTGGCTGGCTTTTGGCTCCCTTGGTGTCTCTTGACTCCCTTGTCTGTCTTTTGGCTCCCTTGTCTGTCTTTTGACTCCCTTGTCTGTCTTTTGGCTCACTTGGCTGGCTTTTGTCTCCCATAGCTGTCTTTGGCTCACTTGGCTGGCTTTTGTCTCCCATAGCTGTCTTTTGGCTCCCTTGTCTGTCTTTTGGCTCACTTGGCTGGCTTTTGGCTCCCTTGGTGTCTTTTGACTCCCTTGTCTGTCTTTTGGCTCACTTGGCTGGCTTTTGTCTCCCTTAGCTGTCTTTGGCTCACTTGGCTGGCTTTTGTCTCCCATAGCTGTCTTTTGGCTCACTTGGCTGGCTTTTGACTCCCTTGTCTGTCTTTTGGCTCACTTGGCTGGCTTTTGTCTCCCATAGCTGTCTTTGGCTCACTTGGCTGGCTTTTGTCTCCCTTGTCTGTCTTTTGGCTCACTTGGCTGGCTTTTGTCTCCCATAGCTGTCTTTGGCTCACTTGGCTGTCTTTTGTCTCCCTTGTCTGTCTTTTGGCTCACTTGGCTGGCTTTTGTCTCCCATAGCTGTCTTTTGGCTCCCTTGTCTGTCTTTTGACTCCCTTGTCTGTCTTTTGGCTCACTTGGCTGGCTTTTGTCTCCCATAGCTGTCTTTGGCTCACTTGGCTGGCTTTTGTCTCCCATAGCTGTCTTTTGGCTCCCTTGGTGTCTTTTGGTTCACTTGGCTGGCTTTTGGCTCCCTTGGTGTCTTTTGACTCCCTTGTCTGTCTTTTGGCTCACTTGGCTGGCTTTTGTCTCCCTTAGCTGTCTTTGGCTCACTTGGCTGGCTTTTGTCTCCCTTGTCTGTCTTTTGGCTCACTTGGCTGGCTTTTGTCTCCCTTGTCTGTCTTTTGGCTCACTTGGCTGGCTTTTGTCTCCCATAGCTGTCTTTTGGCTCACTTGGCTGGCTTTTGTCTCCCTTGTCTGTCTTTTGGCTCACTTGGCTGGCTTTTGTCTCCCATAGCTGTCTTTGGCTCACTTGGCTGGCTTTTGTCTCCCTTGTCTGTCTTTTGGCTCACTTGGCTGGCTTTTGTCTCCCATAGCTGTCTTTTGGCTCACTTGGCTGGCTTTTGTCTCCCTTGTCTGTCTTTTGGCTCACTTGGCTGGCTTTTGGCTCCCTTGGTGTCTTTTGACTCCCTTGTCTGTCTTTTGGCTCACTTGGCTGGCTTTTGTCTCCCTTAGCTGTCTTTTGGCTCACTTGGCTGGCTTTTGTCTCCCTTGTCTGTCTTTTGGCTCACTTGGCTGGCTTTTGGCTCCCTTGGTGTCTTTTGACTCCCTTGTCTGTCTTTTGGCTCACTTGGCTGGCTTTTGTCTCCCATAGCTGTCTTTGGCTCACTTGGCTGGCTTTTGTCTCCCATAGCTGTCTTTTGGCTCACTTGGCTGGCTTTTGTCTCCCATAGCTGTCTTTGGCTCGCTTGGCTGGCTTTTGTCTCCCATAGCTGTCTTTTGGCTCACTTGGCTGGCTTTTGTCTCCCATAGCTGTCTTTGGCTCACTTGGCTGGCTTTTGTCTCCCATAGCTGTCTTTTGGCTCACTTGGCTGGCTTTTGTCTCCCATAGCTGTCTTTGGCTCGCTTGGCTGGCTTTTGTCTCCCATAGCTGTCTTTTGGCTCACTTGGCTGGCTTTTGTCTCCCATAGCTGTCTTTGGCTCGCTTGGCTGGCTTTTGTCTCCCATAGCTGTCTTTGGCTCGCTTGGCTGGCTTTTGCCTTGCTTGGCTGTCGTTTTGCTTGATGGGCTGTTTTTTTGCCTATCTTAGTTGGATTCGCTGGCTTATCGGTAGTTGGTTCCGTCGGTTAGGGTACAAAACTCCTATGTTACCAACCTCCAGGAGGAAGGATGAAGTGAAGGAACCACAAGAACCTCATGCCACAGAAGGCTCACAGTGACGTGCAGAAGTCTCTGATATTTCCTGACTGTAAGACTCGCCCCATTATTAGAGATACTTAGAGTGTAGAACGAGTTGCTCAACCAAGCACCCTCTTGTGGGGAATGTCTTTACTTTGAGCAATTATCCGCCCCCTATGCCTGACACCACCCTACGCTGCGAAACATTGTAGGAAACATGAAACATAAGAAGGAAATGAAATGGAAGGGAGATTGTGGAAAGGAAATTCTGAAAAATGAGAAATTATTTCAACATTCATCTATCAGTCTGCGCAGAGCAGGAAATATCCAAAGTCAGAGTGGGGACTCGACTCACAAACATATTTTTTCCGTTACCTAGGTTAGTTTATGCTATGTATCCATACACAAATATGGAATTACGTGCGCTGTCTTCTGTTATAACTAATTCTGTTTTATTGTGATATACAGCCAAAATAAAATTAGCATCTATATCAGCGCAATGCTTTAATAAAAAAAAAATGTGTTCAATTCAAAGTACTTTCTGCAAATATTCTGCAAACAATCTTACAACAGATTACTCTGCAAACTCCTTCATGCTAATCGAGATCATGCTTAGTTCTTATAAGTGTAAAACTAGCCTAAAGCCAGGTGATCCTTTTTATAAGCTCCCACTATGTGATTATATTAAATTTCGGTGCCTTTGCTTGGCCAGGTTAAAGGAGAAGAAATACGGATGAAAACTTTGTGTCCGAGAAAAATATAGTTATTTTAAATTTTTAACCAATAACATGGAATATCTCGGTTAATTCCATAACAAAAATATATCTGACATAAGTTGTGATGGGATGTACATTTTTGTGACTATTCCCAGAAAATTTAAGATATAGATTTTATTTCTCATATGGTAGTTTAATCTAAATCGTTAGACTCATTTTTGAGAAAATCGAAAGTTTTGTGAAATTTGCCATGTAAAGGCTAGCTGGGGCAGAGTGTATTTTCCTAAAAAATCTTGGTGTCACATGCTTGGAAGATACTAAAGTAAATACTAAAGGTAAAGGCTAGCTTGGGCAGAGTGTATTTTCCTAAAAAGCTCGGTGTCACATACTTGGAAGATACTAAAGTAAATACTAAAGGCTAAGGACACTTCACGCAATGCGAACGATGTAGATACTCGTATATTGCGGTTCTACACCCCCAAGAAGTGATGGAAGCACAGGTGGCCGCAGGCCTACTGCAGACAGGCCACGTTCTGCTAGTTCATCTCGGCGCCAGGAGCGTCACGACCGTCAACACCGCCACACACCAAGAGCCCAGAGGCACATACATATATCTGAAAAATGAGAAGGAACAACATTTTAAATATTTTTTGTTGGTTAATGACACTGTCAATTGCCAGGATCACATTAGAGCCGCCGGAAGTACGTCAGGCAATGCCAGTAAATCTACTCACATGGGAATGACACTTTCAGGCGCATTTAAATATCATCAGTCTGGCCTGGGTTTGAACCCTGGCTTTGTTCTAACCAACTGAGCCGTCCAACCTGACGAGAAGGAAGATCACATGCTAGGGATTAAGAGAAAGGAAGTCATGGAGAAGAAGCACAGCAGCATTCGCCTACGTGGCAAGGGGTAACAACGAGAAACCTCAAGACAGACTGCACGGTCGAACCCGCGACCTCCCGAGTAGCACACGGTATCTACTGCGGTGCTGCCTCCTTCTGTAACTTAAGGTGATGCATCCGGGAAATTTGGAATTCACGTAAAATATCTTTTTGAAATGTAAACAGGTTAACTTACATACATAATGATAGTGATATTTTGCCTTAACTCCATGGCACGACAGCTCACGGGGAACCTTGGCCTACCGCCCGGCCGCTGCGTCCCCCATCTCGGTCCACTACAGACGTCATGGATGGGGTGCAGTATTGGAGGGTGAGACGTGGTCAGCGCCTCGAGTCCCCCCGCTGGAGCCGCTACTTCTCCATCAAGTAGCTCCAGGGAGGGACCTTACGAGGCTGAGTGCACCCCGGGCCAGGTCTCCCGCTTGGTAAGCAGCAGCGCTACCACCGCGCTAAGGAGACAACCATTTTGCCTTATATCATGGCTATTTAAATCATAATGTTTTTAGTGTCGATTGTTTCAAAACACGAGAACAATAATTTATATCTAAAAAATATAACATTATTTTGAAAAAAGTATTAGACCATCTTCTGTAAAATACGTTTGAGTGGCAATATAACATTTTAAAACAAATTAAAAAAGTGCATTTTGAGTATGGAAATGTGTTGGTAAAACATTTGCAAAAAAATAAGGTTTAAAGTTGGTAGTGCCTTAAAAGGCATGCGTCTATCCATTTATAGCTTCAAATAATTCGTAACTGAAGTACGCCAAGGGGAAAAAGCTATATCTTTTCTTAAAGATTAGAATTCATCTAATGTTTTATTTCTAGAAACTAGTTTTTCACAGTTTATGTTTTGGTCAAATTTCACAGATGCATCCCCCATGTTTGGTACGTAATTAACTTTTCGTTTTTGAATTGCGCTGTTCACCTACCTACCTACCGACCTACCGACCGACCGACCGACCGACCGACAGACAGACAGACAGACATACATGCATACATGCATACATGCATACATGCATACATACATACGTACATACATACATACATACATACATACATACATACACACACACACACATATACGGACTTTTTAAAAAAGTTTTCTTTTTTTTCAGGGGTCTTCAAAATATGTGTTTATGGTGAAATCTCAGTCTCGAAGTTTTGGGCGGAATGCGTTACCACCTCTACTTATTATGTACATTGTACATACTTGTAGAGAAAGTAACAAGAATTATATATTCGGGGTCACACGGACCAGTGTGCTAATATTTGACGCCACGATCAATTACGTCAACAAAAAAAATACAACGTTCATTCTATCAATATAACTGGGTTAATGATATTAAACTATTCTGCAGCTTTGTATTAACTTGTGTAAGAAATTTTGGTTTATTAAAAATATATATTCGTGAGCTTGCTATTAGCATGTTAAACATTCCATGGACATTTTTAGAAAATACATATATCATTTTAAACCTTGAAAACTTACTATCATTGTATTACATATGTATGTATGTATTTATTACTCTGCAAGTGGGTATCACCCGGTGGCAGAGTTATATATGTATACAAGATATATAAACAATAAATCACAGCTGCCAGTTTATGGCTTTGTAAGCTAGATATAATAGTTATTTACAACAAATATGAAAACATTAATTTTTCTCTCAATTCAGATTAATTAATTTCATAATTAGAATCACCAACCAATTTAACATTTGTATTTACAACAATATAAAATCACAAGCATTTCATTTAAGGACAATTTACAAAAATTATTCAACATTAATATCAAGATATTTCCTAAATTTCTTCAGAGACAGAGGACAACCCCGAAAGGCTGCTCCAGGCAATTCATTCCAGTATTTTATGGTTCTATTTACAAAGGAGAACTTTCCCACGTCAGTTCTGGATCTTCTACCCTTAATTTCGAACGGATGATCGTTTCGTGCATTGTAAGTTGGGTTTTCCAGTTAGTCAGTAACGTCCTCCCATGCGTTCAAGCCAGCGCAAGCTTTAAATAAAGCGCACAACCTCTGTTTCTCACGGCTAACTTTCAACGGCTCTCATTTTATCTCCTCAGCGTTTGTAGGCCCAAAATATTTACCCCTTTTTATGAATTTTATAGCCCTTTTCTGGATCAATTTGATTTGCTCTATACGGGTCCCAACAAGTTACTCCAAATTCCATGACCGGCCGCACTAAGGACTTGTACGCGATTTCCTTGGACTTTGCACTCCCCTTTTTTAAAATCCTCATTAGGAAGTGCAGTGTTTTCCACGCTTTCTTAGATACAGAATTTACCTGCTCGTCCCATCCAGCGTTACTCGCCAAGTAAACTCCCAAGTATTTGCAGCTGTCCACCTGTGGAATTTTTTCCCCACCCATGTGATAATTTTGCAGAATTTTTTTCCCTAGATCTATTAAATGCAATTGACTTACTTTTGCCAGCGTTAGTTTTCATTTTATTTGCAGTAGCCCAATCACTAATTTCATTTAAATCACCCTGAAGAGCAGTCTCACCTTCAACATGTCTAATTTTATTGTAAATAATACAATCGTCTGCAAACAATCTTATCTGGCATTTTATATTAACAGTTATACTTACTGTTCTTGTATGTTGTTATCCTACCGAGCTAGACGGCTGAGTCTGGGTTTGCAATCGGGAGTTCATGGGATCGGTTCCCAGCAGCCGACCTCTCTGACCCATGAGTTTTTCGGCGTTTTTCCCGGGTCATTAGGTGAATGCTGGGGAGGATTCTTCATTCTCTCGTACTTCCTGCCTCTTCATTTCACCCCAACCGGTCTCTTTCAGGCATGTAAGCGTGGTCGAGGACTACGGCAGAGGCTCCATTCCATAGAGATTACTGCAATCTGGTTGTCTGGGGGGTCAGGTCGTCTTTCCGGGAATGAGCCACATGTTCCTGGCACTCCCCGCATCGAGATGAGGAAATGCTTTTAAACAGTTAGGGACCCTTCATGGCGGCTCTCTCCCCGTCCGGATGTCGGCCACCGTTTGAAATTACACTCTTCCCATCCTCCTTTTCAGGGGTCTGGCGTATAATAAGTCAACGCTGCAATGTGGAATATTCCGTAACATTCACACACATTGTTATCTTTTGTTATTCTCTATTATTACTTTGATCATTGTTTTGTTTTTGCTCCTATTTGTCTAAATGGCAATCTGTAACTGATACACCAAAAATAAATAAAAAAATAGATGATAATAGAAGAAGTGTGTGATCCAGGATGACTGAACAAAAATTAGTGAATTTAAGCATTTAATTATCCGACAGAGACAGACAGACAGACAGACACACACACACACACACACACACACACACACACACACACACACTCACATACTGCTTGTAATGTCAAGATGCCATGGATTATTTAATAAAACTTCCTTTGGTTTTCAAATTACTTTTGTGGATTCTAACAACATTTAGCGGCTTCGCAACAGAGTCTGTAATGGTAGCATCAGATGAGCGTATTTTATGCGATACAGCTGTTCTCGTACAGCTTTAGATGCAGGTTAAAGAAGTAGGACAGGAAAGAAATGTGAGAAGCGTCATCTAGGGGTTCCGAAACGTATACAGGAAGTTTATGAAGTACCAAAACGGGAGAAGGGAGACAAGAACAGTCAGATTTTAAGAGGGAGGGCTGACGAGGGTTGGGGTTCGCATGCGGATAGGTCTGTTATCACCGTTGCAAACTGCACGAGCTAATAAAAGTGAGACATTAAAACGTTACTACCGAGTGAAGTGAAGTGTTAACCGTCGGTTTTGGTCGTAACGATCCTTGTCATTCTGTCCCTCTCCCAACCGCGTGCGTTAGATAGATAGTATTTCAATTTTCGCATGGACCCAGGCATGCTCCCTGTGGGAAGTTATAGCATGGTGTAGAGTTTAACAATACATGACTGTGACATCATCTTCTGCAGTCCTACAGGGCCTATAACCCCGAACACACGTCTCTCAGTCACAAATATCGGATATGTTTGATTCACATGACTTTCTCTACCTATTTCGTAAACAGACTATTTTACAAAAGGTTATTGTTTTATCTATATCAATGTAATCAGGATGAACGTTAGCAAACATTTTCTTGTTACTTATAAGTAGAAGAGACATAAGCGATTACAACGGGCTAAAGCGAGAGTAAACAAACTTGAAAAATTGTTCCTTTTATGAAATACTTTGAAATTCGGTCACTAAACAAAATATGACTCCCGTTTACGAAAAGTTTTAAGCAGTTGGAAATTAAAATATTTAACAGACAATACTTGGTAACAGTCAACTCTACAGTAAAGAACGTATATCACATAAATTGTGTATTTGAACGAGATCTGCTTTTTTGTGCAGTAATTTTTGTCTATCTCTTATGGTTTACCAATCATACAAAAGACATCCAGAATGAAGAACTGTTCAGAGGTTATTCCCAGAAAATTCAAGACATTAATTTCGTTTTTCATAAAAATATCTTATAGATATCCGTTAGAGCCAGGTTTTAGATGATAAAACTGTTCTGATAATCTTCGGAAGATACTACAGTTAATTATAAATTGTGGTATTTAACCGACTTTTGTTTTCAGTCATACTGCCGACAGACACCACACTCACACACACACACACACACTCACACACTCACACACACTCACACACACACACCTACACATACGGACCTTTTTATAAAAATTCTTTTTTTATTTATTTAGAGGTCCTCAAAGCATGCATTTACAGTAAAATCTGGTTATCCAATTTTGGATAGAAGTACATGTCTTCGCTATCTACTATGTGCGTACATATATAGTACTCGGTAGAGGGAGTAAAAATATAATGTGTTACATTCACTATACTTTCTCTACACACTATCATTTATCTTTAAGTAGCTCCTACTCACTATTCTCACGAAAGCTTATTTTTCTACTTCATTTTCAACGAATAAAACCCTTGCAAAAATAGAAAGGTAGAGCCAGGCTAAAAATTCTATTCCAGAGCCGGGATTTGAACCACATCTCCCGATCTTCGTCCGGTTGTTTCAACCATGGATCTACCATGATAATATGCCGATACGACATTAAATTCCCCAACTAGCTCAGTTTATTTTCTGTAAACCACAGCGAGATCTGTAATTATTTTGAGATAACAAGACCCAAAGGTGACCGTGTTTCAAATTCTAGCTATAGCATTAAATTTTTACTTTCTCTACTCGTACTATGTACATAGTGTATGGAGAAGGTATTGTAATGCACCCAAAAATTCGATACCGAGATTTCACTGGAAATATGTACATGTTTTGAGATCCCCTGAATCCAAAAAAAGCATTTTTAGAAAAATTTCCGTGTGTTTGTCTGTCTATCTGTGTGTATGTGTGTGACTGTGGGCAACATAGCTCAAAAACGAAAAGACCGTTGAATACCAAACTTGGTATTTAATTTTTGTAACTTTCAAGGATGCTACACGAAGATTTTCAAGAAAATCCCCCCACCCCCAACTACTCTTTACGTAGAATTTTTTTCTAAAATTTTTATTTTCTCAAAAATGGCTCTAACGAGTTTGATTAAAATATTGTGTATTAAAGATATTTACCTGACAAATAAAATACATATCTTGAATTTACTGGGAATAGCCTCTGAAGACTACTTTATTCTTGATGAATTTTACGGAATTTTGCATAACTGCTAAACCATAAGAGATGGACAGAAACTTACCACACAAAAAATTTAGAGCAGATTAAAACACGCAATTCATGTTATATCTTTTTGTTCGTGAAGTTGCTCGTTTTTGAGATATCCTTTTTTTTTATTTATTTATTTTGTTTCAGATTTGAAAAACTTATACTTTTCTCATAAAGGAATTTGTCAACTCCTGTCTATACAAATAAAGGAACTTCAGTCACATGGCAAGCAGCTTTTGACTATCGCTTTAACCTATGGTACTCCCTTATTTCGTTTCTACTTATTACTTGCAAGTAATAAGACTATTTCTGCTAATTTTTTCTCGATTAGCATTAAGTAAATAGAAGTATAAGCTTTTTAACAATAATCTGTTGCAGAGATGTAGAGAAAGTCATGTGAATGGAACACATCAGATTTTTTTAATCTGACTCTACGTTTTTAACCCTTTCCTGTACACGGCTTATGTAAAAAATATACAATTAATTAACACTGATTGGTTAAACTATGAAGTTCGGGACTTAATGTACTTATATACGTCACTATTGAAGTATGTCATCTAAAATAATTTAAGTCCGCTTTGTGCCTTACCGGGAAAAATACGAATCAGTTGAGACATGTTATATCGGGTCGGCATGTTGCTATAGTAATTCAAAGGGTAAAGCAACCGGACGAAGTTCGGCAGATTTGTGGTTTAAATTACAGCTGCATTTTCATTTTTTTCAGGCTAAGTCTATCTTTCCTACTCCTGTCCTACACAAGACTCGTGTGGAAAAACAGTTATAATTAAATATTTCATCACACATTGCGAGAGGGACAGAGGAAATAAAATCTATGATCAGATACTCAAAAGCGAGCCGTGAAATTCCATACTCTTTCCATGACTCGTAAGAAACAATTGAACGCGACTGCACTATAAAATTTACAAAATTATTGAAACGTTCAAATCGATAAAGCCTACCAACGTGTGCAGATGTCCTTCCGTGGATTAAAAGAGTTGCAGAGCTATTTCAAGTTAAACCCTTCGGTGGGCAACTCGATCTTCATTTTATCAGGATGGGTAAACATGAAGGTGGCTCAGTAATTCCTCACTAACTTGAAACAGCCCCACTGAGTTCTTCAATTCTTTGAATACACAAAAGAATATTTGCACAAGTAAAATATGGAGCAGTTGGGCCATAGCACAGAAAGCTTATTGCACATAGATTGTGTGCTTTAACGAGTTTTCCATTTTTGTTAAGCACGTTTTTATACCTCTGTTAGTGTTTAGCAGTTATAATCCGTAACTTCCGATCAAAGACGACCTCGCAAGTTATTCTCCAAACATTCAGGATATACATTTTTGTTTGTCATATAAATAGTTTAATATATTGTTTTTATCAAAATTTTTAGAGAGTTTCGAGAAAATAAAAACTGTTGAAACATTTTCCATGTGAGGGGTAATTTGCGGTGGGAGGAACTGAAAGAATGAAAGAAAGTATTAAATAACCCTGTTTTACCTATATTTATAATAAAGGATGTCTCCGCGGCTGTAACTGTGTTCACGTTGGTAACGGAACTATGGAGGGGACACGAAGTCAAAATGTTAACCATTGAAGAGAGAACGTTTTCAGTTGATGACAAGATTTCAGAAAATGTAAAACTTAAATTTCTTTACACTTGGTATGACCTCATCGCGATACGTGACAGATTTAATTTCTGACAGATTTAATTTCTGTACATGCGCTTCCGAAAATCAGTACACCTAAACTTTTAAAAGAGACTAAACTGGGCGAAATTTCAGGTGTAATGTTAAGAAGCCCTAACAAATGAATGTGGAAATGAGCTCAGGAAACAAATGTTTATACGCAGACAGAGCTGTTAGTAAGGAAACTACTTATCAACGTAAACTACCCCGAAAACCAAAGGAACTAAAGGAAGAAATCACAAATTATGTAAATATGATTATTTGTATCTGTGATAGTGGTAAATAATTATTCTCAATTTGAGTTCAGCTCATCTTCATTTCCAAAAATAATTAGTGCCAACTGAAAGGTGACGTGCTAGCGCATACGCCTCACTGCGGAGACACACCCAGTACTTAACAATTAACAGTGATACATAAATGTTTGCAATTCTGCTATAGAAATTGCAGGCTTTAATTCGCCACTAAAACTATGAAGGGCCACTAGTTATGATTATAAATACTTAAACAATAGGGTGCTCCCTAATTAATTAAAATAATAATTATGTTGCATACAATCCTGGCATTACTAAGTTACCATGCATTCCTCTAGCGAATAAGGCTCATTGAAGCAACTTAATCCAGCCAGCTTAACTCTATCCGCTGACTTAGGAGAGTTTCCTAACTCCTGGCCCAGTTCTCTGAAAACGAAAAGTTCGATGAGGCTGAAAGGGCTTTTGGGGTGGCATTTTCGACGATCCTTTTTGTTAGCTTTTCCGTTTCCAGCCCTTGTCTGAATTAATAAGTTAAAAGATAATTAACTTCGTCCAAATCAATACGCCGCGTTACGTCATAGGTCACAATATGCACTCTGCCCATTTAATGAAAAATGAGATTAATACCAAAAGCCGGCCATATGGCGTATAAATAATAAACATTCAAATCAAATTACCTATTACCTAATAATTACTATTTTATTTAAAGCCCATAACCTCTGTCATATATGTACTTACCGTTTTTAAAACACATGCCTACAAAATTGTGTTTGCTGAATGAAGTAATGCTAGAATTAATACCTAACCATGGCAATTTAGGTAAGGGACCTTTTTATCGTCATGGTAATTATAAACGTTATACAGCTAATATCATGTGGTCCAACTTTCCTGTATTTGAAGTGTACAGGTGCGTTAAAGAGTTCCGGAACTCAACGGGGATATTTCAAGCTAACCGGTAAGTGTTGAGCTAGCAGAGCCACCTTAGTTTTAAGTCTCCTGCTTATCAGCGGAGAAAGTGAGCTGTTCGCGTTAATTGAGAGAAGCAAAACAAAGATCGCGCTCGTCAGTTCCCCACTGGCCGGCTTTAACATGAAACAAACTCGTTGAGCTCCGCAACTCTCTCAACGACGAAGAGGCACTTGTAGGAAGGGATATTAGCAAACGGGGCAATTGGGCCAGCTATTGTTACTGACAATTAAAAGAAAAGTAGAACTTTCACAACTGTTAGCAAGATCTGTAAGCTCTCTCTTCCACGCCAGCAATGAATATAAAGATCATAAGTACACAAAAATAAGTGCGTAATTACTTTGCAAGAAACAAAACTTTATCAGGATTTAGATGAAATTAAAATCTGTCAGGACCGTAACTACTGGCAGGTTGTGTTTTGTCAGTCCTCATACCTGGTAAACATCGGAACGCTCCTTAAACTTAGATCTGGAGCCTCAAATTTCCTTTCCTAGTTACATTTTATTTCATATGTTGTCAGTGTCCTATTGCATATGTAAAGAAAGATAACATTCATTATATTATCCGGACAAAAACATCGCTAACGTTAATTTATTCAAATAAACTGCACCAATAAAGCAGGAAATTAACCTTTATGTGGTTACCGTAGCAACGTTGTTCTGCAAAAAAAGGTGATAGCTTGTACAATCGTACAATAAAATATTCGAGATGGTATACAAAAATATTTGATGTTTTCCATACCATGATCTTTGTATCTATTCTGCAACAAATGTTTTAGAAAGGTTGGTTGTTTTATCTGCTTTATGCTAATCCACCATTAGTTATAATTTACTTCCGAGGGAGTAACTAGACTAAAGCGATAGTAAAGTTTTTCAGGAGCTAGTCACGATGTGATAACTTTGAAATTCGGCTCTCTCTGCATGGCCTGGAGTAAAACGACGACTTCCTATTGCAGAAATACTTTTCCGCAATTGGAAATTGTTGAATTTGTAACGAGGTTTTTTATTCGTTAGTGCCCCACGTTGGGAGGTTATATGGATTGAGACTTTATATAGTGGTTTGTAGTATACACCACATTTCGGACAGTCAGTCATATGTAATAGGAATTTTATGTTGTTGAGTTTTACGCTTCAACGTGGGTGCTTATGTGCGACGTACCTAAGTGTCACTTCAAATCAACTCCACTACACTCACGTACCTGATACCGAAGCTGTTCTTGGATGGGTTGCTACGGCGTTGCTCAGTTTTGCACGATCAGTGATTCCAAAATAAGCACCTTGCTGTACACTGTTATCCTGTTGACTGGTACTCTTACCACTCACTCACACGTACTCTCAATTACACTGTTTCTACGTTAAGTACATGGCACAATTCACTCTCAAGTAATCTCGAGCCGACTATTAAATAGGTGAGCGACGTTACTTTAATTCACTAACAGTTTCTTCTCATAACAATCTTACTTCACGGACAGAGTTTTACAGTTGCACGTCATTACTTAGCGAACAGAGTTCTTTTACAAAACGACCTTGCCTCTCGCGGGCAAATTCTTGACAAACAACGTTGCCTCTCACGGGCAAAGTCTTAGCAAAACGATCACGATGTGTCGAACCCTACTTCTTTTATACTAAAAACGAAGTCATGGTGACTTCTTCCTGGTCGGTTAGAAAGTCCGCCAAAATGACACCATCGTGACCCAAAAACCATTGTGAATCTCCCAGAATACGTCATAATAACCACGTGATACTACGAATATAAAGCAGAAGTCTCCTCGTGGGTTTTAAACTGGACTGCTTCTGTGTAAGGCAATCGTACGTGACTTACACTAAAGAGGCAACTTCTCACCCCTCTCTCCAGTCTGGCGTCAGGATTCTGTGTAGCTTTCAAGTCAACAGCTGACTTCTTGGTTCCTATGTATACAATTTAATAAATGTTAACTTTCTTTACTTATATACATCTAGATATTTAACAGAATTATTGTCATTATTACGACGAGGCTAATTAACGGTCTCAAATTGTATTGGAAAATTAAAAAATAACAAGGAATATCTCGGAAATGGTTAATTCAAAAAAAAATCTATCTTGGATATATTGTGTGTTTTATTGAAATCTATTTTTTTTTCAATGTACCAGTTACAAAAAGGCCTTCAGAGTGATAAGATCAGTAAAGTTAATATTTTATTTTCATGAAATTCATATGATTTCTGAATGAAAATCGCAGTCAATTTTGGAGAAACAACATTTTCTAAACTTTTCCCAAGTAAATGGCAGTTTGTGGAAATCTTCGCGTCAATTTCTTGGAAGACGCTGAACTTAAATATCAAGCTTGTGTTCTTATCCGTCTTTACGTTTGTGAGTTATGCTATTCATAGACGGGTGCATGAGCACACACAAGCACACAAGCTCATACACAATGACATGCATATTCCATAAAGGACTTTTTAATTTTATTTTTTGATTCAGGAGACTCCATAATGTACACGTCTAGTGATAGTTCGGTGTTGAATTTTTGGGTGGAATACAATACCTTAGTTACCTACGATTAGAGTCGGTGAAAACCACTTTCAGTCTCGCTAGTTTCTCGCTACCGTTAACCGCGCCTTTCGCAGCCAGTCGAGGAGCTGAGCGTATGGCTGGCAGGAAGAGAGTTGACTAACGAGATTCTCGTTTACTCGCAACACTCACGAAGAGCCAGTCAAAACAGCTTTCAGTCTCGCTCGTTTCTCGCTGCCGCTAACCGTGCTTCTCGCAGGCAGTAGATGTTTATTTTGACCTATATGTTATTATGATAAGCGTCTTCCGCTGGATCAGGTTGAGTGCGTTGCTCACCAGAGTTGCCAACACATGAATATTTGTTCCGTTAGACCAGCTCATAAAAATCCGTCAAAATCCATCAAAATTAGTAATTTCTGTATTTTCTTTCAAAAATAAAAATTAAAACTAAAGATCAGCACTTTGGAACAAGTTCTTGGTGAGGTCTGAAAGATGATCAAGGGAAGTGATTAACTACAAACAACGTGAGAACAGCTTCTGCAGCTGCACGTTCATACGTGTCTTTAATAGGCTAAAATAGTATTTTTCACTGTGAAGTTAAAAAGGGTTCAGCTGTTTTCAGAGCTTTCTTATTTTTTCCATGAAAAAGTAAATCTGACAAGAGCACAATTACATTGCATTGGCAATATTGACACCGCGCCAATCCTATGAATTTAATGAAAAACTTATATTTACAGGTATAATAATTTTAACATTAAGTTTCCCTGGGCGCCTCTAACAACCATTCCTTTAATTATTCATTATGTAAAAATTCTTTTCTAAAATGTACATACCGCAAAGCCTTCTGTTCAATTAGGTAATTAAAAGAAAGAACGCATTAGAACTGCGTTCAGTATGCTGAATTCAGAATTCACTCTGATAAACAAATGGCCATACCACAGTGTCATGTTTGCGGAGTTGTTCAGTTATCCGAGAAGTTTTGTTACTGTTAGTTCTATATAAAAGATAGCCGTTATATTGCTTAACAGACACTGTATTGTATGTACACAAAGATTTACATCCGTAACAGTTTTTCTAAGGAAAATCAATATAATATTACTTAACAATTGCTAATAATATCCGTCAAAAAATCCATCATCCTTGAAAATTAATTTTTGCCCGTCATAGGACTAGGCAACCCCGTTGCTCACTAAAACTTTTGTATAGGATGAAAGAAGTGCTATTCCGTTTATAAATCGTAACGCTAGACCGTTTCATTTTATTCAAGATCACAGCAGCTGCAGAAATATCCGAACTGATACGTCACGAACTGTGTTGAAGGGTGCAAGCCAACGCTGCATCGAGACATACATATCAAATTTATAGCATTCCTTCAGGCGATTAGGAAATCGTCTATAAAATTGTTAAAGGGCTTAAAGTTGGTCAAATTATGTATGTTTATCTAAACGAGAATACCATATACTAAAGCAATATTTGCCTAAGATCTGCAACTTCTATTATTTCATCTGTTTAAATGATCTGATATTTAAATAGCCTACCAAGACAGAGGGCATTTAAATAACTCACTCTAGAAAACGGGTGAAAAACGAAATGCGGTATCACAGAAACTGCAGATATAAATGCACGTGGTGTCCACTTTTACTACAAATAAGTATTTAAATATTGTGTTGCTGCTAAGAAGTTTATGTTGCATGAAGTAATTCTATTTTCGGTTTTATCTGAAGTTTGAGTATAAGTTACATATAGCAACACAAATGATAGGTGTGTCATTAACATTAATATCGCTGATTCAAACGCATAAACGCGTTATTAATAGGGCCCGTAGTTTTAGTTTTTTATAAATGCAGTTTTAGCCTTTTACTATCCTCTTTTAACCTCTTTAGGTTTATAAACAATTTTCCTTTTTTTTTTCTAGGCTTTTAAACAATGATCCTGCCTTTTTCCTAGATATTTAAGCAAGTTGAAGACAAAAGCCTTTTAAAAATAATATAGATAAAAATATGAAAACTATTTTACTTCACGGAAGCAGGCTATTAATATGCACTGTAATTTAAAACAATGTATTACACAGGAAACGCGTGCTAGAACATTGCAATTAACATATCAAGCACATGCTTTAGTGTATAGCACTCACATAAAATAAAGTTCACTTGGTAGCACTGTTGCTACATACAACCAGCCACATTTCCAAATGTTCTGCTGTTCTTTAATATTTTCCTATAGGCAAAACAAGATATTTCAATATCGCAAGATGTCAGTAGCGCATACTTCATTCGCGCAATTTGTATACCCTGGATAACCCCATGTACACTCAAAACAAAACTAATCGAATTGCTAACAAAAATAGTTAATTCAAATGAACTGAAGAAAAAACAACTTAAGTTTAGCGAGTTTTAGGTCTTAATATTGCACTAAGCTTCTTTAGGCTGAATAAGATTAGCATCCAAACCGCTTGAAACTTAAAAGTACTTTGAAGCTTTGTAATTTACAAGGGGATAAATAGAGTAAAACCTAAAAATCCGGTCCCTAGTTTTACGCAACCAATTTATTCCACGGATCATACGTCAACTACTCCGCCGAATTCTCGAGCCGTCTCGCTCGAGAGCACTAGTTCTCGATACACGAGACTCTCGTTGCCACACTCTCGAGAGTGGCGTGGCTTACGAGAATTCTCGAGTCGTCTCGCTCGAGAGCACTAGTTCTCGATACACGAGACTCTCGTTGCCACACTCTCGAGAGTGGCGTGGCTTACGAGAATTCTAGAGCCGTCTCGCTCGAGAGCACTAGTTCTCGATACACGAGACTCTCGTTGCCACACTCTCGAGAGTGGCGTGGCTTACGAGAATTCTCGAGCCGTCTCGCTCGAGAGCACTAGTTCTCGATACATGAGACTCTCGTTGACACACTCTCGAGAGTGGCGTGGCTTACGAGAATTCTGGAGTCGTCTCGCTCGAGAGCACTAGTTCTCGATACACGAGACTCTCGTTGCCACACTCTCGAGAGTGGCGTGGCTTACGAGAATTCTCGAGTCGCCTCGCTCGAGAGCACTAGTTCTCGATACACGAGACTCTCGTTGCCACACTCTCAAGAGTGGCGTGGCTTACGAGTAACGAGCAAGAGCGGCACGGGTTTTGACCGGCTCTACCTACGATGTACGTGGAAAGAAAAGTAAAATATACTGGGCGTTATTTGAAACTGTTAGAAGACGTTAGAGTTTGCACAACAGTGATATTAAGAATGGCTTGATTTCAGTAAAAAAAGTGTGCTTTAAAACGTACACTTTGAGCGTTCGAACGTTGTTTTAAAAACATATTTAGCTGTAGTAGTACATATGGTAGGCTTTTGGAACACAAGCATGAGCTGCAAAAGTAGTATTTGAGTGACGTCATCATTCACATTTTATTGGCTTTGTATTTTCTGCAGTGTGTTTACAACGTGCACTGCGATGTTTATATAACTTAGCGGTTATATAACATGTTAGAAATTGCATTAATAACATTAAAGTTGTGAATGTTGTCGTTTCCATACTCCTCGCTATCTAGAGTAACTAACACAACACACATTTGGGCAGTTTCAGGTTATGTATGACATTGGGTGTGATTCTTTGTTTATATTAGTTTATGGTCATTTAACAATAATACCGTATAATATTTTAAAAGCTACCTTTGGTGTGTACTATGAAAGAAACTGTGTAAAGAGTAAATGAATGACGCTATACTTATAAGGGCATAAGTCGCCTGCTCGTGTTGTTGCCCCTCGCTCTCACTTTGATAAGTTGCTTTGGTGGTAACGAGAAATTGACTGGATCCTGACACCAGGTTTGTTAGAACGAGTGTTGAAGGTGAATATCAAACTCTTTCAGAATTTAAGTTCGAAAAGAAAGTAACCGTTTCGTGTCACATGTAACTTCCGTGAATTAATATTTTTACGGCTTAGTCAAATATTTTCCCGGTTTAAAATTAACAAGCGTAATTGCTATGTTTGCCATCACTGGGAGCAGAGCGATTTAGGATTAGGTCTTGCATCGCTACGAGCCACTCTACAGCCTCCCCGACGGTTTAGCAGATGATCCTCTTGCTGTGTCTAATATGTTTGCCATCACTGGGAGCAGAGCGATTTAGGATTAGGGTACTCGAGGTCTTGCATCGCTACGAGCCACTCTACAACATCCCCGACGGTTTAGCAGATGATCCTCTTGCTGTGTCTAATATGTTTGCCATCACTGGGAGCAGAGCGATTTAGGATTAGGGTACTCGAGGTCTTGCATCGCTACGAGCCACTCTACAACCTCCCCGACGGTTTAGCAGATGATCCTCTTGCTTGTCTAAAGTTTTTACCTTTTTATCCTCACTAACTTTTACACTCAGGGTGTAGTTTTTTTTATATGTTTTCCATTACCTAACATATATCACTAGGACGATAATGACTGTTTTTTTAGCTTTTCATCCCAGCTGTTTTAGCTCCCCCGTTTTTGTTTTATCCCTCCAATCAGTTCCATCGATAGTTTTAGTGTTCGTTTTAATTTTTACTGGTTTCATATATCGTTTTAGATATTTTACTTGCAATCCTTTTTAGCATGCTTTTATCACTGGTGTTTTAACTTCACTGTTTTATATTAAGGGCGCTGATAACCCTGGAATGGAGAGCCCCTACACACCAATCATCATCATCATTATGAGGGTACTCGGCACGAACCTAGATTAATACACCTACGCGAGTGGGGATGAGGTGAGAGGAAATACCGATCGGCCGGAACCAGGAGTAACGGCACAGCAACGACAGGTTTCCTACAGTTTCCAGATTGAATTGGACAGTCAGATTGGGGACCCAACGCCCCCGCAAGTGGCAGTTCTCATCCCGGCAACCAGCCGAGGTCGGGGGACGAGAAACTCACTTTTTTTTTTTTTTCTTTTTAAAACAGTAACGGAGTCTGATCAGGACTCCGGCACTGTATCCCCATTTACATTTCCCTCCGTAGGTTTTACTGATTACTGGTTTACTGTTCCTGTTTTACTGTTCCACATTGCACAAACATATAACACCCACGAAGCACCAAAGCGAGACGCGGCCATGGGGACCGGCTACTTTTTCCGTGCCACGCCGCACCGAGTACAATCACCAACATTTCCAACCCTGAAAGAAACCAAAGGGACCAAGGATAAATGAAAAGACAGTGGTAACGACAGGGAGGACAGGGAATTCGAGGGACAACAGAAAGGAATAAAGAAAGCTACCCATCTTTACCTGACAACTGTAAGAAACCCCGCGGGGAAAAAAAAAAACATGGGTAGGTAGGCCAGCCACGGAGATCGATCCCGCTACCTCCCAAATACTGGATACAGACGAAATCGCCTAAGTGAACTCTTTAGTGCATTCCTAACGCGATAATGGCTACCATATTTAAACTATATGCTGTTGCAGATTAACTGAGCATTTTAATTTTAATTCCTGTTTCGTTACAGCTCCGATTAATAAAATGGTTATTAGTAATATCTGTTTTAACAACTTTTATATCGTAGGAGCTGCTATAGCGTTTGGTAATCATGTTAAAGATGGAATTTGAGCACTTTTGGTTGATGTTGGTTTATTGCTAGCTATTGCATGAATATACAATTTTGGGAGATTAAATTTTACTTTTTATTTCGATTGGAAAGATAAAGAAGCAGAGTACCCAGTACTACATTTTCGAAATAGCGTTTTCTTATTAACCTTAGTAGGGGGACATCATGACTATCCACCCAAGTTCCTAGTCCGACGTTGCCAAACCATAGGCTTCTCATTTTCACGTCTGACACTCTTTGTCTTGCTAAATTCTAAGTATTATTTTTCTTTTGCACTTTTAAGAAAAGATCTACATGGATTTGAAGCATCCTTCTGAACGTACTAACTTCTCATGGACTGTACCTTTAACTCATGGGTTTCTAATGTGCTGAGGTTAACGGTATAGCAACTTACCCTCGCTATTCTGACTTCAATCAATTACTGCGCCTCAACACCCAACTTATCCTGTCAGTGACTCTCACTTCTAAGATAATTACAACTGGTAGTGGTTTTATATTATGTATAGGTTTTAACACCTGGAAGTTATTTATCTCAGTTTAACACCCATTTACTTGTAAAATAATTATTGATTTAATAAGAGAATTCTATTGCAATGTCCTAAGAAAGTTAACATGGAAATCTTGTTATTTCTGATTTTCTAAAAACTGACTAATGGTTTTAATTAAAATGCAATTTTAAAAAGTTGAAGAATTTTCAATGATGGATATACCAATCGAATCGTGACAATTCAAACTTTCAATAACCTTAACTGGTTTGGTATCTAATTAAGTCATCATTAAAATACAACATATTTACAATATTTGCAAGATATATGTTGAAGTCTGTGAAGCCCTCTTCATTCTGAGTCAGTTTGCATGACATGATAAAATCTTACTACACTAAAAGTGTGCAACTCCCTAGAGTACAACAGTAATGGCACAAAGTTCCTTTTCTGGTGGTCACGCAAACAGAACTGCTTTCAAGCCATCACATAACAACTTAGTTTATAAAAATCAGATTAATACAAAATGTCTAAATGCGGATAGAAGTTTATCCTAATTAACTAGAAACGGACACACGAACGAAATTTTGTAAAATAATAATTTGTAGAACTGCGAGTGGAAAAACTGTTGCGAATGCTGTACATCATATGTTTTAATTTCCAAACCTTATTTGTTTCCGTTGAAAGCTTTTCTTTAGCATATCAGTAATGGTCTATAGCGTCTATACTCTTTGCTTTATGGCAAGGAGAAACCGCGATAAAAGAGTAAAAGTTAAGATAGTATTGCTATTCCCACAGCAGCTCATTCCATTGAGGTTACACCAATTGTCATTTGTCTGCAACGATTATTGGAAGCATTTCTTAATTAATAAACTCAATTAACTTTGACGCGCATAGAGAGTAAACAAGCTTCCATTATGCAAATAGAAATACTCGGAGGGCATCATTGAGCTGTTGTTGTTTAATTTCCCCGCACATTAACCCTGGGAAAGAGAATGTAATTTTGTCGTTGCGCTTCACAGTTTGGCTCATTTGTGTGGAATTCTGTTTTACGATTCAAAACGTTATTTAAATATTTACTTAAATATTATTCTGGTTATAATATGAGCTGTATGTCACATCCCTGATACATAGTTGAGTTTTAAAACTATAGGAATAATATTGACGTATATTTAGAGCTTAGATTATCGAGGTTTTTAATAATAATAATAATATAATAGTAATAATAACAATAATAGTAATAATAATTAATATTATATTTATTATTGTTATTATTATTATATGGGCGCCGGTATATCTAAATGAATTCTTTCTCCTCTCGTGCTGAGGGTTTGTGGTTCGACTCTCGGCTCTGGAATGGCGACCTTCACCTCCGACTAGCTCATGTAAAATATCTCCAAGGCAGTTCCGAATCGAGATAAAAGTTGTGCGTCCTCTCATTTCACCGCATTCTAATCATCATTATACCATGGAGGTATGTTGATCCGTTGGTGGTATTGGGTTAAGCTTGTATCTCAGATATCGTTAGAAAACAACACATTACTAATATAATAATACAAATAATAATAGTGATGATAATAATAATAATAATAATAATAATAATAATAATAATAATAATAGCAGACATATGCGTAACCTTTCACGGTTCATGTCCATAGTTTTATAATTTAAGATTTCCAAGCTATTTTGCCGTGGGCTGTAGCTTAAAATGTTTTCGTTTATTAAAATATTTCTTCCTGGAATTTCATCCTTGTCTATGAGGAACATCTTCAGAGGTGTAGTGTTCACATCGCAATTTCAGATTTTCAACGGATACATTTAACGTTATCAAAATCATGGATTTTATCAGGTAAACTTAATTTTTTAAAACCCTGAAGCCACAAAAAAATCGCGAAAAATTGTTATTTTACGAAACATTTTTTAAAATATAAGCTGTGAGCACAATTGTGCAAATAACTCAACTATTTATTTATGTATTGTAAAATGTAAGGAGTCATTTACGTTCCTGGAGAAGCAGTTGCAAAAATATTCAGCAGGAAAAAACCTTTACTCAACTGCTTTCTCATTTATATAATGTT
Source organism: Hymenopus coronatus (assembly GCA_030762935.1). Lineage (NCBI taxonomy): Eukaryota > Metazoa > Arthropoda > Insecta > Mantodea > Hymenopodidae > Hymenopus > Hymenopus coronatus. Next base: position 138,549,389 of record CM060888.1, on the reverse strand, counting down.
GTTGTAGCACCAGTATCCAATGAGCTCATATCACACGTGTGTCAGGTTCTACTTCTCTCTCTTAGCACTGAAGCAGCAGCGAGATATGATCCATGAATTACTAAAGGCAGTTTTAGAGGAGTATTCTGGTTGTTTAACATATTCAAACTAATATCAGACAGGCGAACAAATGTACTACCAGAAAACACAGTAACATTGTTGTTATTATAATTTGGTGGTACTTTTAGCTAATGTCGGTTATCATTTCCTGTGATCCGTTTTTTCTGCAACTTAGGGTAATTAAGTATGCAATTTTTCATTCAGTTTTGTGTCATCGGCTCTTTCTCCGGTGCATAATACAATTATCATCATGATTATTTCAATAGAAAAGCAATAATTCTTCCACAGGAGTTGTCGTTTCTAGAATAGTTTTATTGAATCGCTCTGAGTATTTTATTTTACTGCTTTGGCCATTTTATCCGACAGATTTTATTAATTTTATTTCACCACATATTCTGATATTTTTGTTGTTATTTATTATTATTATTATTATTATTATTATTATTATTATTATTACTATTATCACAACAATAACGTCATCAACATTGTCAAGTCTTCATAAACTTGTCAAAAATAAATAATTTGGAATATAGCGCCACCAAAGCTGGTTCCCCTGCTGCTACAGGCAATTGTCGTATAAATCAAGTAAACATTGCCTCTCTCTCTAGTAGGAGAGGGTAACGCGTAGACAGGTTTAGATTTCCAAACCATACAAGCTGATATTCACTCTCGAATAACTTAAAAATAGCTCTATCCCAAATGTATGCTGAAAATATATGTTAGATGCTGCCCAGTAACTTAAATTCAAAAATGACGATATAAATTGTGGGTGACGGTCTCCGCCATCAGGTGTTTAGTATGTTAGGTTCGAAATCAGGAGGTTCCGGGTTCAATTCTCCGGTGCAGGAGGAAGGCCGTTTTAAACAGGATTATTCTGCAACCTAGGGTGTGGAAGTATGTGCGAGAGTTGAAGTATGTGTGTGTAAAACAAAATAAATGTAAGCAAACTCAAATGATGCTGAGAGTATTTTAAATGCAAAAACCACCGATATCACCTTATATACTAAAGACGACATATAAATGGAAATCTAACAAACAAATTGTTGGCATATCATTTTGAAAAAGCATTTGCCCTTACGCAAGATATGTTTTCAACTGCTTACATAGGATTTTGGTATAAATCTTTGGTCCTGATGATTGACAAATGCTATCCATAATTCAAAATCCCTACCATTGGGTTACTGAGTGCGTTCTTAATGTTAAAATGTGCAATTGTTTGTAACACATTTTCATGCATGTAAAATAATTCAGTAGCTTCAAATATCCAAGTTATTAATGCATTTTGATATTTTACTCTCTCATCAGCAAATACATATTTCAACATGAAGAATGTTTAAGTTATGTTTGTGCTCCACTCTGATTTTTCTCCATGTTTCCCCATATCTGTGTTGGACACGAATTTTTCATCTGGATAATCTTCTACTACTACAACAATTGAATTGTACAAATCAGTTACAAACACTTCTGATATATAGGGTATTTCAAAACGACACCAAACCAAGGTGTGCACCGTTGTTCAGATTCTATATGGAACGAAAATAAAGTTTTAACGCCAATAAAGATGCTTCAACAAAACGCCTCAAGATTAGGCAAAGAGCAAAGCTGCATGCTTCACCCTCGCTATCGGTGGTAACGCAGGTAGACTGAGAATAGAGGTGGTCAAAACCTGTGCCACTCTCGCTCGTTACTCGTAAACCACGCCACTTCTCGAGAGTGTGGCTAGGAGAATCTCGTGTATCGAGAACTAATGCTCACGAGCGAGGCGACTCGAGTAAACTCGTAGGTACAGACGAAGTAGGTTCACATATGCTTCGTAGTAAAATCTGGTTAATAATAACTAGGGCCCGCATTTTTAGGTTTTAACCTATTTTTTCCCTTATAAGTAAGTTAGAAAGTTTCAAGCACTTTTATGTTTTAAGCCGTTTCGATGCTAACGTATATATCTTATTCAACCTAAAATAAAAAAAATATCTAAATAGATTGTTAAGACTTAAAACTCGTTAAACTTAAGCTTTATTTACTTTCTTAAACCTCGTAGAAAATGTATCAAATTTTTTCTTCAATTCATTTGGATAGCAATTTTTGTTTAACAATGCGATTGGTTTTGTTTTGAGTGTGCATGTGGGTCAGCCAGGGAAAGAATGAATCGCGATTTTTATCTTGGTATAAAAACTGCGTGTATGAAATATACGCCAGTGACATCTTGCGACGTTGAGAGATCTTTTTCTGCCTATAGGTATACATTAAAAAGCAATAGAAATTTTGCAAGTGCGGCTAGTTGTGTACAGTAAAACTTCTGTTTTAAATGAGAGTCTATTACTAAAGATACATGCTAATTTTTCAGTTAAAATGTTCTAGCATAATATACTGTGTAATAAGATACCTTTAATTACAGTACTTACATATTAATAGCACAGTTTTCATATTTTATCTATATTATGTTTTAGAAGGCATTTGTCGTCAACTTCTTAAATAGGTAAGAAAGTTGTTTAAACCCTAAAAAACGAAAAAAAAAAAAGAGGCTAGGAACTTTGTTAAAAAGCTAGGAAAGTAGTTTAAAAACCTAAGAGATTGATAAAGGCCTAAACTACATTTATAAAAAGCTAAACCTCCGGACCCAAATAAATCACAGTTTAACAGTACATGTATCCCAAACGCGTTCACAGTAAACGGTTTGAATCAGCGACATTAATCATTAACGCCATACCCATACTTTGTGTTACTAAGTATAAATATATTTATCAATCGAAAATAGAATTACTGCTTGCAACACAAACGGGTTGGAGTAATAGAATATAGACACACTTATTTTTAATAAAAGTGGAAAACACGTACACATATCTGTAGATTCTGAGATACCACACTTATACCTTTGCCTTGAGTGGGTTATTTAACTACCAACCTTGTCCTGGAAGGCTATTTAAATATGAAATTATTTAAACAGATTAATTAATACAACTTGCGGGACTGATTATACAAGTTTCTGCGCAAGACACCGCAGGTTTGTTACTAACAACACAATCAGTCTTCCGAGAACGCTGGTTGGTCAACCTCTCTCATGCCGGCTATACGTTCAGCTGCGAGAGGCGCGCTAGGCGGAGAAACGAGCGAGACTGAAAGCTGACTTGACAAGCTCAGCTCCATCTACTGCTTGCGAGAGGCGCGCTAAGTGACAGTGAGAAACGAGCGAGACTGAAAGCTCACTTGACCGGATCAGCGTATCTACTGGCTGCGAGAGGCGCGCTAAGAGACAGCGAGAAACGAGCGAGACTGAAAGCTGACTTGACTGGTTCAGCTATATCTACTGGCTGCGAGAGGCACACAAAGTGACAGCGAGAAACGAGCGAGACTGAAGGCTGCCTTGACCGGCTCGGCTATATCTACTGGCTGCGAGAGACACGCTAAGTGACAGCGAGGAACGAGCGAGAATGAAAGCTGACTTGACCTGCTCAGCTACATCTACTAGCTGCCAGAGGTGTGCTATGAGATAGCGAGAAACGACGAGACTGATAGCTGACTTGACCGGCTCATTTACATCTACTGGCTGCGAGAGGCACGCTATATGACAGCGAGAAACGAGCGAGACTGAAGGCTGACTTGACCGGCTCATTTACATCTACTGGCTGCGAGAGGCACGCTATATGACAGCGAGAAACGAGCGAGACTGAAGGCTGACTTGACCGGCTCACCTACATCTACTGGCTACAAGAGGAAGGTTATGGGGCAGCGAAAACGAGCGAAACTGAAAGCTGACTTGACCGGCTCACCTACGTATACTACGTAGCTGTGAGAGGCGCGCTAAGAGACGGAGAGAAACGAGCGAGATTGGAAGCTGACTTGACCAGTTCAGCTACATCTACTAGCTACGAGAGGCGCGCAAAGTGGCAGTAAGAATGAAAGCTGACTTGCCCGGCTCAATTACATCCACTAGCTGCGAGAGGCACGCTAAGAGATGGCGAGAAGCAAGCAAAACTGAAAGCTCACTCTACCGGCTCAGCTACATCTACTGGCTGCGAGAGGCGCGCTAAATGACAGCAAAAAACGAGCGAGACTGAAAGCTGAATTGACCGATTCAGCTACATCTACTAGTTGCGAGAGGCGCGCTAAGCGGCAGCGATGAACGAGTGATACTAAAAGCTGACTTGACCGGCTCAGCTACATCTACTGGCTGCGAGAGGCGCGTTATGTGGCAGCGAGAAACGAGCGATATTGAAGGCTGGCTTGACCGGCTCAGATACATCTACTAGCTGCGAGAGGAGCGCTATGTGACAGCAAGAAACGATAGAGATTGAAGGCAGACTTGACCGGCTCAGCTACATCTACTGGCTACGAGAGGGGCACTAAGTGACAGTGAGAAACGAGCGATACTGAAAGCTGACTTGATCGGCTCAGTTACATCTACTTGCTGCAAGAGGTGCCCTAAGGGACAGTGAGAAACGAGCGAGACAAAAAAGCTGACTTGACCCGCTCAGATGCGTCTACCGCCTACCAGAGGCGCGCCAAGAGACAGCGAGAAACGAGCGAGACTGAAAGCTTCCTTGATTGGCTCAGCTACTTCTACTAGCTGCGACAGGGGCGCTAAGTGACAGCGAGAAACGAGCGAGAATGAAAGCTGACTTTACCAGCTCAGCTGCATCTACTGGCTGCCAGAGACGCGGTAAGTGACAGCGAAAAATGAGCGGAACTGAAAGCTGACTTCACCTGCTCAGCTACATCTACTGGCTGCCAGAGGTGCGCTATGAGATAGCGAGAAACGACCGAGACTGATAGCTGACTTGACCAGCTCAGTTACATCTACTGGCTGCGAGAGGCACGCTATATGACAGCGAGAAACGAGCGAGACTGAAGGCTGACTTGAGCGGCTCACCTACATCTACTGGCTACAAGAGGAAGGTTATGGCGCAGCGAAAACGAGCGGAACTGAAAGCTGACTTGACCGGATCAGCTACGTATACTAGCTGTGAGAAGCGCGCTAAGAGACAGAGAGAAATGAGCGAGATTGGAAGCTGACTTGACCAGTTCAGCTACATCTACTAGCTACGAGAAGCGCGCAAAGTGGCAGTAAGAATGAAAGCTGACTTGACCGGCTCAATTACATCCACTAGCTGCGAGAGGCACGCTAAGAGACGGCGAGTAGCAAGCAAAACTGAAAGCTGACTTTACCGGCTCAGCTACATCTACTGGCTGCTAGAGGCGCGCTAAATGACAGCAAAAAACCAGCGAGACTGAAAGCTGAATTGACCGATTCAGCTACATCTACTAGTTGCGAGAGGCGCGCTAAGCGGCAGCGATGAACGAGCGATACTAGAAGCTGACTTGACCGGCTCAGCTTCATCTACTGGCTGCGAGAGGCGCGTTATGTGGCAGCGAGAAACGAGCGAGATTGAAGGCTGGCTTGACCGGCTCAGCTCGAGCGAGACTGAAAGCTGACTTGACCCGCCCAGATGCGTCTACCGCCTACCTGAGGCGCGCCAAGACACAGCCAGAAACGAGCGAGACTGAAAGCTTCCTTGATTGGCTCAGCTACTTCTACTAGCTGCGACAGGGGCGCTAAGTGACAGCGAGACATGAGAGAGAATGAAAGCTGACTTTACCAGCTCAGCTGCATCTACTGGGTGCGAGAGACGCGGTAAGCGACAGCGAAAACGAGCGAGACTGAAAGCTGATTTGACCGATTCAGCTACATCTGCTGGCTGCAGGAGGAGCGCTAAGTGGCAGCTACAAAACGAGTTAGACTGAAAGCTGTCTTGACCGTCTCAGCTGCAAATACTGGCTGCGAGAGTTGCATTAAGTAACAGCGACAAACGAGCGAGACTGAAAGCTGACTTGACCGCCTCAGCTGCAAATACTGGCTGCGAGAGGCACCCTAAAGTGACAGCGAGAAACGAGCAAGACTGAAAGCTGACTTGACCGGCTCAGGTACGTTTACTCGGTGCGATAGGAGCGCTAAGTGACAGCGAAAAACGAGCAAGACTGAATGCTGATTTGACCGGTTCAGCTACATCAGCTGGCTGCGGGAGGAGCGCTAAATGGCAGTTACAAAACGAGCCAGCCTGGAAGCTGACCTGACCGACACAGCTATATCTACAGATGCGAGAGGAGCATTAAGTGACAGCCAGAAACGAGCGAGACTGAAAGCTGACCTGACCGACAAGGCTACATTTACCGCTACGAGAGGCGCGCTACGTGACAGCGAGAAACGAGCGAGACTGAAGGCTCTCTTGACCGGCTCAGCTGTATCCTCTGGCTGCGAGAGGTGAGCTAAGCTACATTGATAAACGAGGGAGACTGAAAGCTGACTTTTCCGGCTCAGGTACATCTACTGGCTGCGAGAGACACGCTTCGAGACAACCAGAAACGTGCGCGACCGAAAGCTCACTTAAACAGCTCAGCAAATTCTAATGGCTGGGAGAGGCGCGTTAAGAGTCAGCGAGGATCGATCGCGACTGAAAGCTGACTTGAGCAGCTCAGCTGCATCTACTGGCTGCGAAAGGCGCACTAAATGATAGAGAGAAACGAGCGAGTCTGAAAGCTGACTTGACCGGCTCAGCTACGTTTACTGGCTACGAGAGGTGCGCTAAGTGACAGCGAGAAACGAGCGAGACTTAGAGCTGACTTCACCGGTTGAGATGCGTCTACTGGCTACAAGAGGCGCGCTAAGAGATAGCGAGAAACGAGCGAGACTGAAAGCTGATTTTACAGGCTCAGCTTCATCAACTGGCTGCGGTAGGAGCGCTAAGTGGCAGCTACAAAACGAGTTAGACTGAAAAATGTCTTGACCGTCTCAGCTATATCTAGTAGTTGCGAGAGGTGCATCGAGTGACTGTGAGCGAGATTGAAAACTCACTTGACCGTCTCAACTACATCAACTGGCTGCGAGAGGCACGCTAAGTGACTGCGAGAAACGAGCGAGACTGAAAACTCATTTATTTGGCTCAGTTACATCTACTGGCTGCAAGAGACGCGCTAAATTACAGCGAGAAACGAGCAAGACTGAAAGCTGACTTGACCACCTCTGCTGCATCTGCTGGCTTTGAGACCCGCGCTAAGTGACAGCAAGAAACGAGTAAGACTGATCGCTGATTTGACCGTTTCAGCTACATCTACTGGCTGCGAGAGGCGCGCTAAGTGAGAGCGAGAATCGAACGAGACTGAAAGCTGACTTTAACATCTCAGCTGCATCTACTGGTTTGTGAGAGGCGCGCTAAGTCAGCGAGAAACGAGCGATACTGAAAACTAAGTTGACCGGCTCAGCAACATCTACTGGCTACGAGAGGCGCGCTAAGCGACAGCGTGAAGCGAGCGAGACTGAAAGCTGAATTGATCGGCTCAGCTACTTCTACTGGCTGCGTGAGGCGCGCTAATACACAGTGAGAAACGAGCGAGACTGATAGCTGACTTGACCGACTCAGTTACATCTACTGACTGCGAGAGGCGCGCTATGTGGCAGCGAGAAACGAGCGAGACTGAAAACTGACTTAGCCAACTCAGCTGCATCTACAGGTACGAGAGGCGCGGTAAGTGACAGCGAAAAATAAGCGAGACTGAAAGCTGATTTTACCGGTTCAGCTATATCTACTGGCTGCGGGAGGAGCGCTAAGTGGCGGCGACAAAACAAGTTAGACTGAAAGCTGTCTGGAACGTCTCAGCTATATCTATTAGCTGCGTGATGTGCATTAAGTGACAGCGATAAACGAGCCAGACTGAAAGCTGACTTGACAGGCTCATCTACATCTACTGGCTGCGAGTGGCGCGCTAAGTGACAGCGAGAAAACGAGCGATTTTCAAAGCTGACTTGACCGGCTCAGATGCGTCTACCACCTACGAGACGCGCGCCAAGAGACAGCGAGAAACGAGAGAGATTGAAGGCATTCTTGATTTGCTCAGCTACTTCTAGTAGCTGCAAGAGGGGCGCTAAGTGACAGCGAGAAACGAGCGAGACTGAATGCTGACTTGACAGGCTCATCTACATCTACTGGCTGCGAGTGGCGCGCTAAGTGACAGCGAGAAAACGAGCTATTTTCAAAGCTGACTTGAACGGCTCAGATGCGTCTACCACCTACGAGACGCGCGCCAAGAGACAGTGAGAAACGAGAGAGATTGAAGGCATTCTTGATTTGCTCAGCTACTTCTAGTAGCTGCAAGAGGGGCGCTAAGTGACAGCGAGAAACGAGCGAGACTGAATGCTGACTTGACCGGCTCAGATGCGTCTACTGCCTACGAGAGGCGCGTCAAGAGACAGCAAGAAACGAGCGAGACTGAAAGCTTCCTTGATTGGCAAAGCTACCTCTACTAGCTGCGAGAGGGGCGCTAAGTGACAGCGGGAAACGAGCGAGAATGAAAGCTGACTTTACCAGCTCAGCTGCATCTACTGGGTGCGAGAGATGCGGTAAGTGACAGCGGAAAACGAATGAGACTGAAAGCTAATTTGACCGATTCAGCTACATCTGCTGGCTGCAGGAGGAGCGCTACGTGGCAGCTACAAAACAAGTTAGACCATCTCATTTATATCTACTAGCTGCGAGAGTTGCATTAAGTAACAGCGACAAACGAGCGAGACTGTAATCTGACTTGACCGCTTCAGCTGCATCTACTGGCTGCGAGAGGCACCCTAAAGTGACAGCGAGAAACGAGCGAAACTGAAAGCTGACTTGACCGGCACAGCTACATCTACCGGCTAAGAGAGACGCGCTACGTGACAGCGAGAAACGAGCGAGACTGAAAGCTGACTGGACCAGCTCAGCTACATCTACTGGCTGCCAGATTAGCGCTAAGTGACAGCGAAAACGAGAGAGACTGAAAGCTGCCTTCAACGGTTCAGCTACATCTACTGGCTGCGAGAGGCGCGCTAAGTGGCAGGGAGAAACGAGCGTTACTGAAGGCTGACGTGAGAAGCACTGAGTTGCATGTTTCAGCTGTGTTTTCGTAAACATACTACCATGCTTTCAGTAGGGCCGCGCCATGGCTGAGTGGTTACACGACTCGCCTCTCACCTAAGCGGCTCGGGTGTGATCCCAAGTGACAATACACAATCATACGCGTAGAGAAAGTAATAAAAATTGCTCGTCACAATTTTATTTTGGAATACAAGGAACACGTGTGAATAAGCTGTCATAATGTTTTGTGTAGAGAACTTTGCTGTAATGTTAGGATTCTCAGCTGTGCTATTAATGTTGTATTTGACATTCCATCATTGAAATCGTCAAAGTATTTTATCATCTTAAATATGATAAATATTAATGAATATAAAAAACACTCATTTTACTTATACAACATAATAAATTGTGTTTTTTAACGTTCTCTACACTTTTTGTGTGGTAAGTTTTTGTCCATTTCTTACCGTTTAGGCCAAATTGCGTAAAATTCATCCAGAGTAAAGTAGTCTTTAGAGGCTCTTCACGGAAAATTCAATATATAAATCTTATTTGTCAGGTAAATATCTTTAATATACAACTTTTTAATTAAAATTGTTAAACCATTTTGGAGAAAATAAAAAATTTCGAATTTATTTCAATCTAAAGGGTAGTTTGAGGAGAGGGGAGTTTTTGAAAATCGTTGTGTCTCATCGTTGGAAGATACTGAACTTAAATACCAAGTTTGGTATTTAACGGACTTTTCGTTTTTGAGTTTTGCTGCCCCACAGACTCACATATACACACGCAGACACCCACGGACATTTTTGTAAAAATGCTTCTTTGTTGGGGGGGGGGGGAATTCAGGGGGTCCCGAAACATGTTTTTGCGGTGAAATCTCGGTATCGAATTTTCAGGTGCATTACAATACTTTCTCTATACACTATGCACATAGTGTGTGTCTATGTGTGTGTGTGTGTGTGTGTGTGTGTGTGTGCAGAGAACGTATAAAGCATGAAAACCTTATAGTATGCTAATCCTGAAGTTGGTGTTCTTAGTTTCCACTGGAGAGCTGCCCTAAGCTGCCACTAACAGAAGTCCTAGATAGAGTCTGGGGTACCAAGGATTAGTTGCTAGTGGATGCTCTGATACTGCCTGCGATGCCTAACACTATATGTGGCATGGAGGTTGAAGAGTATTGCTGTAATCTACTGCCAGAGGGAATTGGCTCCTGAACCCGCCACTGCTGGCGCTGGACTATCGAAAGCGTCATTCTTCTTCTCTTTCTCTTAGGAGCGTATGGCGGGACTAAAGTGACATCTGTTGGCAATAGCAGGGTATATTTATAGCACTTTTATTCTTCTGTATCAAAGGCTACTTTACCTACTGCACACCTGAACTTTCGAATTTCGTTTAGTTTCTTGAAAATTATTTTTAAATCTACAACTACATTAATATCACTTATATCGTACTGTAGGATATGCTAAATTTTGGCTACCAGGCGGCCCGTGTGCAGATTTTCATCTGTGCGTTCAAAGAGTTGCCGAACTCAACGGGGCTATTTCAAGCTAAAACCCAAAGGTCAGTTCCCTTCTGGCAAGTTTTAACTTAAAATTGTAACATTTTACTTTTTCTATATGTACTATGTACATAGTGTATAAAGAAGGTATTGCACTCCACCCAAAACTCGATACTGAGATTTCACCGGAAATATATGTTTTAGGGTCCCCTGTATCCAAAAAAAAGCATTTTCAGAAAAAGGTCCGTGTGTGTGTCCGTGTGTCTGTGAACACGAGAACTCAAAAACGAATGGTCAGTAAAATATCAAACTTGGTATTTAAGTTTGGTATCTTCCAGAGATGCAACAAAGATTTTGAGAAAAATTCCCCCACCTCAGACTACTCTTTACATGAACATTTTTTTGAAAATGTTGATTTTCTTAAAAATGGCTTAAACGATTTTGATTAAAATATCGTATATTAAAGATATTTACCCGACAGATGAAATGTGTACCTTGAATTTTCTGGGAATAGTCTCTGAAGACTACTTTATTCTGGAAGAATTTTACGGAATTGTTTCTTGATTAGCATGGAGTAAATAGAAGAATAAGCTTTTTAACAATAATTTGTTGCAGAGATGTAGAGAAAGTCTGTGAATGGAACACATCGGATTTATTTTATTTTGTTATAATTTGGCAAATCTAAATCTCTAAATTACTTCTGCTTTTCATCGTTATAGAAAAATGTGTAGTGCATTGTAAAAATCCGAGGATGTGTACAGTTATAACATATAATAAACCTTCAGGAAACAAGAATTCGATTTTAGCTATTGTTGAACGCTCCATTCAGAAGGAGAAGCTCTAAAGCATGTTTTCGACTTAACGTTCCAAGAATCTCCCGGATTCAAGCGATACTAAATAGAATCCTTTTAATCCCGAACTAAATAAATACCATTTCTTGGTAGTGCACGATATTTAAACTAAATTTCTGTATAATCTTCTCTGAAACGTGTTTTGCAAAACTCCTATGAGAGTTAATGGCTTCATAACTTTACTTATTTCCTTATGTAGTTTAAGTGAACCCATGCACAGAGAAGCCAGTGTAGTGCTTATTGCAGCAGAAAGCTAAAGATAATTGGAATTAAGATTCTGTGTACATACTGAATGTGGCGCAGTGATGCTAGGCAGAAAGCATTTTCCACTTAAATTACAGTTTCCATTATGACTAAAACAGTGTTATTGATCTATTTACTCAGATTTTATCCGGCCAAATATACTTCTTTTAGAGTATGACATAATTTTTATTGGAAAGAAAGCAAAAGTTCTTAAGAATGTATAAACTAATGGTATGTTTCTTTTTCATTCTCAAAGACAGGCATAGAGTTTGTTCTGTTCTTCACACGTCTTCATTAGAAACAGCTGGCGCTATAACCACTCCAAGTTTAATACATGTAAAGATTGTAAGTAATTTTTATTATTGTTGAATTAATTTAATGAGATTATTTAAAGGCAAGTAAAACTCTTTTTCAAGTTTAATCTTAATTCTAAGTATAAATGCGAATATGCAGGTCAGAACAGCTACGTAACATAACCTTCATATGTTTAATTCATCACGCAAGGGAGTATTATTGTTATTATTGTTATTATTATTATTATTATTATTATTATTGCATTGTTATATGCACTATTACTACATAGCATTCAGGTTTAAACTTAACACTATATAGAGCATTTAGTATCCATAATACACAAAGTGTATGTTGGTTATATTGATGTACAATCAATGTTAAATGTTACTACACCAAATACATAAAATGGGTGACACACGTAGATGTTTATGCTGGTATTGGCAGTCCAGTGTCTCCTTCAGCTAGGCGACCTGTTCTGATTTTCAAACATAGTTCTGGATGCTGGACTGGCAGGCACTCTACCTCCTTCCAAAGTACGGCCGAATCGCCGAAGTATAACAATGCAAAAAATAAGAACTAAGCCCGAGAAGATTTTGAATTATAACAATGCAGCTTATTTCTCATATTTTCATTTTACATAATTTGTTTCTTAATGTCGGTTTGGTTATTGCCGTTCGATAGCGATAATAATTGTTAACCTTCATTTGTATACGCATGATGAAGTTCTCATATAAATGCTCTAGTTTCTCGTTAATTTAACGAAACATGCAAACAATTCTTCGCCCATAACTTCACAAGGCCAAATAATGTTAGAATCAGTTAGACGTTTCTCGTGTGCCAATCAGAACGAAACAATTTTAGAGGATGTTATACGAACTGCCTCTTCAATTCATAGCGTTTATTACATCAGTCATTGCTACGTTTTTGTGGCTCGGAACATTTTCTCAGCACAGACATGTAGGGAGCTGATGCTGTCTGTGTGGAATCAAAGATTGGTTGTCTGAAGGTGTAAGGTTGTCTGAGGTGATGATTGTGAAATGTGACCAAAAATTGAGAAACACTAGAACATTATTTTGTTTCATAATAAAATTATATTAATTCTAAATTTTTAACAAAATGTACAGTTTTCCGACTTGGTAAACTTTGATGCTATAAATGTGTGACGCATGCTTATTACCAGGTACATTACTTTAAACCCTATTTTCTCGCAATGCTTTCCACATTCAAAATGCTCCACATGATACAAATGTCACTCACTTTTTCAAACGTACTAAACTATCACTCAAAAGCACTATAAGGAAAATGGTTATACTATTTTAGCAGGAAAATATTCCAATTTTGATAAATATATTATTAAATTTTGAAAAATCAAGAGTTTAGGTGAGAAAAAAAAGTATTTTTTTTCCTACATATTAAGGCTAATATAAAAGAATATAACAGGTATGTTTGTTAACGCATATACTGTAAAACTGGATTTGTTTATGCTGCTTGCTCTGCCACGTTGTACCTTATATACAGAGGAAGAGTGTTGATAAAACTCCAGATGGAATTGAGCTACGTATCGTATTCCTCCGTTTACCTGCTCCCAAATGCTGATTTAGGGGAATATGCCACTTTTTGTGCATGAAAGATTACCAGTGACCAGCAGTATCAGCTTCTAAATATTATAACACACAGGAAGTTAGTGCTACGTAATCTTAATATATAAAAATCATCTTCTGGAGCTATGTACGTATGAATGAATGAATAAGTGTATTTATTGACATAGCAATATCATACATAGAATTTCAACAATCGCACGGGTCCACAGACCGTACGTGCTTTTGTAATACACATTACAAGCACTATTAAAACAACAACAACAAAGAATTAAAAGAGTAAACACGAAAATAAAAAGACAAAGGAAATACACAGTCCAAAGCATTATTAAACAACAATAAAGAATTAAGAGTGCACCCGAAAATAAAAATACAAAGATATTCAAATATAGCAATTTAAATTACAGCACAGAGTACACCTTCATAAATGCACCCTCTTAAAATAGAAAATTACACTTAAAAGACACATATACACATAATATATACAACATATAAAAACCATAGCACAACAGTGACCTAAGTATGACATAATATATATATATATATATATATATATATATATATATATGTATGTAGAACAATGTAGTCACTTTTGTTTAGTTGATCTTATCCCCCCCTTCTCTATTGGCAGCCTCCTCAGATCTCAGCTGTCTTGCCTTAATTTACCTAGCCCGTCCATGTTTTCCGTGCCTGCCAGTAGCGTCCAACATGCTTCAAGCCCTACATTCGCAGTGGTAAAAAATCGCGGCAAATATTTTTCCCAGCATTCCTCCGTACCCCTACATCTTGCCAAGATGTGAGTCCACGACTCTTCCTCCTCGCAAATGGGACAGATTCTCGTACCATTCTCGTCAGAAATTTTCGTGCTCCTCCATGCTCCTAGTCTAATCCACGCGAGCCCCTCTCTAATGAGTTTGGTCCCTGTTTTGATGTATTGCTCCATACCCCACTCCGATTTCAGTCCAGACTGTACTTCTATTGACACCTTCTCTGTGCATTGCGCAATTATTTGCTGTCTGTCAATATCACAGAGGCGGTTCTTAATTTTTCTCCAAATACTTCGCCTGTTTTCCTGCCCCGCCATCCAAATGTCTCCCATCCCAATGGTTTCCAACCCTTTCTTTAATTTTGATGCCCACGTCGAATTACCTTCCATTTGCAAATGTTCACGGTAGCAGACTGCCCTAATTAGAGATTGGTTTCCGTGAACGATTCTCAGTCAATATTTAACTGCTCTGATTTTGCACTCTATCGTTTCACTATGTGCCCCGAATTCTCTCATTATTCCGCAGTTTTCCGTACCCCTCCCTACACCCAGAATTCCTTTCAAAAATTGGGTCCTCACTTGATCCAGATTCCCTGTTTGTTCCCACCCCCATATTTCTCCTCCGTATGTCATCGTGGATCTAACTGTCGCTCCGTATACAGTTTCCATTAAGGTTATGGATATATTCGGTATTCTGTAGCTTATCCGGAGAGCTTCCGTCGCTTTCACCCTTGCCTTGTGTTTCGTAATGTCAATGTGTTTTGTCCATTTTCCGTTCATTGTGAATGTGAGTCCTAAGTACACAAAAGATTTAACATTTTCCAGTATCTGTCCTGCATATGTCCAAGTCTCCTCCCTGCTATAAACACAACCCTTTTTGAAAGTCATTGCCTTAGTCTTATTCACATTAACTGTAAGTAGCAATTCATCGCAATAGTTCTTAAATTTGTCCAGTCCTCGTTGCAATCCGTTTACTGTCGTAGAGCACAATACTAAATCGTCTGCGTATAAAGGTGTTGGGATCTGCAAATCCGCTACTACTGGTGCTTGGATATTCTCTGCTATCATTGTATCAATAATATCATCCACAAAGAGATTAAATAGCAAGGGAGATAAAATACAACCCTGCCTCACTCCCCTATAGCTTTGGCAGCTCTCGGACACTCTGTTTCTGTCGTACTTCACACAGAATTCGACATTTTGATACATTGCCTGCAATGCTCTAACCATTTTACTTGATAACCCCTTTCTGTCTAGTTTGTACCATAATGCATTTCGATTGATAGAGTAAATGCCTTCTTAAAGTCCACAAAAGCACAATGAAGCTTTCCCCACTTAATTAACAGTTGCTTCGTCCTTAAAGTGTCTAATATAAAAGCGGCATCTATGGTACTGTGTCCTTCTCTGAAACCCATTTGAAATTTTGAAAGTTTGCCAAATTTAGATTCCTAGTCCTTTATCCGGTTATATAACACTCTACAATAAATTTTCTCCATAATTGGCAAAAGAGTTACCCCGCTATAGTTATCCGGTTTTCCAATAGTTCCCTTCCCTTCACACGGACCTTTTTGTAAAAATGCTTTTTTTGGATACAAGGGACCCTACAACATATATTTCCGGTGAAATCTTGGTATCGAATTTTTGGGTGGGGTGCAATACCTTCTCTATACACTATGTACATAGTACGTGTAGAGAAAGTAAAAATAAAAGCTGATGATTTAAAACTGATAATGGACATGTATATCAGCAACAGCATAAAATAATACAAAGTATCACTACTATTTATTCTTCCTGCGCCTACTCTCTATTTTAATTATTTAGGTTATTCTTATGTAGGTATTTTATACTGAGAATAAACTAAAATATATTGACGTTACTTAAATGATATTACTTCATCCTAACTGAGATTTTCTCTGGAAATAGCAACGAGGTATCCCACATTTGACAACGTGAATGCAGCTGAATTCATAAGAAATCATCTTTATGAACTGTGGTAGTTATGGTTGTTCAGCCTTACTTTGGAAAGTGTTTTCCCAGTTACTTTTTTTTTATAGTGCGCTGAGAGTTTTAATTAACTATTTATTTGTGATTGTGTAATAATTTGTGAATGTTTGCAATGGAACGCACGGCTATTGCACAAGTGGAACCTAAGTTTAAATGTTTTAGGGATAAACCGACAGACCAGCGCAAGGCCGAATATTTCAACTAGTGCAATAATAAAACAGAGCATTCACACCTAGTCACTCTTCTAAGTTTTGCAAACAGGTTTAATCTGAAAGCTAAGAATATATGCAATATTGCAATTTTTGTCCTAAACGATTCAATTACGATTGTCCAAACTCGTTTGTACTCAAATTAATGTTGTTTTAATTAGTATATTATAACAAATATCTTTATTGACTCAAAATTGACTGCAACTAATTCACTCTACGCTTAGACAATTCAGGCCTGCTCGCCATGCATGAGTCTGACTAGCCTCCAGTCACTCATGTCTCAGTACTGTAACAAATGTCTTTACTGGCTCAAAGTTGTTTACTACACAGTCTTTGATTCACTGCTGCGAATAATTTATTCGACGATTCAACGCGTAGCCAGGTTAAGTTGTATATACATCTAAATATGATGCCTCACATTCAAGCTCCACCGCCGCACACCAGAGCGAACATTGGAGCGACTACATTGGCAGTCTCAATATACTTAAAAAAATATTAATATTTATGCCGTTGATCTCCTGAAAATTATATTTTTCCGTTAACTAAAATTTAGTTTTACTTAAGTGACAATTATGTTTTGTTGTCATGTATTATTCTTGTTGTAACACGGACCTTTTTCTAAATGCTTTTTCTGAATTCAGGGGGCCAAAACATGTATTTGCGGTGAAAACTCGATATCGAATTTTTGGGTAAATTACATTACTTTCTTTATACACTATGTACATGGTACGTGTAGAGAAAGTAAAAAATTAACTGGGCACCCAGTTTAGGAAGACGGAACTTTTAGGTGAGAAGGCATTCGTTTACGGAAGCAGTTAACATAGGTGAATGTAATATGCAACAACATCGCAAATGTTATATCATAATGTACATTGATGTACTAATTGCTTGTGTATCTGAAGTGTATCAATTGTGTTCGTGCATATTTTTAACCTCAACGTCGTTGTCCATGACTATATGTATTACTCGTTGCGGCGCCATGTTTCTTTTTTGCTTGACTAACTACGATTTGGATTCGTAAACGTTGGAAAATGACCGATAAGGCTCTTATCGGGTTTGTAGGCCTCTGCAATGTTTCGTGAAGCAGTTATTTTGCCAAAACGGGGATTTAACGTCTTTAAGTAATATTAATGTTGTTGGTTAATGTTTAACTGTGGTTACACAGAACCAATGTCACAAATCAGAGATAATACTTATCTCGCACCTAACGTAATATATTACATAGATTTTTCTTGTTTTAAAAACAATAATGTTTCGCCAATATTCTTCCCTTAGTCTCTACATTGAAGTGGAACGACTTTTTAAAGTATTTAGTTTAGAATTTTTCCTCTTTAATTCTTATAAAAAAAGCATTTCTTACTCTCTAAGAGTTTAATAATGTGAAGCTAATCACTGAAGACGAGAGCAAAGGAGAATTGAAGACAAGTCAACAAAAGAAATAACCTATTATATGAGGAAAAAGCCCTCCTAGTTCTTGTTTCGTGGTTTTTGCTTTTATTTGGTGTCCTTTTCTTTAGTCAGACCCTTTGTTAGACTTAATGCACAAGCAAAGTTAGCCCAGGTTTCTTATTTTACGAGATGGGGAACGTCTGGTCTCCATTTCAGTGTTGGTATTATTTGTATGTCCATTCTCTCTTGGTGAAATTGGAGATATTTATATAGCGATATAGGAATATCACATATTCCAGCGCGTTTCTTCTGTTAAAAATGAATAACTTTTTGCGGGTTTTTAGCATAATTGCATCGGTATGAGTTGTCTCCTTGGCCTTTATATGTCATGTTTTTCATTATTGATTCAAACATTTCCCATTAAGTCATATACTCAATTTCATCTTAGCTATAGTTATAATTTAAACAATATTAAATTATAATTAAATACTTGATATTAACACCCAAATTTAAGTAAAGAACTTGTAGTTATGGAAGTCCGTTATATATTCTTTTTAGAAAAACCCGTAAAAATCAAATATCTCGCGTTTTTATAACCCCACAAAGGGTTTCCCAATTAATTGTTTATTTGAAGGTTCTACTAAACTAAATTTTGGATATTATTTACGAACACTTATTTTTATATTCGAATGAGAACAATTGATCTTAATATTCTGCAACTGCCACCGTCTGTCCCAATCATTCTTCTTATTGAGATGTTTTCCATTGTGCAATCCTTAGCAAGTAGTTTCTCCACGTCATCTCCAAGAGTTCTCGGAGTGCTCTTTGGAAAACAACTTCATTACTTGACTTTCCTGTCCAGTTTCAACGCTTTATTGTTTGCCATAAACGCTTCCAACGGCCGAGTTTCCTAATAAGAAGTCCTTGCTCAAGGTTCCAGTACGTATACTATGCTTATGTTAAAAGCCTCCTTTATTTCCGCTAATCTCTCATCTCACAGCCCTAAATGTAGTTCCTTTATTTTTACTTTCACTATACGTACTATGTGTATAGTGTATAGAGAAGGTATTACACTCCACCCAAAAATTCTATACCGAAATTACACCGGAAATATATGTTTTAGAGTCCCCTGTATCCAATAAAAGCAAGTTCGTGTGACTTTGAACACGATAACTCAAAAATGAAAAGTCGATAAAATACCAAACTTGGTATTTAAGTTTAGTATCTTCCAGGGATGCGACACGTAGATTTTGAGAAAAATCCCCCACCCCCAAACACCCTTTATATGGAACATTTGTCGAAAAATTTTATTTTCTCAAAAATGGCTCTAACAATTTTAATTAAAATATCGTATATTAAAGCTATTTGTTTGAAAAATAAAATGTATATCCTGAGTTTTCTGGGAATAGCCTCTAAAGAGTACTTTGTTCTGGATGAATTTTACGGAATTTTGAATAACTGCTAAACGGTAAGTAATGGACAAAAACTTACTACACGAAAAATGTAGAGCACGTTAAAACACAATTTATTTTAAATACATTTTTTTCGTGGAGTTCAGCGTTTTTTAGACATTCCTTATTTTTGGTTTCTGTTTTGAAAAACTTATAC
Source organism: Hymenopus coronatus (assembly GCA_030762935.1). Taxonomy (NCBI): domain Eukaryota; kingdom Metazoa; phylum Arthropoda; class Insecta; order Mantodea; family Hymenopodidae; genus Hymenopus; species Hymenopus coronatus. The sequence continues at coordinate 138,529,957 of CM060888.1, read as the reverse complement.
TTTTCTCGTACAGGAGTTTGTCAAATGCTGTCCATACAACAAAGGAATTTCAGTCATATAATAACCAGCTTTTGGCTATGACTTTAACGTATGGTACTCCCTTATTTCGCTTCTACTTACAAGGAAGTAAGTAATAAGACAATTTGTGCTAATTTTTTCTGATTAGCATGAAGTAAACAGAAGTATAAGCATTTTAACAATAATGTATTGCAGAGATGTAGAGAAATTCATGTGAATGGCATACATCAGGTTTTCCTGTCATAACAGTACATCATGTAATCTTTTTGGCGGTATTTATCTTAATGTCGTACTCGTTATTGTCCAAATACTTCTGCATGACAAAGGTCCTCAGTAAAGTTTCTGGTCTGCTAATAGCATTTTTTGTAGTGTTTAACGCACGCTTTTATTGCTCTGGTACCGCAGGCGAAAAAATAGCATCAATTGCATCAGTAAATCCTAAGCAGTTTATTCTTGCTTTTCTCTCTTTTTATTCTAAGAAAATTACCCGCTATATTCAGACGTATATTTTGAAACGGGTGGGTAAAAAAAGAGTGTTTATTTCATCCCTGTTTCACATTTCTCAGATTCTATTCTCCAGTACTCACTTATATTTAATCCAGCGTTTCACATCTTCTTTAAATGCATCAAATATTGTTAACAAAGCTATAAAAATTACTCATTTTTATTTCTCTAGCACGAATGCACAATGCACATATTAAAAAGGCATTGTATTCCACCCAAAAATATAACACCGAGATTTCACCGGAAATAAATATTTTAGGGTTCCCTGAATTAAAAAATGTCGGTTAAATAGAAAAATTGGTTAAGTTCATCATCTTCCAAAAATGCAACACGAAAATTTTCAGACAGAGTCTCCCACACCAAACTACCCTTTATAAGCAACACATTTTGAGCATTTTGATTTTGTCAAAAATTGCTCTCATTATTAAATACTAAATATTTTTAACAAACAAAATGTATATCTTCAATTGTTTGGGTATAGCCTCTGAATACCTGATTATTCTGGATGAATTTTGTGTAGCTGGCAAAGGTAGGAAACAGATACAAATTGTTGCATAAAAATGTATATCTCATTAATACATAGCATTTATATCATACACACTTTTTGTAGAGTTAACCCTTTGCAAGATACTTACATTCTTCTCCAATGTGTAGTCATCTTTCATTGAATCTCTCTTTTGTTTTACTCCTGATCATGCAAAGAACCGAATTTCAATTCTTTCACAAAGTAACGAGCTCTTAAAACGATTTGACTATCACTTTAGTCTAGACTATTCCTCTATTTCCCTTCTACTTACAAGGAAGCAAGTAATAAAATAATTTATGCTAATATTTATCGCGATCAGCATGCTTTTTCAAGTTTAACTTTATTATTATTATTATTATTATTATCATTATTATTACTTTTATTATTATTATTATTATTATTTATTATTATTATTATTATTATTATCTTTTTATTATTATTGTCACTCCTTTCATGGGTTGTTAAACACCCTTTAGCTTCTCAACAGAGTCAGTTTCTTTTAAAATGAGGTTAAAACAAATACCCAGATTCTCGACAACCTACCTACTTTCTTTCGACGTATTTGAGACTCCGATTCCTTGGATTTGGGAACCTTTGCATCTTTGCTTTGGAACAAGAAGTTAGGGGAATCCTGACCTCTGACTTGGTTTGCAAGAGGAGATGAAATCCGTAAGCCAATGTAGCCAGCTACTCCTTCACGTAAACTGCCAATCAATTAGATTAGGTCTCAACTTGGAGTAGTGGAAGGAGGAAGAAACTTATTTTCCTTCCATTTCCTCCTCCTAAGAGAGGGAAATCTGCCGTCACGTTGTCCTCTTTTTCTTTTGGGGAGATTTAATTAAGACGGTCCCTGTGGTTAGCGTCACGATCTTAACTCCTCCCTTCCCAAAACCTAATCTGTGTCCTTACTCTTGCTCCGTGTGAGGAACCTTCCTGTCACATGCTGCTTCACTCGACATTCATTGCAAGCTCTACGACTTAAACTTCCTGAACTCCTTAAACTCCTTCAGTTTTTGATCATTAGGTCCCATTAATCGACCTTTCATAAACCTGTTAACTTTCATTCACTTGACAGTTTTATATGCATTTTTTTTTTTTTTTTTTTTGATTCATTGATTCAACACCACGCTTTGAAATCTGACATTTTAATTTTATATGACGCTTAATGTTGTTAGACTATTATTTCACCTAAAGTAATGCAGGAACGTTAATAGTTCGTACAGAACTGTATGTATGATTCTGAGCACCTTGGTGGAAAAGCAACCTTCAACCTTGATCTCATTTTAGCAAGCAGAGAGCACAGTAAATGTCCACTTTGCGTCTTATATGTGAACCTATTTACCTCGAAAAATACCCAATTGGAAGGTCTGAAATAAAATATTATAGAGCGCTATTTTTTCTATAAGTTTGCTTTCCCTTATCATAAAAGAGGCAGCTGAAACTACGAAACTTAGTTCAACATTTTCTCTCAGAAGGCATTTAAAAAGATCAGAAGTTTGGCCAAAATGTATTGTGTACAAATTAGCATGGCTATACTTTAGCAAACAATTTTTGTCTTCAATAGTTTGTGATAAAAAATTAGTATTATTACGAGAAAAGAGCTTATTAATACTTTTGCAGATATAGAAACTAGAATTTAAATTATCTATTCTAAGTTATTAGACCTTTTGATTGGAAATCTAGTGTACTTATTGTCCTCTATAGACAAACACAATCAACTCTAAAACATTTTAGATATCAAAATCTTTCTCTTGTATTATATATACACACACACACACACACGTTCCCTATATTATCGGGCCCCGGACCGCTCAATGTTACACTGGAGGGTTTTCCGTTCTAAAAGTCTTGCAAGGAACGTGCACTATATCATACACATTGCTATATCATGTGTTGAAAGTGGTGTGGAGAAGTTGGTTTATTAAATAGACTAGCTGGTTGAATATGAATATAATTTTATTTTAATAATCATTTCATTTTTAGAGCTCCTTATATATTATCTGCATTGACACACTCCTGGCGTATTCAGACGAACTTTCCATTCTTACGTTTTTCTTGCGAACTTTTAATATTAGCTATTCTTATGTTGTCCTTAAGTTCGTCTATTTTTGGGGATTCATATAAACTTCACCTTTACGACTTTTACATTTACATCGTGCATTAACACTTTTATATTATGGTAATTCGGGTCTGGGATTTTCTCTTGGGGGTCCGCCGGGAGGCTCAAGCCACATGAACTGCATCGTAGGCGTTAGGCACCGCGCCCATGCTTGCGCCTGTCATAATCTGGGTCTGTGGGGTCACGCGCAAGAGCAAAAGACCCCAAGTCCTCCAGTAGTCCTGATCCTATTCATTACAGTTAAACAGCGATGCCCTCTGCCGGTACAACAACATATACCCATCACAATTGAAAAGGTCTGCCCTCTCCCAGATTAACAAATCCTCACACAGCAAAAGGACACAAGTTAAACGCATTGTTTTTCAGTCGTGCATCTCCTGGAATTTGCCGGGTTTTATACTTTGCCGGTTTAAATATTTTACACTGTTTATTTTACTTTCACTGTCTATTTTAGTGTCCGACGCAACCTCCCAGTGTTTGTCGGTTTAAATACTTTCACTGTCTATTTTAGTGTCTGGCGCAACCTCCCAGAGAGAGTTTGTCGGTTTAAATACTTTCACTGTCTATTTTAGTGTCTGGCGCAACCTCCCAGAGAGAGTTTGTCGGTTTAAATACTTTCACTGTCTATTTTAGTGTCCGACGCAACCTCCCAGAGTTTGTCGGTTTAAATACTTTCACTGTCTATTTTAGTGTCTGGCGCAACCTCCCAGAGTTTGTCTGTTTAAATACTTTCACTGTCTATTTTAGTGTCCGACGCAACTTCCCAGAGTTTGTCGGTTTAAATACTTTCACTGTCTATTTTAGTGTCTGGCGCAACCTCCCAGAGTTTGTCGGTTTAAATACTTTCACTGTCTATTTTAGTGTCTGGCGCAACCTCCCAGAGTTTGTCGGTTTAAATACTTTCACTGTATATTTTAGTGTCCGACGCAACCTCCCAGAGTTTGTCGGTTTAAATACTTTCACTGTCTATTTTAGTGTCTGGCGCAACCTCCCAGAGTTTGTCGGTTTAAATACTTTCACTGTCTATTTTAGTGTCTGGAGCAACCTCCCAGAGAGAGTTTGTCGGTTTAAATACTTTCACTGTCTATTTTAGTGTCTGGCGCAACCTCCCAGAGTTTGTCTGTTTAAATACTTTCACTGTCTATTTTAGTGTCTGGCGCAACCTCCCAGAGTTTGTCTGTTTAAATACTTTCACTGTCTATTTTAGTGTCTGGCGCAACCTCCCAGAGTTTGTCTGTTTAAATACTTTCAGTGTCTATTTTAGTGTCCGACGCAACCTCCCAGAGTTTGTCTGTTTAAATACTTTCACTGTCTATTTTAGTGTCTGGCGCAAGCTCCCAGAGTTTGTCTGTTTAAATACTTTCACTGTCTATTTTAGTGTCTGGCGCAACCTCCCAGAGAGAGTTTGTCGGTTTAAATACTTTCACTGTCTATTTTAGTGTCTGGCGCAACCTCCCAGAGAGAGTTTGTCTGTTTAAATACTTTCACTGTCTATTTTAGTGTCTGGCGCAACCTCCCAGAGAGAGTTTGTCGGTTTAAATACTTTCACTGTCTATTTTAGTGTCTGGCGCAACCTCCCAGAGTTTGTCTGTTTAAATACGTCTATTTGAGTGTCTGGCGCTACCTCCCAGAGAGAGTTTGTCTGTTTAAATACTTTCACTGTCTATTTTAGTGTCTGGCGCAACCTCCCAGAGTTTGTCGGTTTAAATACTTTCACTGTCTATTTTAGTGTCTGGCGCAACCTCCCAGAGTTTGTCGGTTTAAATACTTTCACTGTCTATTTTAGTGTCTGGCGCAAGCTCCCAGAGTTTGTCTGTTTAAATACTTTCACTGTCTATTTTGTGTCCCGTGTTGTGCCTGTTTGGTCGGGATCGGGAATGAAATCTCCTAGAGGTGATAGCAATTGGGAAGGAATGCAATAATCACGTACCTTGTGCACGTCTATGAGAGCGTGAAGATGTTGCTTACTGAGCTCGAACACACTTTTTAAATGTATCATTGGAAGCTGTTCCGGTAATGCTTCATAACCTTGCGGTTTCATAATGAAACTTCGTTTACCGTCCTGGGGTTTCTTTGTTGTTTTATCGCACGTGACATTGTTTCACTGTTTAGGTTTACATTCTTCTAAGTCCCACGAGGACCTTAAACGACACGGGCTTTCCCTACATGCGGTACGAGCTCAAGTGTATTCTCGCTGCCGGAGAGTAGAGTCTCACATATTGGAAGTCCCCCACCCCCCCTCTCAAAATATTTTCCGAAATGTCTTCAATTTCATATTATAGCACACGTTTCTTATTCGCCAAAATTATGTCGGACAATGTCCATAACCTCTGTTCCTAACTTCTGGAGCGATAACCATCAGCTCAGGCAGGCACTTAGGCACAGTCTGCCACTCACGAATATATGTCATTACTTTTAGCATTCCACGCTGGCTTGGGTTCTCATTTTACTTTTCCTTTGCCTCAACATTCATTTTAAAGTTTTCACCTTCTTTTACATTTGTTTGTTCAATAATATTATTATTGATTTTAGTTTTAAATTATAGGTTAGAGATCATTTATTAAATTTGTTTATTTATCTGCGATTTCTACTGTAACATTATATTATGTTATCGTGACGAAAGTTGCCTGGCAGTGGACCAAAGAAAAAAACCGACAAGAAAAGTCAGCCTCAGTGAGAATACGTTATACTAATGTTTTATTTCGAGATTAGCGTGAGTATACGCACCTACCTAATATACATAAAACCGAACGAATTGAATCCAACGTAACATGTGAGGTTACATTCAGCATGTCCCAGGTTCAATTCCGTAGACGTCACATCCAAACTTAAGCGCGGATTTCGGGTTCAAAGCGACGCAAGTTCAGCGTGGTATTACAATATAACAGTGTGGATTCGGGCGAACACTACATTTATTCCAAATTTTACCCGCGCAAAACTCTAAACTTGGAATTTCATTGGCTCATTTTGGCGCCAAATTGGCTTGGGGTAGGGTTTGGATGTGACGTAACTATTTGCAATTGGCCAATCCGTCTCACATGTGATTTTTTACCTCAATTTTCCTGTAGTTCCGCTTTATATACGCCACATCAACTTTCTCTTTACGAGCCATGATTGATACAAAATCCTTCTTTCTCCACTAGCAATATACAACAGCTTCTGTTGTAAACATCTAAAATCGTCGCCCAAAAACCCTCTTGTTAACTTTGGAAAACGGTTTCCAGGAACAGTCTTCTCTGAACTTACTACATACAAATATTTACATAAAATTTGATTACAAGGAAAAGCATGATATTATAGCTTAGGAATTTATGATTACTTGAAATACATATACTTCTTTCAACTGGGTGACAATCCGTTTCAAACCCTCACTTTTTCGAGTTTTGTCCTGGTCATAGGCAAAGGCTGCAATGTTTACGCTTTTTTCACGTTTTCTTTTCCTTCAGTTTCCTTCCCATATTTCTAGGTTCCATGGCATGTGGCGTTGTTGAGGGTCGGCAAGGATGGTTGTTCCAAGGAAACAGCATTCCCCGTGGACATTAGAGAACTACATGGTTGTCTTCGAGGTAGAAAAGTCCTTGCGTGCAGCCTACAGCATCCAGCGGTTACTTCATCCTCTAAGTGGTGGCAATCTCAATAGATCTCGCAGTGCAAGAGTTGTCCTCATTCGTTGTATACAATGTATCCTATAATGTAATCTGTTTGTTGTACTTTATTTTTTTACTTTTTATCCTCTCCTTAATTTAATATCGGAACTTCCATTGGTTCACCTGAATAGCATAAGTCAACTGATGACTTTAATTGCGTAGCTTCCTTCCTGTAACATTTGCTTAGGAGATTGTTGATAGATATCTTTGTCGCGCACAACCTACCAGCAGAATCTCTTTTTAACTATATTTCTTTTATTAGGTTGGTGTAAGTGGATCGTGGTGTGCCATATCTATTCCGGTATTTATCAGACAACACAACGCAACCACATATAGCACCAGATAGATTGGTCGGTAGAGGTGATTTGAAACACCGACACATCGAATGCATGTCGTAAATGGTACCGTCTTAGCTATCTCACTTGTATCATTATATTTTCCTTTTAAGCTAAAGGTCGCCTCTCACCTAGCCACAGGGTTCGATCCCAGGGGACCACATGTGGAATTAGTGATGGACGAGGCCGTTTTGGGCGGGTTTTCTCCTATTTCCCGCGCCATTCATTTCACCAATGGCTCCATAATTGTCTTTCCTTTCATCCATTCATCAGTCATATCAGTCATCGGGCCGATCACTCATCACGGGTTCTCTTTGATCCGCAGCCTCTGATCCTCAACAGACTTCTGATTCTAGGTGTTAAGTCCTGGGGTGGGTGCAATTCGAGGAATAATAAGAAGAAGCAGAAGAAGATGAAGAAGAAATTAAGAACGTATTGTCCTTTTAACTCTTTTTGCTGAAGGAAGACAAAAGATCTTATGTGTTCCTTTCACATGACTTTCTCTACCCATTCTACAAAAGATGTATGTATTATTACAAAAGATATTCTTTTATATACGTCAAGCTAATCGAGATAAACATTAGCAGAAACATTCTTATTACTTGATTACTTATAAAAGGGAAATATCTCTAAAGCAATAGTTATAACTCACTCATATCTTTTAAAATCTGGTAGCTATGTGAAAAATTGAACTTCGGTTCGCTTTGCAAGTTGAGGCGGGATTTTTGGTTTTAGGAAGGAAACATGTACGTGTTATTCTGTAGGAAGTTACGAATGTTGGCCGGCTAGCCAATAGGAAACTGAGCAGGAGAAGAATTGACATAAATCTCAGGATTTGTGTGAGGAATCACAATAAAAGTCACTGTTTTCCCGGATATGCCCTATTTATCCAATATCTCACAAAATAAACAATTTACCCTTTGACTTCCCTAGACTTACAATATTCTAATTCTTACACTATTAAAAATCCCGGCCAAACAGGTTTACAGAATAATTATATATATATATATATATATATATATATATATATATATAGATTTTTTTGTATCTCAAAGTTTCGTTTTCGAATGAATTAGTTTTAATTTCCGGTTCGATTCCCATTTGGAACTTTGATTTAACTATCATTGCACCCTTGATTCTGAGAAACTTTTAACTACACAACTTAAGATGAACTTATTATAGGACGCGGAACTTAATGCCCACAGTATTGGACAAGGTTATGAATATGCATCCTTGGAAGATAGTAAGCTTAAATACCAAACAGTATTTAACGGAGTTTTCGTTTTTCAGTTATGCTGTCCAGTCCCATACCCTCCCTCCCACACACACACACACACACACACACACACACACAAACTCACTTTTCTCTAAAAATGCTTCTTTTGAGTTAGGTTCCTCAAAATATGTATTTCTGTGAAATTTCGACTTCGATTTTTGGATGGAACACAACACCTTCTTTACCTTGTAGCGTCTCCGTTACAAGCTGAAGGATACGCCAATGCCTGCTTCATCATTACTCCGCTGCAAGCGCTTACGTTGACCTGCTGGAAGTTTAGCTGGCGGATTTACACTTTTTTGCGCAAGCCTGAACACATCACAAGTTCCTCTACTGGGCCCCCCCCCCCAGCTGGCTTTAAATTAGCTAAATTTCTTAATGTTCTCGCTCCCATGTTATAATAAATTATTCCGACCGCTTAAAAGTGGCCCTATGGCTTTTTGTTTTTTTATTTGTGGCAAGCACGATTCTTTGTTAATATTTCTGTTTCTATTTTATTGTGACGCACATTTTTAAATATAATGGGTGAAGTTGAGTTGAAATCTTTCAATGTTAAGGTTCACCTTATTTCGGCCAATACCTACACATAGATCGTGGCCTGGGGTTTTTTTCTCCTTAAACTTGCCAGTTTCCACAAAAAATAGCTTTGAACATTTGGGCCAGCGAGTAACCTACTATACATTGTCCATACTTGCTAGAGAAAATACTTATTAAAAATATTCTTCTTCCTAATGAGCAAATTTAGTGGATAAAAGATGTCCATTGAAATTATAAGACATTATTTTAAAAGATATAGAAGTCTGCTATCTTAAATATTTTTTGAGATTATAGGTCATCTGTTTAGCAGATTTAATATTGACGGAATAGGTTTATAAATGTCTCAAACAAGCATTTTATAAGCCTGAAACTGTTAATTCTTTATTCATTTCGGCTTGATTAATTGGTAATACGTTCTTAATCAGCACAATTTTTTTTTTATTTTTCAGTATTGAATATTTGTATCTGCTAGGGTACTGGTATGACACCTAGGGATTACTCTTACAAATTCATCCTGTGCACCCCCAATTATTCCTTGAATTATGAGGACAGTTTAATAAATAAACACAAATAAATACACAAATAATTTACTTTGCAACGTTCTCGCCATTTCAATCCCTCCAAAATAGGAATTGTCAAGCTCTGCAAAATACGCTCTTTTCTCGATAATAACCTCCTGATTTGGCCTATATTGTGTTCTCGTGAGGCATTTCTTCAAGTTTTGGAGCAAGATGAAATAGCAGGGAGCCAGAACAAGTGAATGTGGATAGCGGCATAAATTCATAGGAAACTCATGCAGTTTGGCGCCAAATGTTCCGGGCGAATGTTCTGGTAATTTGTCGTGGTGATAAAAATGTTCTTATTGCGGCCCTGTTTGCTTCAACTTCTTCTTGAATCGGACCAGTAATTCACTGTGGTATTTCCCAGTATTAGTTGTTCCTTCCTTTAAGAAGTAAATGAGTAGAATACCCTTCGCATTCAAAAATATTGTCACCATCACTTTTTCGGCCACTTTCTTTGTTTTTGTGCAGATTCACAGGAACCAACCCATTGTTTTGATTATTGATTAATGTTGAACACAGGTCTCATTGTCGGTAAGAGCTCTAGGCAAAAGTTCCTTCGTATTTCGTTTAAATAATCCCACAGTCAGCTTCGAAGTTGAATACCAAACCCGCTTTTGTCTACAGTGAGTAATCGAGGTACCCAATGGGCGGACAACAATTTTACTCCAACTTAAAATATAGCACACACCTACGGCCTCTGCCACTTTGCAAGCTTTTGTTCGACGATAGCGAGAATCTTATTCTAGATTTGTTCAACATTTCCTCTATTATCACTTTTGCTGGGCACTTCTCAACTAAAATGGACTAAAAGTCGCTGAACCAATGTGTAACTATTGTTGTGGATGCTGCATAAATAGAAATCAACACTACTTTTATCTTCCCATCCAAAAGTAAGAAGGGAATCATTGAACGACACTGTCTTTTTTCATTTTAGCGATAACGCGCTGAACGACTAACTGAAATGCTGACATCCAAACTAACTTTTGATTTAGTACAACATTTCTTTGTCAACATTAAATAAATGACAGTACACGATTGTACCACCAACTTGCCTTAGCAACACCATCTATTTTAAACATGTGTATTTATTGAACCGTCCTCATATACCAGGATGCCACCAGGTAAAACTCTAAGGCACTCTTTTCGAAAAATAGACTTTAATATTGCTAATCATTATCTCCATCAGTAAAACGGAACTTCTGACATCATTCCTAAATACTGTATTTCTGATCACTCTTACTAGCTCAGTGTATACACAAATGGTGATAAATAAGTCAATAAAATATACATTTATAGATCATTTTTCGTTTAAAGACAATTTTTCTTCATTGGAATGGCTTTGGAACTTTATTATTATTAATTTTATTAAGTTATATTAAATTAAGTGAAAAATGCGCATTTAATTGTAATTTTATAAAGATTGTTAAAATTATTTGGGAAATCTATCTGCTAATCGTACTAAGGTGTTACCACAAAGGACTGCAAGAATTTCCGAAATATTTGCTTTATCTCAAGGAATAATGAAATTATTTATATACCAAAATAAGGTTCACGAATCTATGGGTTAATCAGGGCTACTGGGTTCTTAGCCGTAATCAGATCTGAGCCACACATTCTTATGCCACCAGCCGCCACTGAAACTTTTCGGCTGCTGTCATCCTCCAAGAGGATGAAAAATAGGAGCCTTCGATTAGACTTGGTGGAAACTTGACTGATTAAAACGACACGTCGGCGATTGCATTATTGACTAGAATCAGGCATTGTGATCGGGCCAAAGGTCATCGCAGATGATTTGCTCGTTCTCTCCCCCTGTCTAGTGTCTAATAAGGGTGAATGGTCCGCTAGACGTGGAGCTTCATTAACGTGCCAGATTATTCGCTGTGACTGCGGCAACTCTTAATGACACAGCTCCCTTTCGTGATGTATATCTGCAGTTTGGTGACGGTGACGTATGTAAGGACTATAAACATGGGGTATAATCTCATCCATTTTGGCTCAAGAAGTGCGTCAGCAAGATCAAAATTCAGATTCTCCTTACGTAAACAATAATGGAAATGGAAGTCAATGCATGTTTTACGAAATTTTAATTTTGAGTTTATTTCCAATGTAACTCGTGAAGAATTCCGGTTACACAGATTTCCGACCGCTAATTCCAGAAGAGCAATTTACCCCAAAATTGCAGGCGTGATAAATGACGACAAACTCCCCCTGCTAGAAAACTATTAGTTTTGCTACAAAACTACAACCCATAACGATTTTGTTATTGTTTCCGTTAAATAATATGAATGCTTTGGTAGGATTTAAATGAAAATACAATTAAGAGAGCTAAAAGATTAATAAAACTAGCTGTAAAAAATGTTTATCCATAATATTGTGCATTCTCCAATTCTGTTCTATACTCTTGTACCTAGTTATTATTATTATTATTGTTGTTGTTATTGCTATTATTATATTATTATTATTATTGGAGCTTTTACATAAATATAAATCCAAGAATTGAAAACGAATATACATTAGCGTATTGCAATTTATCTGTTTTATTCTTATTAAAATCCGTAAGAAGTTTGGAAAAGCTACTAGTTTTACATTTACTAAACAAAAAATTTTAATGATGTTCAGTTGCATTTGTTTTTTATATTTTATGCTATTTTATTCTTGTTTTATGAAGGTGTCACAAGTGTAAACTACCTGTTAAATTCAAAGAAATGAATATTAAGTAGAGTTATAAAACGCCAGCCTTTAATATGAGGTTATTCTGCTTTAAGCTCAAGTAATTGTGTATCTGCTGTAAATTGGCATTCTATAAATGTTAAAGGAATTCCTGAAAATCTAATATGAAACACAGTTGAAACGAGAAGTTTTTAATCAGCGGCTGATTCATTTTTAGCTGTAATAGTTTTGAAATCCAGTAAATCGTTATGCTGAAAATCCCAAAGAAAGGTATTAATAAGCTATTGGCTTATGAGTTTATGCTCCTGCAAAAACTATTTACGTAGGTTTTAAGCTCAAATCATAACAAATTTTAAAGATAAGAAGTGGACCAACAAATGCAATTATGGCAACGAAATCGCTTTTGAATATAATGCTAAATACAGGGAATGAAAAAGTAACTAATGAGTAAAAATGTAAACAAAACTTGATTTATCCTCAAAGTTAAGGGTGAATTTGAGGACAGCGATAAATAGAGAAAAATAAAACCTAGTTTCAAGGACCGGCTAAGCCAATGAACCAAAATGGTAGCCTATTATATCTGATGTTTATGGAATTACACTACTTGGGACAAACAGTGATGCCATTTCCCTTAAAGTAGTGAGAAGGAGAAGACGACTGTCGCTTAACTTAATACTTACATACAAACAGAATAATAAGCCTTAATAGATTTAGTTTCTTAAAATTTGTGATATTTACCCAATAATCTCCATTATTCCCATGTTAAATGTATCATTTTCTCAGAAACTATAACAGCTCTTAGCAGAAAACTTAGTAGATTTGATACCTATTTCAAATTAAATTACACTGAGTTTTAATTTATGGACAATCTTTAACAGCTGCAGTTCTTAGCGTCCCATTCTATATTGGGCGTGAAGGACCTTAATTTTGCTCAGAGGCCTCTTTGTCAGGCTTGAGGTTCTTTTACGTACCGTAAATGGTAAAGGCCTCCCTTCCTTGCCGGAGGAAATCATGCTAAGTCCGGATAAAAATCCATCTCCCTCCGCCGGTTAGAACACGCGACTTGGGATGCTTATTTAATTTATTTCAGGAACCAGAATGAAAATTTGGCTGTAACGACTAACTCCCCACTAACTTGTGATCTTGCCAGATTCAGTACTGCATATAAACCAAGGATTGGTGCCTCTGTGTACTCTTCAAAAGTGTAATTTAAGTGGGATTTCACACACGATCCGAAAGACTTGAGAATATCCTTCACCAACAAAACACGAAAATATACTCTTAACGAGTGACAAAACTGTCTTCCCTGTTATCGCCGGAACTCAATTAATAGTCACGCGGAGTTACCTGAGTTTGAGAATGAACCAACCGGTAAGTGGGACTACTATCGCTCAAACAAAGGTCACCTGTGTCTCATCTAACACTGCTCATGAACTGCAGCATTATCCCATATAAAACAATAATGTAAATTGCTGTATATAGGATTAGATAAGGAAGGTAAAATCAGACTGAAAAATGTAATGCATAGTGTACCATGATTTTTTATGGTTATTACCCCGTGTGTTGAGGTAATATGGAACGGGATTTTATATAGTGGTGGTTTGTAGTTTACACCGCACGTCGGACAGTCATATGTAATAGGCATTTTACGTTGTTGAGTTTTACGCCTCAACGTGGGTACTTATCTGCGGCGTACCTAAGTGTCACTTCAAATCAACTCCACTACACTCACGTACCTGGTACTGAAGCTCTTCTTGGATGGGTTGCCACGGCGTTGCTCAGTCTTGCACGATCATTGACTCTCTCTGGCGTGGGTTTGGCAAGTGGGAGGAGTTGTAGGAGTGATCTTTTAATTGTAAAGAAAACACTTGTGAACTTTTACTGTTATTTATTCTATAAGGAGATTCGAAAACAAGCACCTTGCTGTACACTGTTGTCCTGCTGACTGGTACTCTTACCACTCACTCACACGTACTCTCAGTTACACTGTTTCTACGTTAAGTACATGGCACAATTCAATCTCAAGTAATCACGAGCCAACTATTAAATAGGTGAGCGACGTTACTTTAATTCACTAACAGGTTCTTCTCATAACAATCTTACTTCGCGAACAGAGTAGCACAAGCGGCATTGCCTCTCACGGACAAGTTCTTAGCAAAAACGCCGTGGCCTCTCGCGGGCAAATTCTTAGCAAAACGACCACGATGTGTGGAACCCTACTTCCTTTATACTAAAATCGGTGTCATGGTGGCTTCTTCCTGATTGGTTAGAAAGTCCGCCAAAATGACACCATCGTGACCCAAAAACCATTGCGAATCTCCCAGAATACGTCATAATAACCACTTGATACTACGAATATAAAGCAGAAGTCCCCTCGTGGGTTTTAAACTGGACTGCCCCTGTATAAGGAATTCGTACGTGAGTTACACAAAAGAAGTAACTTCTCACCCTTCTCTGAAGTCCTATGTATACAATTTCATAAATGTTAACTTTATTTACTTATATACATCTAGTCAGTTAATAGAATGATTGTTATTATTACGACGAGGCTAATTAACGGTCTCAATAGCCAGGATTTTAATCGGGGCACTCACAATCTATTATAACAAACCGACGTCAAGCATATTACTGCTAATGCTGCTGCTGCTACTACTACTACTAATACTACTACTACTACTAATACTACTACTACTACTACTAATACTACTACTACTACTAATACTACTACTACTAATACTACTACTACTACTAATACTACTACTACTACTACTACTACTACTACTACTACTACTACTACTACTACTACTACTACTACTACTACTACTACTGACGAAGGGATGTGGTGCCCACATCGCCCAGTGGATTTCCACTGCAGACAGCCTCCCGAGTATGACGGGTTACCATACAAAACTAGATAAGTCCCCTATGTTCAAAGAACTAAGGAGTTCAGGATGGCAGCCCCATCATTAGTAACAATTATGAATAAGGGAAAAACTACAGAATTGTTTACGGAGCAGGGAGTCGGAACCCCAGTTCCGGCCGGTGTTGAAGGTGTTCGTGCAGTCCTCACCCGACCGTTAACAAGCGACTGCTCTGCATCTTCAGTAGGGAACCAGGTTGAAGTGCAGAAAAATGTTACTGGAACAATAGGACATGGGAGAGAAGAAAAAGGCTTAGTTTCTGAAAGTTTGGATACTATAAAGATCCTTTTGAGAAAATACCCTTAGTTAGGCGGTCACCGCCCTTTTTTAGGCATGGATCTACCGGCATGAGTTAGAAAACCAGAAAGAAGAGATTGAAAAATTAGATTCGTCTAACTAAAGGCAAAGAGAAGACATCTTATGAGAAGATTTTCAAGATTTTAAGAACGGAATAGAAAAGCTGGAAGAAACTTCGATTGAACTGAGAAATTTGGTAAAGATGATACCAAATACGAAGACAGATATAAAAAAATGATAGAGAGTGTACTTTTCCAGGTCAATACTATGAACAAAAGGTTTTCTGCAGGCAAATTTTTTCTGAAGGAAAATAAAAGCCAAAAACCAAGCAATAGTAAGATAAGTTTAGACATGCAGGGCAAAAAAGATCAGGATAGAGGAGAGACATCTAAATGTAAATGGACAAATAGGGTCACTACAGGCACTCAGACAGAAATGACTCATTCTGGCTATGAAGATATATCCGGAATAGAAAGGGCGGTGGAAGAGGGACGTAGTTACGAGGACCTGTCATTACTCCTGGATTTAGAATGGCCGGAAAAATGTTTTCGTGTAGTAGGTATTGCTAAGGAGGTATTTAAATTATACCCAGAAATAAAGGAAATGTTTGAAGAAGGGTGTGAGGATGGGCAACTTGAGTATATTGTCAAAGAAACCAAGATAAGTTGTAGAGAAAGGATAAAAACATCAAAAAGGGTGATATATTTGTTACCCTACACTGTAGAACGAGAAGTTAATGATATGAAGGACTTTTATTCCTTAATTGAAGTGTTGAGACAGCAAATTATAAAGGAGAATACAAGTAACTTGGTATTCATTACAACAGAGGGTCTAAATAGGGACTCTGTAGGAAAACTATTGGAGTTCCAAATGTCTAAAGTGAAATGTAACGTAAACTACGTGACTCTAAAGGATAGACAACGGTTAGATAAGCAAAGAATAGCAAATATAAAGCCTAGGATTGTACGAAACGAGGAAATTGTTATAAAATTCCGAGAAAAGAGTTATGCAGATATACTAAAAGGCGTAAAAGGCAAGGTAGATATAGAAAAGATAGGAATTCGCATTGACAAAGAGAGGCGAACTGCAACCGGAACTCTGTGACTTACTGTAGATGGAGGAAAAGAGGCTGCTGGTATACTGGGATGCTGAAATGTAGAAAAGCACCCGGGCCTGATAATATCCCTCCCGAGGCTGTTAAAATAATGATCAAAATGGTCCCTGCTTTTTTATTAGCAACGTTTAATAATTTGTAACGGACACAAGAATTCCCAGTAAGATGGAAAATATGCAATAATGCATTGAGGCCAATTTGCCTTTTAGACACTATGGGTAAGCTGTTGGAATTTCTGCTAAGAGAACGTCTAGAGAAGGAGTTTAGAAGATAAGGAAGGTTTTTCGGAATACCAGTTTGGTTTTAGAAGGGGACTGTCTACAGTGCAAGCTGTGGAAAAAGTGATCGACATTGTTGAAAGGTCAACAGGTAAATGGTGTGCACTTGTGGCATTAGATATAAGAAATGTTTTTAATACTGTGACTTGGAGTCTTATTATTAAAGAACTAAAAAAATCGAAAAATATCTGCATACTTGATGAATTTTATTGAAAGTTATTTTACTAATAGAAAAACCTGTATTCCAGGCATAGAGAAAGATATGCAAATGGGAGTTCCTCAGGGATCAGTGCTTGGACCAACTTTATGGAACGTTGTCTATGACGGAATATTAGGTTTTGACCTTGGAGAAAATATTAGAGCTATAGCTTATGCTGATGATTTAGCTATAGTAGCAGCAACACAAGATGAAGAATACCTTATTCTTAGAATTAATGAGGCTCTGAAGAGAATCGACAGTTGGCTTACATTAAATGGTTTACAGTTGGCGCCTGAAAAGACAGAAGCTGTTATCCTAAAAGGAGAGAGAAATTTGAAAAATATTACTTTTGAAATAAAAGCTACAAAAATAACTCCAATTAATGCATTAAAATATTTGGGTATAGTATTGGGAAGTCATTTAAAGTTTGGACAACATATTAATGCAGTGTCCAAAAAGGCAGATGAAAAAACTGAAGCACTATCTAAAATAATGCCAAATATAAATGGACCTCAATATTACCAGAGGCTAGTCCTGAGTGGAGTTCTGCATTCAATATTATTGTATGGCTGTCCGGTATGGCAAGAAATTTTGGGAATCAAGAGATATAAACAAAAAATGGAGAGGTCACAAAGAGAAATATCTATAAGGGTCGCAAGTGCGAACAAGACTGCGTCTTCTGTGGCGTTACAAGTAATTACTGGTACTTTTCCTATTGAGCTACAGATACGTGAAAGAACAAATGTATTTAAAGCTGAAGGTTACAGAAAAGAGGCGAAATTAAAGGAGCGAGAAATTATGATGAATCAGTGGCAGCAGGCGTGTGAGCAAAATGTTGAAAACGCCCAATGGACTAAAAGATTAATTCCAAAAATAGACAAGTGGATAACATGTAAACACAGGAATATAAATGATTGTATGACACAGAAACTTACAGGACACGGGTCTTTTAATAGCTGTTTAAAGAGGATCGGAGTGCGAGAAAATGACTAGTGTGACTATTGTGATGATGTGGATACAGTGGAACATTCCTTATTGTCCTGCAAACGATGACAAAGGCAGAGAGAAAACATCTACACGAGTTTGGGTATTGAGCTACATACAGATAATATGATTGATGTTATGGCTCAGACTCGGCACAATTGGAAATTAATACAATCAATGGTCACAGAGATAGAGTATAAAAAAAGCCGAGAGAAATGAAAGACAAATATATAATGCACTATTAGGTCTCAGGTTTCCTAATTGATGTGATTCCTATTTCTACGTAGTTCCAAGTAGGATTCCAACGGAAAAGAGGGGTTTTTTTTAGTCGCAAAGTGTCCGGCACATCAGGGCTATCTCCCCTGATGCACATGAGGGTTTTCCCCTCTTTATAAAAAAACTACTACTACTACTACTGCTGCTGCTGTTACTACTACTGCTCCTACTACTACTACTACTATTACTACTACTTCTACTACTACTACCACTACTACTACAACCACTACTACTACTGGTACTACTATTACTACTACTACTACAACCACTACTGCTACTACTACTATTACTACTATTACTACTACTGCTGCTACTACTATTACTACTACTACTACTACTACTACTACTACTGCTGCTACTACTACTACTACTTCTACTACTACTACCACTACTACTACTACTTCTACTACCACTACTACTACTACTTCTACTACTACTACCACTACTACTACTACTACAACCACTACTGCTACTACTACTATCACTACTACTACCACTACAACCACAACTGCTACTACTATTACTACTACTACTACCACTACAACCACTACTGCTACTACTACCACTACAACCACTGCTACTACTATTACTACTACTACCACTACAACCACTACTGCTACTACTATTACTACTACAACTACCACTACAACCACTAGTGCTACTACTATCACTACTACTACCACTACAACCACTACTGCTACTACTATTACTACTACTACTACCACTACAACCACTACTGCTACTACTACTATCACTACTACTACTACCACTACAACCACTACTGCTACAACTATTATTACTACTACTACTACTACCACTACAACCACTACTGCTACTACTATCACTACTACTACCACTACAACCACTACTACTACTACTTCTACTACTACTACCACTACTACTACAACCACTACTGCTACTACTATTATCACTACTACCACTACAACCACTATTACTACTACTTCTACTACTACTACCA
Source organism: Hymenopus coronatus (assembly GCA_030762935.1). Classification (NCBI taxonomy): domain Eukaryota; kingdom Metazoa; phylum Arthropoda; class Insecta; order Mantodea; family Hymenopodidae; genus Hymenopus; species Hymenopus coronatus. Next base: position 138,510,714 of record CM060888.1, on the reverse strand, counting down.
CTACTACTACAACCACTACTGCTACTACTACTATCACTACTACTACCACTACAACCACTACTACTACTACTTCTACTACTACTACCACTACCACTACAACCACTACTGCTACTACTACTACCGCCACCACTACTAAATACTACTACCACCACTACTACTACCACTACTACTACTACTACCACCACTACTACTACCACTACTACTACTACTACTATCACTACCACCACTACTACTACCACTACTACTACCACTACAACTACTACTACTATCACTACCACCACTACTACCACCACTACTACTACCACTACTACTACTACTACTATCACTACCACCACTACTACTATCACTACTACTACCACTACTACTGTCACTACCACCACTACTACTACCACTACTACTACCACTACTACTACTATCACTACCACCACTACTACTACCACTACTACTACCACTACTACCACTACTACTATCACTACTACTACCACTACTACTACCACTACTACCACTACTATCACTACTACTACCACCACTACTACTATCACTACCACCACTACTACTACCACTACTTCTATCACTACTACCACTACTACCACTACTACTACCACTACTACTACTACCACTACTACTACTGCTACTACTACCACTACTACTACTACTACCACTACTACTACAACCACTACTGCTACTACTACTATCACTACTACCACTACAACCACTACTGCTACTACTACTATCACTACTACTACAACCACTACTGCTACTACTATCACTACTACCACAACAACCACTACTGCTACTGCTACCACCACTACTACTGCTACTACTACCACTATTACTACTACAACCACTACTGCTACTACTACCACTACTACTACTACCACTACAACCACTACTGCTACTACTACCACTGCTGCTACTACTACCTCTACAACCACTACTGCTACTACTACCACTACTACTACAACCACTACAACCACTACTGCTACTACTACCACTGCTGCTACTACTACCTCTACAACCACTACTACTACTACAACCACTACTACTACCACTACTACTACAACCACTACTACTACTACTATTACTACTACTACTATTACAACCACTACTACAACCACTACTACTACTATAACCACTACTGCTACTACTACCATACTACTACTACTACAACCACTACTACTACTACAACCACTACTACTACTACAACCACTACTACTACTACTACCACTACAACCACTACTACTACTACTACTACCACTGCTTCTACTACTACTACTACTACAACCACTACTGCTACTACTACCACTACTACTACTACTACTACTACTACTACTACAACCACTACTACTACAACCACTACTACTACTATAACCACTACTGCTACTACTACCATACTACTACTACTACAACCACTACTGCTACTACTACCACTACTACTACTACTACTACTACTACTACTACTACAACCACTACTACTACAACCACTACTACTACTATAACCACTACTGCTACTACTACCATACTACTACTACTACAACCACTACTACTACTACAACCACTACTACTACTACTACTACCACTACAACCACTACTACTACTACTACTACCACTGCTTCTACTACTACTACTACTACTACTACTACAACCACTACTGCTACTACTACCACTACTACTACTACTACTACTACTACTACAACGACTACTACTACTACAACCACAATTACTACTACCACTACAACCACTACTACTACAACCACTACTGCTACCACTACTACTACTACTACTACTACTACAACCACTACTGCTATTACTACCACTACAACTAGTACAACCACTGCTACTACTACCACTACAACCACTACTGCTACTACAACCACTACTACTACTACCACTAAAACCACTACTGCTATTACAACCACTACTGCTACTAAAAACTTCTATAAATAATGAGATTACTTCAGGTAAATCTTGATAGGAGTAAACGGGCCATGAATTTACTTATACATAAATGTGCAGAACGTCAAATACATCTGTGTATTATCGCAGAACCAAATAAAAACATGACCAAACATAGCCCAAAATGGATCACAGATGAAAGAATAGACGCAGCCATTTATATTCCACGAAGTAATGATAAAGTGAGAAACATCGGAAGTGGCTGTGGTTTTGTCTGGGCCGGCACCGATGAAATATTGGTATTTTGCTGTTATGTGTCTCCTAAAATAGATCTGGAGTATTTCCATAAACACCTATTTGAAATCAATTGCGTCCTTAAACAACAAAAACATAAAAGGAAAGTCCTTATTGGAGGGGATTTCAATGCCAAGGCATATTCCTGGGGCTCGCCTATGGAAGAGAAGAAAGGTAGTGCTCTGGCAGAATGGGCAAGCGAAAATGATTATAATATCCTAAATGATGGGAAAAGGCCAACTTTTGAAAGAAACGATGGTACATCTTTCATAGATATCACAATGTGTTCTGGAGAAATGAGTAAATTTATTAGTAAATGGTATGTGGATAATGAAGAAAATTTAAGTTACCACAAGAATATATTTATAGAGACTATAAACACTAAATTGCCATTACCAATTAAAAGGCCACAGAAAGGTTGGATTTACAAAAATGATAAGAAAGATATTTTAATACAAAAGGTAGAAGAAGCAGCGAGTCATCCAGAGTACTTACATCTACCAAAGAAGCTTGGAGAACTATTAGAAAAAGCATGTAACTCTACTTTTAAGAAGAAAGGCAGCCATGGTAAGTTTAAAGCGGCATATTTGTGGAATAATGATATTTCCCAACTAAGAAAAAGGAGTATGGAGGCACAAGAAAAGTGACAAGGGCAAACAAAAGAAGAAATGTGGAGGAAAATGAAAAGCTCACCATACAAAAGGAATATCGAAATGTCGGAATGATTTAAAAAAACGCAATAAATACAGCGAAGAAGGATGCATGGGAACAGCTATGTGAGGAGGTGGATGTGGATCCATGGGGTACTGGATATAAAATTGTGACAAAAAAATTAGGACTCCGCACACCTTTAGTTATTACGGATGAGGAACAAAAAGAAATTGCTAAAGAGTAATTTCCCGTACATAAAAGGAATACGGGGCCAAAAATGCAAATAGAAATAGAAGAAGTACCGAAGTGCTCGTTGATCATGGATGCAGGAAAACGCATAAAAACTGGTAAAGCCGCTGGACCTGATGGCATCCCCCCGGAAGTTATAAAGCTATTTGCTGAGGAAAAGACGGATCTTCTGATGGAAACACAAAATGGTTTAATATGCAAAGGAAAATTTCCCAAGGAGTGGAAAATTGCAAAACTTATACTGATAGAAAAACCAAAAAAGAGAAACTGCAAAAAAAACCTATAGACCTTTATGCCTTTTTGATTCAACAGGGAAACTGTTTGAACAAATAATTAATCAGAGATTATTAAAAGAGATAGATTTAAAAGGTAGTCTCGCGCAAACCCAATTTGGTTTTAGAAAAGGCCGATCAACTGCCGATGCAATAAAGTTGGTCTTGGAAACAGCACAGAAAGAAGTTAATGAAAATAATAGGTATGTAGTAATGGTTACATTAGACGTTAAAAATGCTTTTAACTCTGTACCGTGGCTAGGCATTATAAATGAATTAATACAAAAGAAAATATCTCCATACATGATTAAATTAATAGGTAGTTATCTACAAGATAGAAAGATCTTTATTGGTGAAAACTCTGAGATGGATGTAACCAGTGGAGTACCGCAAGGATCAATTCTAGGCCCCACTTTATGGAATATATACTATGATGAAGTGCTTCGACAGGAACCTGCAGCAGGTGTAACACTGGTGGGATACGCAGACGTCCTCGCTCTGATTGTGTGCGGCACTTCAAAACAAGATATAGAGGAAAAAATACAGTGGTCCATCAATAGGGTTGAAGTCTGGATGACTAGTAGAGGACTGAGCCTGGCTCCGACCAAAACCGAAATGGTAATCCTGGGAGGGAGAAGAACTCTCAAAGAAGTGACTATACAGGATGGATACTTAGAACTTAAATCGCAAAAATACCTAAAATATTTAGGTATCTTAATTGGATATAATATGAGTATGGTTGAACATCTGAAGTATGTATCTGCAAAGGCGGAAAAAGTGGTCGCAGCTTTGGCCAGACTGATGTCAAATGTAGGAGGTCCTAACCAACAAAAGAGGAAATTGCTAGGAAGTGTTATTAACTCCATTATACTTTATTGTGCTGCGGCTTGGAAGCAATGTATGAAGAAAATAACACATAGGAAACTTATAGAACGCGTCCAAAGAAAGATCGCTATAAGAATAGCAAGTGCATATCGCACAACATCCACAAAGGCTATACAAGTGACTGCAGGAACAATACCGCTCCATTTATTAGCAACCGAGCACGCATTTAAAAAAGATGAACATAATAGAGCACAAAAAGAAGAGAAAAGGAACATTACAATGAAAAAGTGGCAGGAAGAATGGGATGACGAGCTTGAAACGGCCCAATGGACTAAACGTCTTATTCCAAAAATTGAACCATGGCTAAACAGACAACACGGAGAAGTTGACTACCTTTTTACGCAATTCTTAACAGGACATGGCCGATTTGGGACCTACTTATACAAAATGAAGATAACTGAGACTGAACAATGCAGATATTGTAAAGAATTAGACACACCAGAACACACTATTTTATTATGTAAAAGATGGAACGCCATAAGAACAAAAACCTTAAACGTTATTGAAATGGAATTATCACCAGACAATATGATACAAAATATGATACACAAGAAAGAAATATGGTACCTCATTACAGGAATGATTAAGAACATCCTAAAAGCTAAGGAAATAGATGAAGGATAAACTTGAATGCTGCACTGTGAAGAAATGCTGAGAGGCGGTTCCGCAGCGCTGCAGGAGACGGAGGTGGTTTTTAGCCGGTAAGAGTCCGACACACCAGGGCCACCTCCCTGGCGTCCATGAGGATTTTCCCCTCCTTAAAAAAAAAAAACTATCACTACTATCACTACTACTACCACTTTTACCACTACAACCACTACTGCTACTACAACCACTACTGCTACTACTATCACTACTACAACCACTACTGCTAGTACTACTATCACTACTATCACTACTACAACCACTAATGCTAGTACAACTATCACTACTATCACTACTACAACCACTACTGCTAGTACTACTATCACTACTACTAACACTACAACCACTACTGCTACTACAACCACTACTGCTACTACTATCACTACTGCTACTACTATCACTACTACAACCACTACTGCTAGTACAACTATCACTACTATCACTACTACAACCACTACTGCTAGTACTACTATCACTACTACTACCACTACAACCACTACTGCTACTACAACCACTACTGCTACTACAACCACTACTGCTACTACTATCACTACTGCTACTACTATCACTACTACAACCACTACTGCTACTACTATCACTACTGCTACTACAACCACTACTGCTACTACAACCACTACTGCTACTACAACCACTACTGCTAGTACTACTATCACTACTACTACCACTACAACCACTACTGCTACTACAACCACTACTGCTACTACAACCACTACTGCTACTACTATCACTACTGCTACTACTATCACTACTACAACCACTACTGCTACTACTATCACTACTGCTACTACAACCACTACTGCTACTACTATCACTACTGCTACTACTATCACTACTGCTACTACTATCACTACTATCACTACTACAACCACTACTGCTAGTACAACTATCACTACTACTACCACTACAACCACTACTGCTAGTACAACTATCACTATTACTACTACAACCACTACTGCTACTACAACCACTACTGCTACTACTATCACTACTATCACTACTACAACCACTACTGCTAGTACTACTATCACTACCACTACTGCTACTACCACTACTGCTACTACAACCACTACTGCTACTATTATCACTACTGCTACTACTATCACTACTATCACTACTACAACCACTACTGCTAGTACAACTATCACTACTACTACCACTACAACCACTACTGCTAGTACAACTATCACTACTACTACTACAACCACTACTGCTAGTACAACTATCACTACTATCACTACTACAACCACTACTGCTAGTACAACTATCACTACTACTACTACCACTACAACCACTACTGCTAGTACAACTATCACTACTACCACTACAACCACTACTGCTAGTACAACTATCACTACTATCACTACTACAACCACTACTGCTAGTACTACTATCACTACTACTACCACTACAACCACTACTGCTACTACAACCACTACTGCTACTACTATCACTACTGCTACTACTATCACTACTATCACTACTACAACCACTACTGCTAGTACTACTATCACTACTACTATCACTACAACCACTACTGCTACTACTATCACTACTGCTACTACTATCACTACTACAACCACTACTGCTAGTACTACTATCACTACTGCTACCACTACAACCACTACTGCTATCACTACTATCACTACTACCACTACTACTACTACCACTACTACTACTACTGCTACTACTACTATTATCACTACTGCTACCACTACAACCACTACTGCTACTACTACTATCACTACTACCACTACTACTACTACTACAACCACTACTGCTACCACTACTATCACTACTGCTACCACTGCAACCACTACTGCTACCACTACAACCACTACTGCTACCACTACTATCACTACTGCTACCACTGCAACCACTACTGCTACCACTGCAACCACTACTGCTACCACTACAACCACTACTGCTACCACTACTATCACTACTGCTACCACTACAACCACTACTGCTACCACTGCAACCACTACTGCTACCACTGCAACCACTACTGCTACCACTACAACCACTACTGCTACCACTACTATCACTACTGCTACCACTACAACCACTACTGCTACCACTGCAACCACTACTGCTACCACTACAACCACTACTGCTACCACTACTATCACTACTGCTACCACTACTATCACTACTGCTACCACTACAACCACTACTGCTATCACCACTATCACTACTGCTACCACTACAACCACTACTACTACTACTACTACTACTACTACAACCACTACTGCTACCACTACTATCACTACTGCTACCACTACAACCACTACTGCTACCACTACAACCACTACTGCTACCACTACTATCACTACTGCTACCACTACAACCACTACTGCTACTACTACTATCACTACTACTACTACTACTACTACTACTATTACAACCACTACTGCTACTACTACTACTATCACTACTACTACTACTACTACAACCACTACTGCTGCTGCTACTATCACTACTGCTACCATTACAACCACTACTGCTACTGCTATCACTACTACCACTACTACTACTACAACAACCACTACTGCTACTACTACTATCACTACTACTACCACTACAACCACTACTGCTACTACTATCATTACTACTACTACTACTACTACTACTACTACTGCTACTACTACTACTACTACTACTACTACTACTACTATCACTACTACTACCACTACAACCACTACTGCTACTACTATCACTACTACTACTACTACTACTACTACTACTACTACTACTACTACTACTACTACTACTACCACTACAACCACTACTGCTACTACTATCACTACTACTACTACTACTACTACTACTACTACTACTACCACTACTGCTACTACTATCACTACTACCACTACTACTACTACTACTACTACTACTACTACTACTACTACTACTAAAAAAAATGTGTAATGTGTGGAACGCCAAATTCGTCTAAGTCCTATATGACACAGCGCCCTTTGTACACCATCCGCGATAAGTTTCCGAGAGGCAAATTGTCACAAGATGCAAATCTTAATATAATTAATTGATATGATCAATAATCATAACCAAATCCAACTTAAGCTTCTTCAAAAACAAGTTATCATTGTGAACTAAAAATATTAACGACACAAAACATGATAAAGTTTGAATTGAATGGCATTACTTAACCTGCCACCTTCCATGTTTGTTCACCATAGTACTGAGCAAAACGTAGGTTACTCCTCTGGTGAGAGTCGCAGGTAAGCTTCTCACATGTAGCAAACATTTTTCCCTTCTATTAGTGATGTTGAAATTGCCCATAGTGGCCGTTTATTTTAGACGTTCTTATTTCATACTTAACATTTTGTAAATGAATAATATGGTAGTTTTTATGGTGCTTCTCTAAGAGTTTATTTTACCGAACAGCCCATATAGCATTCTGTTTTCCTCTACGGCCCTATAAATTCTTTCAAGCCATTTAACTTGCATGTGGGGCAGTTTTTGTTATACATAACCTTATGACCAGTTTTACTTTCTCTACATGAACTATGTGCATAGTGTAGAGAAGGTATTGCATTTCACCCAAAATTCGATACCAAGATTTCACCGGAAATACATGTTTTGGGCCCCCCTGAATCCCAAAAAACCATTTTTGCAAAAATGTCCGATGTGTGCGTGTGTGTGTGTGTGTGTGTGTGTGTGTGTGTGTGTCTATGTGTCTGTGGATAGCATAGCTCAAAAACGAAAAGACCGTTGAATACCAATCTTGGCATTTAAATTCAGTATCTTCCAAGTATGCGACAGGAAGATTTTCAAGAAAATCCCCCCTCCCCCAACTACCCTTTACATGGAACTTTTTTCGAAAATTTTGATTTTCTCTAAAATAGCTCTTATGATTTTGATTAAAATATCTTATATTAAAGATAGTTAACTGATAAATAAAATGTATATCTTGAATTTTCAGGGAGTAGCCTCTGAAAACTACTTTATTCTGGATCAAGTTTATGGAATTTTGCATAATTGCTAAACCGTAAGAGATGGACAAAAACTTACTGCACAAAAAATGTTGACCAGGATGAAACGCACAATTTTTGTCATACTTTTTCTTGGAGTACATCACTTCTGAGATATTAATTGTTTTTGGTTTCAGCTTTAAAAATTTATACTTTTCTCATACAGGAATTTGTCAACTCCTATCCATACAAAAAAAAAGGAACTTCAGTCACATAGCAACCAGCTTTTGACTACTATTTTAACCTATGCTACACCCTTATTTCGGTTCTAGTTACAAGGAGGCACGTAATAAGACAATTTCTGCTATTTTTTTTCTCGATCAGAGTGAAGTAAATAGAAGCATAAGCTTTATAACAATAATTTGTTGCAGAGATGTACAGAAAGTCATGTGAATGGAACACATGAGATTTTTTCGTTTGCTATACACATCTTTTTTTTTTTGTTTGTTTATTCCAGCTTCCATGAAACTTAGTCTAAACCCCAGGCAATCAAATCTGCTTACAATCTCTCTCTATTTCTATTCTATCAAGCTGCTATTGCTCGTCCTCGCGTAATTCGAATCCCATTCTAAAAAATATGATATTGGTTTTCTTCCCATTTACTTTTCAGCCCCCATTTTCCATAAAAACCATTTACTGGCTGGATTGCCTTCCTCAACACTGTACACGATATGGTTCCAACAACTAAGTCATCCGCAAACAGCAACCCTGGAATTTCTTTATTAGTAGTAACTGGTGAGCGTACATTATACCTCTGGATCACCTCTAGAATTTCGTCAATATAAAGATTAAATAGCACTGAACTAAGGTTACAGCCCTATCTCTGTAAACATTCAGTTACCAAATTGTTTGGCAGCTTTATACAGAACTCATTCTCCTGATATATGTTACGTATTACACCTACTTTTTAATTTAACCAAAGAGCTTCTCTATTTATGATATGAAATGCTTCTCCAAATCAATTCACAGCGGTAGTAAAAGTGGGCGTTAAACACTACCAAAAAAAAATCAAAGAATACCATGTATACCCTCCGCCTTCGTTGCTCATGTATTTGTCCATAATTCTCTTAATTACAGAAATGTTATTTGTTGCTCTAAAACCTCCAAACCCAGTTCTGTAGGCTCTTAGCTAGAATGCCCGTAAAGATCTTACCTAAAACAGAAAGAAGGTGTATTCTCCTGTATTTCTGTCACCCTTGTACTTATACAATTGCATTGATGTTTCTTCCTCAGCTCTTGGGAATCTCTCTTGACACCTGTAAGCCCATCTAAGGGTCAAGAATTGTCCCTCTCCTTTTTTCCCTGACTGCCGCCAGTTTCCCAATATTGTATTTCTTTTTATCCATTTCCTTTTATTGTTTTTATAAGCCTCAGGTTTCATTCCTCCTCTTTCTGAACTTAAATCCTTACAAAATATTTCTAGCTTATCTTCCCTCCATTTATATATTTCTACAATTCTACACGGCTCTGTAAGCACTTCAGTTTTATCGCTGCTTAATCCATAATTTTAATCTCAGTGGAAAATGACAATTTTATGTTATGTATTCATAAACTCAGGGTCCAAAATCCAACTTTCAATACCCACTGAGTCCATTATATTGTCCACCACTTTGATCATTCTTATTTGGAATGCGTATGCCCTTGCTAAATCTAACCCCTTCGACCGGTTATGCTATATATAATCTATATAGTATAAAAATAGTAAATTGTTGAGAAAATAAATGTTTTGAAACATTTTAGGAATCCAATTCAGGATTTTTTATTTTTTTTTTTTGGGGTAGGAACTTTGCTTTTATTTTTTTCTTTTCTCTCGTTCCTTCTTTCTTTTTATCTTCTCTCAAGACGCCCTTCACAAACCAATCCAACAGCATAATACCAACCGCAACTGGAATAACGTGATATTCTAAAAGAAGGTGACATTTTCTTCCACACGTAAGGGAATGGCGATGATTTATCGCCCAAAGGGGTTCCGATACGATGTAAAATACCTGGCTTCAGAATTTCATCGTGGTAGCGTATCAATATCGTGTTGGGGCTGGATATCGAGGGGCGGTCTAGGTGTGCAGTGGCAGCTTGACGACTAAATGAACAGTGTGTAGCACACGGTAATACCCGATAATATTTCGATTCCCTCTGTGAGGATGAGATATCCTATTGCATTTTTACAGGATAACATCCTGTCCACACATTTCGCAAGGTTTCAAATTATTTATCAGAGAGGCAGAATATCTAAGTAGTAGACTGGCCTCCTTGTTCACCAGATTTTAACCCTATTGAGAACGTGTGGGCTGAGGTAAAAATGTAGCTGCGCTCCAATTTACCTGTAGATGGGCCAAAGACAACAGATGGCTTCTGGGCACAAATTCAAGAAGCCTGGGATCTTGTAGCTTCTCGTCCACATTACTCCACGGATATAATTGTGTCTATACCCCGAATGTTGTTGAGGGTAGTTATACGGGCTGAGGGCTCATACACCTGATATTATATTTATGTTTTGTCTTTTAGTTTAGTTTTAGAATAGTTTATTATAGTTTCTTTATTTATTGATTATGTTTAATTATCTAACATAGGTGTTAGTAGATTTGTGCTGTTATAGATATGCCTATAACTTCAAATGGCAACTTTATATTAATTCAATATTATGTTCCACATAACCAGTCATAAAATTAACAAACATAAAAAAATGACAACCTGAGCGAGATTTGAACTTAAGAATTTTTGAATGGAAGCAATGCCTTCTTAACCTCTTGGCCGCTTAAAGTTGTTCTATTATCTGTTTTCAGTAGTGATTAGTTAACCATTGCGTTGTCAATCACAGACTATTGCACAGTTCTTTCGTGTGCATTGTGAACACAGCTTTTACGAAGCTCTTCGATCGACACATGGAATCTGGTGATGACTCATTTTTTGTGTCCGCGGCTGTACATGTGTACATAGAAGGTATTGTGCTGCACCCAAAAATACGATAACAATATTTCACTGGGAATACATGTTTTGAGACCCCTGAATGAAGAAAGGATTTTAGAAAAACCTCTACGTGTGTGTCTGTGGACACCACACCCCAAAAAACAAAAAATGGGTTAAATACACAACTTGGTATTTAAGTTTAGTATTTTCAAAGGATGCGACACGAACATTTTCAAGGACACCCTCCACCTCAAACTACCCTTTACATGAAAAAATTTCGAACATTTTTATTCTTTCAAAAATTGCTTTAGCGATTTTTATTAAAATGCTATCTATATATTAAAAGTATTTACGTGACAAATAAAATGAATAACTTGAATTTTTTTGGGAATAGCTCTGACGGATGACTCATTTTGGATGACTTTTGTATAACTAGCAAACCGTAAGAGATAGACAAACATTTGCTAAACGAAAATTTAGATCTCGTTAAAATACACAATTTATGTCATTTACAATTTTGTCGTGGAGTTGCCCGTTTCCGAGATATTCCTTGCTATTGGTTTCAGTTTTAAAATGCATTTCTCATTAGGGAACTTGTCAACTCCTGCTCATGTAAAGAAACTGTTTTCAATCCCAAAGCAATCACCTTTTAAACGCTTTGACTATCGGTTTTATCCTAGTATTTTCCTTCTACTTACAAGGCGGCAAGTAATATGGCCAATTCTGCTAATGTTTATCTCGATTAGCATGGAGTAGGTAGAAGAATAACAGTTTTAGGATTAATTGTTAATGTTTAAATATTTGTTACAGAGATGTGGAGAAAATCATGTGAATGGAACACATCAGATACTTTTCTATAACAATCTTTATTCTAAGTGTTTGGCTGCAATGACATGATAACTGATTTGCTAATGGGGATATTTATTGCACCAGAAAGCAGTGTGATATTATTACATAGAGCTACAAACAAGCTGATCATGAGGATAATTAATAGGAGTAATAGGCTCACCAGTGTCCTATAAGCTCTGCAAACTCCGTTCTGTGTAACTATCTCTGTCACGTGCACTATTTACTTCTCAGTGGGAGCTGTCGTGGAAAAGGTTGTGCTGCGATACAAATTATTTCATTATTTAACATGATCATTCATCTTCAGAAGTTGAAATGTTCATAACCGTATCAACCCCGTTAATGCATCTGGTTAGCACGTAAATTCCCATTAACAAATAAGTAACAGAAGCATCCTTTGGTTTAAAGCTGAATCACAGGATGACGAAAAATCATGCATCTATCATATTGTTGAAATTTAGTTTCAAAACTTTTAGAAGATGCACAAGCAGATTTTGTAGTACATTAAAAAAGAGGAACATACTGTTATCATTATATAAAAATCTTATGTGTTCCATTCACATGACTTTCTCTACATCTACGCAACAAAGTATTGTAAAATAGCTTATGCCTCTCTTTACTTCATGCTAATCGAGAAAAAAATTAGCAGAAATAGTCTTATTACTTGCTTGTTTGTAAGTAGAAGGGAAATAAGACAATACCATAGGTTAAAGTGATAGACAAAAGCTGGTTGCTATGTGACTGAAGTTCCTTTGTTTGTATGGACACGAGTTGACAAATTCCTGTATGAGGAAAGTATAAGTTTTTCCAAGCTGAAACCAAAAACAATGAATATCTCAAAAACTATCACCTCCACGAAAAAAATGTATATCATATAAATTGTGTGTTTTAACGTGCTCTACACTTTTTGTTTGGTAAGTTTTTGTCCATCTCTTACGGTTTAGCAGTTATGCAAAATTCCATAAAATGTATTCAGAATAGTCTTCAGCACCATTCCCAGAAAATTCAAGACATACATTTTATTTGTCGGGTAAATATCTCCAATTTACGATATTTTAATCAAAGTCACTAGAGCCATTTTTAAGAAAAGCAAAATGTTCAAAAAAAGTTCCATTTAAGGGTAGTTGGGGTGGGGGATTTTCTTGAAAATCTTCGTGTCGCATCCTTGGAAGATACCAATCTTAAATACCAATTTTGGTATTTAACGGTCTCATCGATTTTGTGCTATGCTGTCCACAGACACACACACGGACCTTTTTCTGAAAATTATTTTTTTGGTTTCAGGGGGAACCAAAACATATATTTCCGGTGAAATCTTGGTATCGAATTTTTGGGTGGAATGCAATACCTTCTCCATACACTAGTACATAGTAAGTGTAGAGAAAGTAAAAATGTAGTTGTGTTGTAGAATATATAACAAATATCACTTAAAAAAGTGATTGCTTAAGATACACAAAATTTCCAAATTCCACGGGCCCCTTCAAAGAGCCCGTCAACGTTAACATAATACAGTCATATACAGAATAAACTTTTTATCTTTTTTTTCCTTAGTTTGAATTATGAATAACAATACACATGTACACAACTATTAAAATAAAACATCTTAGAAGGTAATGATAATCTATTGTCTTGATGGGAAATATTGTCGTACGTTATTTTCCTCTACGTTTTCCGCATACTTTAACATTTTGTTGTACATTAAATTTATTTAGTTCAGTTATAACTTGTCGATTGTTGTTTATTAATACTCAGATATTTCTGGTTCTATTGCCTACAATTTTGTAACTTTTACTTATGTTAATTATATTATACATGCTTTCAGGTTACTGTATGTATGCTCAGATACGAATAGGCATGTTTAGCGAGACGTAAATATTTTCGGTGGGGTAAGTTCATTCTTCCCCAGGTTGTATTGATGACGATCATGAACAAGTAGGCACAAATAATGAGTATTCTCAGATTTCTTAAAACAATGTTTCTATAGTCGCAAAGCCTAAATGATAATATCATTTCCCTGGTTTATTCATATAGCCTAATAATGTAGAACTGTGGAAAAATCAAGAAGCAAAGACAAATCGACAATTTTTACTTTATCTACTTACTGTACATAGGTAATGCACTCCACCAAAATTGGATGACGAGATTTCACCGGAAATCCACGTTTTGTGGTCTCTGTATCCACAAAAATGTATTTTAAGAAAAACATCGTGTGTGTATGAGTGTCTGTGTGTCTGCGAACAGGATAACTGAAAAACAAAAAAATATCAAGTACCAAACTTGGTATATAAGTTTAGTACCTTCCAAGTATGTGGCTCGATGATTTTGAGGAAAAACTTTCCCGATTCCAAACTACCCTTTAAATTGAAAATATTTTGTAAATTTTGACTTTCTCAAACATTGCAATTTTGATTTTGAGTAAAATACAGTATATGAAAGAGATTTTCGTGGAAAATAAAATGTACATGTTGAATTTTATGGGAATAGCCTTTGAAGACTTCTTCATCCTGGATGACTTTTGCATAAGTGTAAGCCGTAAGATGTACACAAAGACTTACTATACAAAAATGTATATCTCGTTAAAAATACAATTTCTGTCTTATACTTTTTAGTCAAATTCACCATTATACTTATACTTTTCTGATACGGGAATTTGGCAATTGCTGGCCGTGCAAAGAAATGAATTTCAATGACAAGCAACCGGCTTTTAAAAGATTTTGTTATCCCTTAAGTTCAGTATATTTCCGTATTTAACTTTTACTTACAATAAAGCAAGTAATAGGACCATTTCTGCTAAGTTTTATCTCGATTAGCATGAAGGAGATACAAGAATCAAATTTGTAACAATAATTTGTTACAGATATGTAGAGAATGGAACATATATATTGAATGGAACACTCAGATTTTTTAAACCATGGGAAGCTCGGTATTCTGAATCTTTTCCCCCTTTCCTTTGTTTGAATTAAAATAACAATATAGTGCTTTGAATAGTGTAATATGCTTACGGATTTTTGTTTGTTTTATTTATTGGATTTGTATAACATAATAAATTAGGGAAGCTGATGAAGGAGCTTCAGATCCATTTGAAAGTTGATTTTTGCGTTTTGTCATGTATAAAGTACTTTAACCGCCTTCCTTTGAGAAGTATAAATGAAGGCTATGCAGCTCGTTTTATGGTCCATGAAGACGGCGTATCACTATGAAGTGTTCTTATTTATCGGATTACTCTCCTGTCTGTAGCACTTACATCCCTTATGCCTTGGGTCAGAAGCTTATCCAGGAGCAAGAGAACTAGTGCCTAGTATGGTGGTAAAGAAAAAGAAAATAAAAAGAAGTGATGAAGGGGATGGTAAGAAAATTCGTGGATCAAATTGTTATCCAACATAGCATTCGCCTAACCGAAGAATCCTTCGCGATTGGTCGATACGGAGGCTTCGAAACCAGGACCTCCCGAAAGTAGGCTACAGACGTTACCGCTTAAGCCATCCCGCATCCACAATATTTAAATAAATTAAAATAATAACACCCTATAATATCTTAAAACTATAATTATAATAAACAAATGCAAAGCTGCTTTATCCACATGTCTGCATAACATATTCTACAACAAATTGTTCTTATATAATTTTATTAATTTCTCTACACGTACTATGTATATACTGTATAGAGAAGGTATTGTAATGCACCCAAAATAAACATACCGAGATTTTGCCGGAAATACATGGTTTGGGTACCCTTGAATCCAGAAAAAGCATTTTTTTTGGAAAAAGGTCTGTTTGTGTGTACGTGTGCCTGTGGACAGCATATCTCAAAAACGAAAAGACCGTTAAATGCCAAGCTTGGTATTCAAGTTTGGTATCTCCCAAGGATACCCCAGGAAGATTTTCAAGAGAATCCCCCCACCCCCAACTACCCTTAAATGGAACTTTTTCGAAATGTTTACTTTTCTTATAAATGGCTCTAGCGATTTTGATTAAAATATGGTATATTAATAATATTTCCCCGACAGATAAAACGTATATCTTGAATTTTCTGGGGATGGTGCTGATGACTACTTTATTCTGGATCAATTTTACGGAATTTTGCACCACTGCTAAACCGTAAGAGATAGACAAAGACTTAGCACACACAAAAATGTAGAGCACTTTAAAACACGCAATTTATATGCTATATATTTTTTCGTGGATGTGATCATTTTTTAGATATTCGTTGTTTTTTGGTTTCAGCTTGGAAAAACATACTTTTCTCATACAGGAATTTGTCAACTCCTGTCCATACCAACAATGGAACTTCAGTCATATAGCAACCAGCTTTTGACTATCACTTTAACCTATAGTACACCCTAATTTCGTTTCTACTTACAAGGAAGCAAATAATAAGACCATTTCTGCTAATTTTTCCTCAATTAAAATGAAATAAATGGAAGCATAAGCTTTTTAACAATAATTTGTTGCAGAGATACAGAGAAAGTCATGTGAATGGAACATATCAGATTTTTTTTCCTCTCATCTTTTCGCTACTCGAGACAAACATTAGCAGAAATGAATGTACTACTCATTTTCTTTTAAGGAGAAGGGAAATAAAGGTTACACTAGGCTAAAACGATAGCTGGATCTTTAAAAAGATGCAATCGAAATTCTTTTCTCTTTCCATGACCAGAATTAAAACGTGGATAACGACTTCTTATTTGAGCCGAATAAATGTTGAGTATTTTAAAACCAATAACAAGGAATATCTCGGAAATCGTCAACTCTATAACAAATGTATAGGCTATAAACTGTGTGTCTTAAAGATATCTATGTTTTTGACTGTTTCTTTGCAAAAAATCATTCAGAACGAAGAGAACTTCACAGTCTATTCCCAGAAAATTAGGATATACATTTCATTTGCCATGCAAATATCTTTAGTATACTTTAATACCAGTTGTTAGAACCACTTTTGACAAAATTTACGAAATGTTTTCCATGTAAGGGGAGTTTGTGGTGTTTTTTTTTTTTTTTTTTTTTTAATTTCTTTATGTAGCATTCTTGAAAGATGCTGAACTTAAATACCCAGTTTGATATTTAACGACTTTTCCTTTTTGAGATATCCTGTTCACAAACACACTGACAAACTACACACAAACACAAAAACAACCTTTTCTGTATACAGGGGACCTCAAAACATATTTGCGTTGAAACCTCGACATCCAAGTTTTAGTAGAATTCAATACCTTCTTATACATTGAACGTATAGAAAAAGTAAAATCTAAGTATTGGAAATTTTAAAACAAATTACAAGGCATGTCTCAAAAATCGTTAACTGTATAAACAGTATAGGACATAAATTAAGAGAATTACATTTTTGGTGTAGTAAGTTTTTGTAATATTAAGTTAACTGTCCCCTACGTTTACTAGTTATGCAAAAATTATTCAGAATGAAAAGGACTTCAGAAACTAATCTCAGAAAATTCAAGTTATACATTTTATTTATTTATAAGAATATTTAATACGGTTGCTTAATTAAAATCATTATTGCTATTTTAGAGAAAATAAATTTATTAAAAACTTCCGAGTAAAAGATATTGGGGAAATTGTTTTTAAAATATTCCTGTCGAATTCTTGAAGTGGCAAGTTTGGTATTTAACCAATTTTTAGTTTTTAAGATATCGTGTTCACAAACAGACATAGACACACACGGGGCCATTTTCTAACAATCTGATGTGTTACATTCACATGACTTTGTTTACATCTCTGTAAGAAAGTATTTTTGGGAAGCTTATTCTATGTGCTCCGCACTAATCGAGATAAATGTTATCAGAAGTGGTCCTACTGCTTGTATTCTTGGAAGAAGAAGAAGAAGGGAATACACTCGATACTCAAATCTTTGAAAGCTAGGTGCTATATGATTTACAAATTCCTGTTTGATAACATTTTATCTCTGTAAAAAACGAATACCAGCAACTGTGCGTTTAAACGAGGTCTGCAATTTTTGTTTAGTAAGTTTTTGTCTATCTGTTACAGTTAACCAGTTATGCTAAATAAAGTAAAATGTGTTCAGAGTAAAAAGGTCTTCAGAGGCTATTTGCAGAAAATTCAAGATATACATTTTATTTGTCATGTAAATATCTTTAGTGTGATGGTAGTGTCTGCTTCACATTCAAAAGGTCGTGAGTTCGAATCTAGCTTAGGTTGAGTTGCCCGGATAAGGCTTTTTCGGGGTTTTCGCTTATCCTGAGACGACGAATGTCGAGTAACTTTAAGCTCCGTGGACCCCGAGACCATTTGAGCATCATTTCACCAAATGTATTCATTCATCGTCCGATATGACCAACCAGGTTAAAGGACGTTAAGCTACAACAATGTAATATACAGTATTTTAATTTTTGAGAAAAAAAAATTTTCGAATTATTTCCATGTTGGGGTAGTTTGAAGTGTGGAATTTCCTCTGAAGTTCGTGTCGCATCCTTGGAAAATATTAAACTTAAATACTAAGTTTGGTATATTTCCGATTTTTCGTTTTTGAGTTATCATGTTCAAAGACACTCGGACACACTGATACTCAGACACATGGACACACGGACCTTTTTCTAAAAATGCGTTGTTGTTGTTGTTGCGGGGGACCCTAAAAATATATTTTCGTGAAACGCGGTATCGAATTTTTGTTATTCATCTTCTGTACTCATGTGTCTGTACCATGTAGAGAAAGTAAACTGCCTTTTTTTGTACACAGGGACTCTAAAATATGTAATTTCAGTGAAATTTCGACTTTTTAGATGAATTCCAATATCTTCTATGCATGAAGTAGAGAACGTATAAAAATCAGCACTGGCTTTATTAGAAAATTGCTTTTAGATAATTGGTTTCCTTTCCGAACTCAATGTGTGTTCGCTGTTTCCCTAATGTGATTGATATAAATCAGCATCTTGCCAGAAAAGGCTTTGATTAATAACACTAGACTGTTACAAAGGCTAATGAGGAACGTGGGAACGGCGAAGAGTGGTCAAATTAATTACATCTGTACCGCACAATGCATGACACCGCACACCATAGCAGGCATGCCAATCCACGCTGAAGACTGACTACTGCCTGCATAGCAAACTAGTCTAATAATTATACCATTGTTTCCTGGAGTTGGGAGCCGCCATTGTGCGGATCTTCAAGCTGAGGAGCTCGCTGTTGGACCTGTACTTGTCACCTCATACCAATAGCGTGTGACAGCACCTCTCATAATTAGCTATTCAATTTGTTTATTAGCAACGAAGTAATCTCCCAATAAATATACAGGATAAAACACTTCTTTTTGGTACAATATTTGAAGATTTGCATTTCATTATTCTTTCATGCTACACAGTGGCTGTTTACTTTCTATACAATGTATTATGCTCGTACATTCTATGAGAAGCTATTGTATTCCATCCTAAAGTCCGATACTTAGACATATTTTACCGTAAATGCATCTTTTGAGCACCCATGAAAACTATTTTTACTTAGTCGTTGTCTCTTTCGTCTACCTTGGTCGGTCTGAATTAGCACCAGTACTTTATAAACGAGCGTCTACATACCTCTTTGTAGTTCTCTGATGCGCCGGCTATGCTCATCCATTTAGAACACAAGTTTGACTCTCACTGAGGGGGAAAGAATGGCTGGGGGTGTGTGACAGACAGAAGTACTTTTCTTTAAGATTATTCAGTATTGAGATCTTTTATTCACCTTGGTAACTTGTTGAGGCACGAATCCTACGAGCGACTCCCGACATAACAGTTCTTGAAGACGTAGAAATATGTTAATAACTAGTGCTGTTTTCTTCTGTTCACCAAGTTCTTGTTTTCGACGGTCATTGATAATTACCGCGTACTTCCTTATGACACGACAGATCAACTCGTGTGATAACTGCAATGTTTAGCGTAATAATATCACATCCTAGGACACTAACACTCTCCATCCATACGCACAACATACAACCCACAGCGTACGGCGTACAGAATAACAAGTATAACAAGTATAACAGCCTAATTTCTTGTGGGCACATCGCTTATATACCTAAAATATCCAATCTTGAGGCTCATTCCTGATTGGCTGGAAAGAAGCGCGAAAATAGCGTTGTCACATGATTGATTTTGGAAGTTCTTTGTATTAGACTCACTTGACCGCTCTTTATATCCGAAAAGTCCCGAGCTGTTAAATTTTAGGGAAGAAGCCTTTCTATACAGGATGTTTCAAAAATACGGGGCATAATTTCAGGTATGTATTTCCCACATGAAGACAATCAAAATAGTTCATTATAACATGTGTCCGGAAATGCTTCATTTCCGAGTTATGGCCTTTACAACATTGGAATTCACTGGAACGTTTTTCTTTCCGCAGGTCTTTGCCGTCAAAGGAGACATTAGGAGGGCGCTCTGATAGTTCATTCTGAGGAAGGTTACATTCAGTGTTCTTTAGGCGTTAAGACTGTGCGACATGTATCCAAATCAAGAGCTGGCAGAGATACACTTCATGTACGGTAAGGCGGACGGCAATGCTGCGCTGCCTCGTCGTTTGTACCAGGAGAGGTACCCACAGCGACAAAGCCCAGATCGGAAGAAATTTGTACGTCTCCATTCCCGTCTGTGCGAGTATGGAACATTCACCTCTCCTGGTTTGGGAAGGGGACGACCAAGATCTACAACTCCAGAAGTGCAGGAGGAGATTCTGGAGGCTGTGGACAGGACTCCTTCTACCAGCACACGACGGTTAGCGTTGCAAGTCAATGTTCCTCATACGACTGTCTGGAGACTGTTGAACGAGTATCAATTGTATCCTTATCATTTGCAACGTGTACAGGCCCTGTCACCAGCAGATTACCCTGCACGAGTTAGGTTCTGTCAGTGGTTCTTGCAGCAGTGTGGTGTAAATCCGAACTTTTCTGCCGTCGTATTATTTACAGATGAAGCACAGTTCACAAGAGATGGCATAACAAATTTCCACAATCAGCATGTATGGTCGCATGAAAACCCACGTGCAACTGTTGTATCCCATCACCAGGTGCGGTTCTCCCTCAACATGTGGGCCGGTATCATTGGTGATCGATTAGTTGGACCCCATGTACTTGTAAACAGACTTACGGGGCAGGCGTACACAAACTTCCTGGAAAACACCATACCTGACGTTTTCGAAGACACTCCACTAATCAATCATCAACACATTCACTTTACTTTGATGGCGCTCCTGCACACTTCAGTCTTACGGCTTGCCGGTACTTGGATCGAAGGTTTCCTGATCGATGGATAGGTGGAGGTGGCCCAATTACTTGGCCTCCACGCTCACCTGATCTGAACCCTCTCGATTTCTACTTGTGGGGCCATTTAAAATCATTGGTTTATTTATCTCCGCTGCCGGATTTGGAATCCCTTCGGAATCGAATTGTGGCAAGTTGTGAGGACATACGCAATACTCCTGGAGTTTGGGATCGTTTTCGCAGGTCAATGAGACATCGATGTGGGATCTGTATTCAAGCAGGAGGTGGACATTTTGAACATCTTCTGTAATGGCAACAACCTGCGCAAAGAAAAATGTTCCAGTGAATTTCAATGTTGTGAAGGCCATAACTCGGAAATGAAGCATTTCCGGACACATGTTATAGTGAACTAATTTGATTGTCTACATGTGGGAAATACATACCTGAAATTATGCCGCGTATTTTTGAAACATCCTGTATAAAACTACCTGATACTCATGCCTCTAATACGCTAAAACTTTGCTCTTACAAAAGCCGTTATGTTGCAGTATTAACAAAGGAAGTAACCTTGGCGTGGCAACTTTTCTCCCTAAAGTTTTGTGTTCTACAATCTGCTCAGTCTTGACTACTGAAGTAGATATATTGCTTATATTAAAACTGTGTAAATTATTAATTGAAATAATAAAATATAAAGCGTACTAATATACTATTGCAACTTCCTCTACACGTACTATATACATAGTATATAGAGAACGTATTGTATTCCACCCAAAAAAAATGGCGTCAAGATTGCGCTGGAAATATAGGTTTTTAGGTGCGCTGAGTCTAAAACCAGCATTTCTAGAAACATATCTGTGTGTGCGTCCCTGTCTGCGAGTGTGTGGCTTTGGACAGCATAGCTCTAAAGCTGAAGAACCGTTAAATACTAAACTTGGTATTTGAGTTTAGTATCTTCCAAAGATGCGACACAAATATTTTCAAAAAAAATTCACCCTTTACATGGAATTTTATTTTAAATTTTGATTTTCTCAAAAGTGCCCACAAGGATTTTGATTAAAGTACCGCATAACAAAGATACATTACTTCACAAATAAAATGTATATGATGAATTTGTATAATTCTGCATGAATTAAGCTGAATTTTGCATAACTGTTAAACGGTAGGAAATAGTCAAAAACTTACTAAACTTCCCGTTAAATACGTAGATCTCGTTAAAACAAACAATTTATGTTACATACATATTTGTTGTTGAGAGTTGGCCGTTTCCGAGATGTCATTTATTATTGGTAACAATTTTAAAACTTCTTAGTTTTCTCAAACGGGAGCCACCTTTCGTTTTATTTCTCTTATTCTTCTGCTGGCAATGTAAAGCGAATCGTACTTCAAATGTTCACATAGCGACTAGGTTTTAAAAGATCTGACTATCGCTTTAGCCTGTGTATTTCCTTATTTGCCTTCTGTTTAGAAGGAGGCAAGTAATAAAACAGTTTCATCTAATGTTTATCTCGCTTAGCATGATGATGTGCATAAAATAATGTTGTGAGAATAGTTTGTTTGCAGAACAGGCAGAGAGCGGCATATGAATGGAACATATCAGATTTTTAGAAAAATGTCTGTGTGTGTCTGTCTGTGGACAGTATAACTCTAAAATTAAAAGACTGTTAAATACCAAATTTGGTATTTAAGTTTATCTTTAAGATTTTAAGGAAAATCTACCAACCCATACTACACTCTACATGGACGATTTTTCGGAATGTTCGATTATCTAAAATAGGAATCCAACTTTTTTTTTTGTAGTGTTTAATTCTCGCTTTAAGGAATCTAACGATTTGGATTAAAATGTCCTACATTAAAGATACTTTATGACAAATAAGAAATATCCTGAATAATTTTGGGAATAGCCACTGAAACCCTCTTCATCCTGAATGACTTTTGCATAAACCGCAAGAGATAGACACTATCCAATATACAAAAAATGCATTTCTTGTCAAAACACAGTTTGTTATATACATTTTTGTAGAACTAACCATTTTCAAGATATTCCTTGTTGTTGGTTTTAAAATGTCTAATACTTAGATTTTCTCAAATTTGAAGTCATTATTCACTTTTTTCATTCTGTTCAAGTAGAAGGAAGGGAATTGCAGTTTCATCATATAGCTACCAGATTGTAATATTTAACTATCACTTTAATCTGGTGTATTCACTTATTTCCCTTCTACTTACAAGAAACTAGGTAATAAAACGATTTATGCTAGCGTTTATCTCGATTAGAGAGAGCACTAAGAGGAGAATAATTAAAGAATAATTTGTTGCAGAATATGTAGAAAAATTGATGTGAATGGAAATCATCATTATTTTAAATATCAATAATGTTAAAGCATAAATGGTATCTAATCAGTCCCTTACGGTTTATATCAAAAGCTCCATTTTTCTCAATTAGCCTTTTTTTCGCATTTTGCAGTATTAACATAATTTATACATCATTAACTTGAAATATCCAAGGGATTTTAAGAGTTATGAATTGAAGAAGCTCTTTGCAGTAATCACAAAATAGTAATTCATTTTAAATTAATTGTTTTCCATTTCTCACATTTACTTGAAAAAGTAAATAACAAGAAAGTGTTTTTAAACTAATTAAAATAAACATTTCTACTACAACTGCTGCAACTTTGTGTACTACATGCTCAAACTAAAGTTTGGTGGTGTTGCGATAAACCAAGGGAGCATATCATCATGTCACATTTACTGATGAGAGTTGCAATGTGTTATGATGAGTTATGAACGTTTACTTATGATTATAGAAATCTTTAATTTCAGACTACAGTATGCTTTAAATCAGCTCTTAAACCGTAGAGCTTAGCTGCTCCCCATTGTAAGAGAAAAACTATGGTCCAACACTTTCTATGATAATCCCAGTAGATTTTACCATGACATCAGCTTCCATCAACTAGGTGCACAATTGAACAGACTCACGTCGAACTCTGGTACCTCATATGACACTAGGAATGTTCTAGAACAATTGAATACCTTTTCTATTTTTATTGGTTATTACAACCTACACCCAGACGCCATTTTTGGTAAGGCCGACGCCATAAAGCGAAAACTATTCTAGGTATCTTTAAGCTGGCCGTGCCGTAGCCGAGTGGTTAGATCACGCACTTCTCACCAAGGTGGTCCGGGCTCAATGCCAGGCGAGCGCATGTGGTATTTATGGTGGAAAAAGCGGCGGAGGGGCGGGTCTTCTCCGTCATCCAATCCACGGGTTCCATCTTCATTCCATGTACGCATGAGTGTCATCTCCTGAAGGGTCGTTTGTAGTAAAAGTGCCTTACATATAAGCATATATTTAAGGTAACTAAAGGCTTGGTGGACCCGTTTTCCTTATTGTCCTTTCTGGCTGTTGTCTGCGATCTGATTGTTTTCTCTAATGGCGCTCCTGGCGCGCTTCCCGATTCTCCACGAGGCTCTCCAAAGGACTCTGCGGGGAATTCGACTCTCCTACTGGTTCTCGTCTTTAATTGTATCGAACTATAAGATATAACTTATTATTATTGTACTCCAATCTTTGCTTATACAAAGTATTCGCTTCAGAAGGATGGACTCACTCCAGAAGGCAACATGATCCATAGTATGTCTTAGCACAATAAAGCCAGCTATACAGGTTTAAGCGAAAATGGTCCCTTTCACCTGAGTTTCTAAGCTACTTTCCCTGTCGCACACCTCTCCTCTTGTTTTCTACTGCTACATTTTCTCTATTCTGACATTATTTCTTAGCACAATAAAGCCAGTTATACAGGTTTAAGCGAAAATAGTCCCTTTCACCTGAGTTTCTAAGCTACTTTCCCTGTCACACACCTCTCCTCTTGTTTTCTACTGCTACATTTTCTCTATTCTGACATTATGTCTTAGCACAATAAAGCCAGTTATACAGGTTTAAGCGAAAATAGTCCCTTTCACCTGAGTTTCTAAGCTACTTTCCCTGTCACACAACTTTCCTCTTGTTTTCTACTGCTACATTTTCTCTATTCTGACATTAGAGTGGCCTAGGCCAGCTTACCTGCTCTGTGGCGTCACTCTGCCCAGCAGTAGTGCTTTTCTCGGTATTTGTCTCTATCAACCGAAATTTATTATGGCATTCACTACGCAGGGCGTTGCAGACCTCTATCAAAATGTCGAATTTAGTTTAAAGTATGACAGAAACAGAGTATCGGAGAGCTGCCTAATCTATAGGGGAGTGAGGCAGGCTTGTATTTTTTCTCCCTTGCTACTTAGTCTCCTTGTGAATGATATTACTGATGCAATGATAGCAGAGATTATCGAAGCACCAGTAGTAGCGGATTTTCAGATCCCGGCACTTTTATAAGCGGACGATTTAGTGTTGTACTCTACGACAATTAACGGATTGTAACGAGGACTGAACAAACATTAGAATCATTGCGATGAAGTTACAGTTAATGTGAATAAGACTAAGGCGTTGACTTTAAAAAATGGTTGAGTTTATAGCAGGGAGGAAACGTGAACATATATTGGACAATGTTAAATAGTTTGTGTACTTTGGGCTCACATTTACAATGAACGGAAAATGGACAAAACACATTGACATCACGAAACACAAGA
This sequence comes from Hymenopus coronatus, assembly GCA_030762935.1. Taxonomy (NCBI): domain Eukaryota; kingdom Metazoa; phylum Arthropoda; class Insecta; order Mantodea; family Hymenopodidae; genus Hymenopus; species Hymenopus coronatus. The sequence goes on along the minus strand of CM060888.1, from coordinate 138,484,244 downwards.
CAAGGGCGAAAGCGGTGGAAGCTCTCCTGATACGCTGCAGAATTCCGAATATATCCATAAACTTGATGGAAACTGTATACGTAGCGAGAGTTAGATCCACAATGACATATGAAGGTGACTATAGGGGTGGGACCAAACAGGGAATCTGTACGAAGTGAGGACCCAATTTTTTAAAGGAATTCTGGTTGTAGGGAGGGGTATGACCTACTGCGGAATAATGAGGGAATTCGGGGCACATAGCGAAACGATAGAGTGCAAAATCAGAGCAGTTATATATTGGATGAATGATTCACGGAAACCAATTTCTAATTAGGGCAGTCTGCTACCATAACAGTTGCGAATGGAAAGTATTTCGACCTGGGCTTCAAAATTAAAGAAATGTTTGGAAACCATTGGGATGGGATACATTTGGATGGCGGGGCTGGCAAACAGATGGAGTATTTGGAGGAAAATTAAGAACCGCCTCATAATTGAGCAATGCACGGAGAAGTGCAGTCTGGGCTAAAATTGGTGACGGATATGGAGCAATACATCTAAACAGGTACCAAACTCATTAGAGAGGGGCTCTCGTGGATTAGACTAGGAGCATATGCGATTCTGCCCCATTAGCGAGGAGGAAGAGTCGTGTACCCATATCTTAGCAAGATGTAGTGGAAGGAGGAATGGAGGGAAAAATAGTTACCGCGATCCTTTACCACCGCGAATGTAGAGCTAGAAGCAAGTTGGACGTTACTAAGGCCCGGTTGCATAAAAATCGCTAACTGTAGTTCATTAATAACCGAAGATCAGAAATGAACTTAGTTTGCTTCTCCGCGTGGGTTGTATAATACTGATCTTAGTTTAATGAACTCAGTTCACTGTTGATCCGAGAACACAAAATCAAATATGGCAACATGACCAACATATGGCAATTTTCGTATTGCATCGAAAGGACTCGAGAATCTTTGGGACCATTCGGATTTATTGGATTCAAATACACAGGATAACCAATATAGACATAAAAAAAACTTAAATGGCTTTTATTCCAGAAAATAGTTTGATTTTATATAGACAGTATAATAATTGACTCTATATTTAAATCATATTTATCAAAAACAGTTAGTGACGTTATCTTCATTAAATGCGTAATCCCCTTTTCTCTCTCTTTTTTTTTCTCTGTTTACAATACTGCGACTTGAAAGCATAACCTTAAAATGGATACTCAAGAAAAGAAAAAGGTGCGTTCTGCTAATTTTAAAAGCGAAGAAAAAGATATGTTAAGAGATATTGTTCTAAAACACATAGATATAATAGAAAACAAGAAAACAGACAGCAACACCACAAAGAGAAAGGAGGAAACATGGAAGGAAATAACTTCGGAATTTAATTCCAGAAATGTTATTGCACGCGATTGCAAAAGTTTAAGATTGTGTTATGAAAACATAAAAAAGTGCACAAAGAAAATAAATGCTGAAGATAAAGTCAAAGTTTACAAAACCGGAGGGGGTATGTTTGTGCCGTCTTCCTTGGACGAAAGTGGCCACAAACTGATTGCAGCACTGAGGCCAGCTCATTGCGACTTTGAAGATGATGTGGATTTCCATCCCGAACTTAAATATGGAGGTCATCTCTAGTTCACCGCAGTGGAGGTCTGCAATTTTCAGGAGGAAGAAATACAGCCTTCACAATCTACAAGTGCCAGTTCAACCAGACCATCATGCCCTGAAAAGCAAAGGAAGGAAGAAGACATTAGGATAAAATTCTACAAGAGGAGGTTGGAGTGCTTAGAGGAGGAATATGAATTGAAAATGAAAATTTTAAAGCTGGAGTTTGAACTTAAAAAATCACAGCAAATGTAAATGTTATGAAATAATAAATGAACGTTAATACCTGAAGGTGTTGTTAATAAGTGCAGTTCTCAGTGCAGTGTTTTCCCTTCTATTTCTCTGATTTAAATCAGGTATAGGCAGTTCCTGGTAGATTCTCCTTCCTCTGTAAACAGCACCGTCTACGTCAGGAGTGTCGTCGTCTGCATTAATGGCCAAGGTATGTAATACAAACGTTGCTACTATTATAGGAGGAACTCGAAGTAATTTGACGGCTAATTTCATTCTTAAGCATGGAAACCGTCTTTTGACAACGCCAAAAGACCTTTCTATAACTGATCTTGTTTTTCTATGGGCCCTGTTATATGCTCGTTCTGCAGGAGTTTCTTCATTCATTGTAGGTGTAAGTAAGAAATGACAGCAGTGATATGCACTGTCTCCTAGAAGTACACCTCGGGGAAATTCTTCAGCTTCAAATTGTGCATGAATTCTAGAGTTTCTAAAAATGTTGCTATCATGTGCTGAACCTGGTCACCTAGCAACAACGTTCTGGAAACGAAGTTTTGAGTCGCAGACAGCTTGAACATTTAAAGAAAACCAACCATGGCGATTTCTGTATATCTCAGCATTATTCCCACCAGGTGATATAATTGGGATATGTGTGCAGTCTATTGCACCTAAAACTCCTGGAAAATTGCATATGTTATGGAAATCCCGCATAACCCTTCTTACTTCACCCTCTTCCCTAGGCATATTGATGAAATGAGGTCTTAAGGCTGCAATCGCTCTTGTAACTTTGTGTATAGTTCTGCTTGCAGTCCCTTTATTTACGAGGGCAGTTCAGAAAGTAGCCTACGGTTGATTGCAAGAAATTCACCAAGTTAAATAAAAATATTTTAATATATACATCTTACAACTACATCTTTGCACTATTTTTCTACATAGTTTCCATAACGATTGAGACACTTATCGTATCTGTTCACAAGCTTTGAAATTCCTTCTGCATAAAAATCACCCGCTTGTGCCTGGAGCCAGCCTGTGACCGCATCTTTGAGCTCTTCGTCGTCATCAAACCGCTGGGACCCGAGCCATTTCTTCATATGCATGAAGAGGTGATAATCGCTTGGCGCCAGATCTAGGCTGTAAGGTGGATGGTTGACAACGTCCCACTTGAAGGACTCAAGAAGGGCTGTTGTTCTGCGAGCAGAGTGAGGACGGGCGTTATCGTGCAAAAAAAAACGATACCGGAAGTCAGCATACCACGGCGTTTGTTCTGTATAGCCCGTCGTAATTGTTTTAGTGTTTCACAGTACACGTCTTGATTAATGGTCGTCCCACGTTCCATGAATTCAACCAACAACACCCCTTTTGCATCCCAAAACACCGTTGCCATCAATTTTCGGGCAGAAAAATCTTGCCGGGCTTTTATTGGTTTGGTAGGCGAATTTGAATGTGCCCACATCTTTGATTGTTCTTTTGCCTCAGGGTTCACGTACTTAATCCAGGTTTCGTCCCCGGTCACGATTCTGTTTAACAATGGTTCACCTTCGGCCTCATAACGTGACAGAAAACTAATGCAGAGGCCATTCTTTGAGTTTTGTGGTGGTCGGTAAGAATTTTGGGCACCCATCGTGCACAGAACTTACGGTAACCCAATCTTGCTGTCACTATCTCGTACAAGAGAGTCTTAGAAATCTGTGGAAAATCAGTAGACAACTCCGACATTGTGAAACGTCGGTTTTCACGAACTTTTGCATCAACTGTCTGAACGAGTTCGTCCGTGACCAATGATGGTCTACCACTCCTCTCTTCATCATGAACGTTTTCTCGTCCACTTTTAAATAAACGTACCCATTCACGGACCACTCCTTCACTCATAACTCTTGGTCCGTACACGGCACAAAGCTCACGATGAATAGCTGCTGCAGAATATCCTTTGGCTGTAAAAAACCTTATAACAGCACGCACTTCACATTTGGCGGGGTTTTCTATTGCAGTACACATTTCAAACGGCCACAAACACTAAACTAGCGCAGGTACGACTTTCACTCGACCACGGCTTGATGCCGACTGACCTGCTGAGTGCGTGAATGCACAGATGGCGTCGCTACTCCCCCCACTACCCGCACTGTGACCGATCGGAGGTTACTTTCTGAACGGCCCTCGTACATTAAAGATATCCCCAATCACCATTTGGAAGCTCCCAGTTGCATAGAACCGTAATGTAAGAAGGATCATAAACATTGGATAGAGTGCATAGTTCCTCCGAGTTTGTGCCCTTAATTGTGCATGTAGCCTATGCTCCAGTTCTTCAACTACATGCTTTGATAGTCGAAATCTCATTTTGAATTCTCTGTCATTAAGCTCTAAGATGGGATTCCTTCTATGTTGAAAAACACGAGGAGCCCTTACAAATACAAAATCCTCACCATCGGAGATATCTGAGTAATCTGACATCTGAAAATATTAGCATAGGTTATAATCAATGAATGCATAGGTTATAAGCAATGCATTCTGCAAGGGAATTGTGAAATATATAGGCTAGTTATCTAAATAACTACAAACAAGTGTTACTTACCATTTTATTTAAGTTGTATTAAAACTTGTACTATTTATTTCTTCCTTGTTTAAAGAAAGGACAACTATTATGTATCTTCAGCAATTCTACTAATCCAAGTTCAGTTAAGTTAACTGGATAAAATTCAGCAGTCAGATTTGATCTTAGTTCAAGATGCCTTGAACTAAGATCATTGTTTATACAACTAAAATTCTAAGTTTCAGCTTGACTTGAGATCAATTTCAGGTGTTTGAACTCAGATTAACTTTTATGCAACCGGGCCTAACAGGCACGGAAGAGGTGGACGGGCTAGGTAAATTTATACCTAAGGCAAGATTGGCAATAGGAAAGAAGGGGGGATAATAACATCTAAACAAAAGTGATTACAATGTTTTACATACATATGTTTTATGTCATACTTATATCATATTTATGTCATTGTTGTGTTGTGGTTTTATATGTTGTATATATATTTCTCTTAAGTGTATTTGTCTATTATAATAGGGTACATTTATGCGTCTGAATAAGGTGTACTCTATGTTGTAAATCTAAATTGCTATATTTGAATATCTTTGTCTGTTTGTTTTCATGTTTACTCTTTTAATTCTTTGTGGTTGTTGTTGTTTTAGTATTGCTTACTATTTTGTGTGTTGTAGAATCACGTACGGTCTGTGGACCTGTGCAGTTGATGGGGCTCAATGTATGATACTGTTATGGCTATAAATACACTTCTTTATTCACATTTTTTTTTTCAGTAGACCTGCCTCCAAGAGCACCGAGAGTAACGTTTGGTCAGAAAACTTTTACTAAACAGTGGTGGCTTTTGTACTTACATATAATTCCGTGAGTTAATAAATCAATAGTACAACCAATGTTTGTACCTTTGTTGGGAAAGTTTTAGTTGAAACACGAAGTATATAACAATACTACAACAATGTACAATAACGTAACACAAGCTTATAAAATGCTCCCATAAACCTATAGCTGAGGAGATGTGACCCCTACATCCCTCGCTCGCCCACTGGATCAACCATGTATGAGCATATTATTAACAAAAGTAATATAAAATTTAATTTATCAAAATTAATATTTCATATTGTAATCTGAGACGTCCAGAATTAGGCTACTGTTACTAAAAATAAAACAACTGAATTTGACAACTAAATTTAATTTCCTCTATTTACATTTTTTCAATATCTGGAAGAAGTTTGGACTGAAGAAGGGAAAAATAAAAGAAATTGCCATATCTGCAATGAGAGGTTCAATTTCTCTTTTTCGAAATCATTTGTATAATAACCATTTTTAGTATCTCCACGGTCTATATTTTTTTGATATAAATTATTTATTGTATGTTAATTTTATATTATCTATGTTTAATAATTTTTTTGCTGCTTTTAGTTTCCTTTTCATTGCTATACACTGAAAACTGTCGATATTCATTATCTTTATAGAAGAATTTCAAGTTTTTTTTCTCGCTTTTTAGATAGTTAATTTATAATTTGTCTGTTTTACCCTGTCCTTGTTGGCAGCCCATAAATATGGGTAGTTTTTATTGTTTCAGTAAATAAATAAAAATATAATAAAACACATTAATCACCATTTTGGTACCATTTCTCCCTTGAATAACAATAACTATAAATGCAATATAATATAAACAGTTTTACATAAGTTCTGCTATTCACTTATAGTATGATAATAGTAAACCCTAAATAAAGCTTTCAGCCAATAAGCAAATTCGTGAACACAATGAACCACTATAGTCACGGCAGCAGACGTCCATACTGCTGCTTCATGTGCACTACCCGTGATTTCTGCGTTCGCCCTCTCCTACGTCACAAGTCCAGCACTTGCCAGTACAGCCCATTATTCTAGAACATCTCTATAAATTTCTTTCTATGTACATGTATAAGGTATTTTTCATTTAAAACAATGACCAGTGCTCTGTGCATGAAATGCTTATAGAAAGAATTCATCCTTACACAAGCCATATACCCTTTTTAGAGAAAGAAAATGCATTATGAATCGTTTCAGTGCATTTCTTGCTACTGTTTAGTTATTTAAAACATTTTTTTTACAATCACTGAGTTTAAAAATATGATGTGCACCATTCACATGACTTTCTCTATATCCCTGCAACAAATTATTCTTAAAAAGCTTATACTTCTATTTACTTTGTGCTAATCAGAAAAATTTAACAGAAATAGTTTTATTACCTGCTTCCTTGTAAGTAGAAGCGAAATAAGGGAGTACCATAGGTTAAAGTGAAAGCCAAAAGCTGGTTGCTATGTGACTGATGTTCCTTTGTTTGTATGGGCAGGAGTTGACAAATTCCTGTATGAGAAAAAATAAGTTTTTCAAAAGTGAAACCAAGAAAAAGGAATATCTCAAAAACGATCAACTCCACGAAAAAATGTATATAACATAAATTGTGTGTCTTAACGTGCTCTACATTTTTTGTGGGTTAAGTTTTTGTCCATCTCTTACGGTTTAGTAGTTATGAAAAATTCATCAAGAATAAAGTAGTCTTCAGGCTATTCCCAGAAAATTCAAGATATACATTTCATTTATCAGATAAATATCTTTAATATACGAAATTTTAATCAAAATCGTTAGAGCCATTTTTAAGAAAATCAAAATTTTCGAAAAAAGTTCCATGTAAAGGGTAGTTGGGGGTGGGGGGATTTTTCTCAAAATCTTCATGTCGCATCCCTGGAAGATATTAAACTTAAATACCAAGTTTGGTATTTTACCTACTTTTCGTTTTTGAGTTATCGTGTTCACAGACACATGGACACACGGACACACACACACGGACCTTTTTCCGAAAATGTTTTTTTTAGATAAAGGGGACCCCAAAACATATATTTCCGGTGAAATCTCGGTATCGAATTTTTTGGTGGAGTGCAATACATTTTCTATACACTATGTACATAGTGCCTATAGAGAAAGTAAAAATTCATTCAAGCGTATTATTACATAGAAATGCAGTAAAACCAATTGTTGACAAATACAATTAAATGAACAAGCAATCTCCATAATAAATGGCAAGTGTAGTAGAAGTCTACGAGCATGTTTAAGCCTTGAGTTCTACATAGCTTGTGATTCTTTATTGTAATTGAGGTTAGGGTTAGTCAGACCGAGCTCTAGTCACTGGAGCCCAGCAATGCTAGGAGCTCCTTGTGCTTCCAATGAGACCCTGAATAGCGAGACCTAGATGGCAACTAGAAGAACAACGATTAGCGCTAGCAGGGTCGGAGTCCCTAAAGATTTCTAAGAAAACACACTAATCGTGACTCCGGATATTTTCAACCTGACGGTCTCCGGAAGGAAACGAGCCACTCCAAGGAAGGGACCTCAGTCCGCCAACCAAGCGCCAAGGAGAAATCCTTACACATCAGTTGCTGGGTCCTGTGTCCTACAATCCTGAAACATAAAAGCTGATGTAGATTAAAGAAAATGATGGACAGGAAATTCGTAGCAGAAGGGGAGTCGCCCCATATTAGATTGCTGACTTTTGGAAAACCAGTCCATGAGAACTTCGGAAATGCGTGTCTTATACGCTACCGTCAAGAGATCTTGCCAGTCTATTTTTGCTAATATAGGCTTTGTACTACTCTACTACGATATGTATGCATTTGGAGGAGGATGCCTCTTTGTTGCTGCCATCGTGAAGGTTTGAGATCCAAGAGGGATAAGGAGACAGTGACATGCGAATGCACAGTTGCCCAATGAAAACATATTAACTAACATGCTACTTCTTGCACAGCATCGTAGTGTACGTTTCTTTACCTAGCTGTACTTCCAATGCTGAACCTACTATTTAGTTCGTCTTCCAAAACAGGCATTTCTTTCGTCTTCAACTTTTTGTATTTGCATCTGTTTTCATTCATTATTTGAATTCACATTGTATCTTCACATTACTTTCTACTTATTTGCCCTATGGAGGTTTTGCTCAGTCTTAGAGCGCAATTTACAATTCATTCACTTTGTAGGCTGTAATGTAAACTGAACTGCTTTTTACGTCCATTTATTGTCATTTTAAGTACCACTGTTACTTCTGGGTTGTACCTAGTAATGGGAACTACTTACTGTGCAAGTATATTTAAGTTGTTTATGTACATAAAAGTTTTATAGTTATGATTTACCGAAACCTGACAAATTATTGTTGTTAACGTATAAGCAAAAGTATAAGTGATCGACAGTAATCTAACAAGTAAGAACCCGAAGGCAGCATCAAGCTGAAAAAGTCAATGTCGTAGCCAAGATTTAAACATCGGTCTCCTGCTTTCCGTCGGTTGCTCTAACCACTGAGCTACCGTGGTAACAGCCGACATTACTGCATCTTCCCAAAGAACGCTGCCTTTATGTAGCAGTTTCAAATAGTCTTTTTTTACTCTTTTTCATTCTTTTGTTAAACCTTCCGAAAGCTTCCGTTTTCATAGAAATTGTTTCCGGACAGTGTTTGCAAACTAACGCGGTCTTCCTTCCTTGGAATAATACATAAGGCAACGGGATGGTATAATTATAGTAGGGGGTAAAGGGGGATTTCGGGACTCAAAGGATGCCGCCCATGTAAAACATCATGTACATATGTAACACTTAAGATAAACATCAGCCGACAGACCACCCACACAGCGCTGCCTCTTTGCCAAGACAACAGTCTAAAAGCTTCCCCATGTACCTGTCAATCAAAGTATGTGCTGCCGGCTACTACCCCATCCCCCCTTTGCCAAACCACCTGTCTAAAAGATTTTACTTGCAGGGCTCTTAATCACTTGAACAATCGTCTTTCACATTCACAGATCAAATTCAATTTAATCGATTGACCACGCCCACTCGAATTTCTAATTTTTGAGCTACAAGGCTCATCTGCATATCAAATCGATCTAGTTTTTCACGAGGAATCTGAATCTCTAATCATAAATTCAAAATTATTTTGATTTCAATTCGATAGTCTCTTTTAATTAAAAACACGTATGATTTCTCTATCTCTGGCAATTCGAGAGCTACAAGGCTCATTTGCATGACAAATCAGTCTAACTTTTCACAAAGAATCTGAATATACAAACATAGTTCAACTGTCATGGCGAAAAAACTCGATAAAATTACTGAGTGGAATATTTGATATAAATTATTAGATATCAATTGAACATGCGTTAGCGGTAATATTTTTGCAAGGAATTATAACACTCACACGATTGAACATGTTAAAAGTTTTATTATTCAATACCAACATATGAAATGAAAAATAGCAAGAGAGAGAATTGCTTTTATAAAACATACTAACTTATCACATCAAAAACCAATATGGCGGCGAAGTGATTGTGTTTCCAACGAGCAGAGGGCACCCAACAGGGAATTGAACCTGGGACCTCTCGAACACTGACAATGCCAATCATTCCAACACTAGACATTATAAATCTTAATAACGGTTCTTACCCGGAGACCTACAATCAACTTTCAGTGTGGGGGGGGGGACCTACTAATTCATCATATCAAAACCAAATTGGCGGTGAAGTGATTGTGTTTCCAACGAGCAGAGGGCACCTCAACTGGGAATTCAACCTGAGACCTCTCGAACACTGAGAATGCCAACATCATTCCAACACTAGACATTATAAATCTTAATAACGGTTCTTACACGGAGACCTACAATCAACTTTCAGTGTGGGGGGGACCTACTAATTCATCATATCAAAACCAAATTGGCGGTGAAGTGATTGTGTTTCCAACGAGCAGAGGGCACCTCAACTGGGAATTCAACCTGAGACCTCTCGAACACTGAGAATGCCAACATCATTCCAACACTAGACATTATAAATCTTAATACCGGTTCTTACACGGAGACCTACAATGAACTTTCAGCGGCGGTGCAACCACGCGACTTTACTGCTATGTATAATTAAACAACCTCAAAAAGGATTGAATGTAGAATGCAATTATAACACTCGCTATACATAAAAGCTGTTTCTATTCCCTTATAATCCCCTATCCAGTACAAGAATTAACTTCACGAATAATCAAGAAACTTTAATTACAATTACACTAATTAAAATGACAATAACGCTTAAAGAATTGAGGTTACAATAAAACGCCATAACACTTTTCTTATTCCTTTATCAGCCCATACCCAGCACAAGTACAAGACACATGATTGGTTAATTTTAAGAAATTTGAATTACAATTACGCTAATTAAAATGTTATTAACGGTTAAATAATTGAGATTACAATAAAATACTATGAGACTTTTCTTGCTCATTTATCACCCTTCATCCAGTACAAGAATGAATTCCAGCTATCCAACACTCGAGAAACTTTAATTACAATTACGCAAATTAAAATGTCAATAACACTTAGAGAATTGAAGCTACAATAAAACGCCGTAACACTTTCCTTATTCCTTTATCAGCCCATACCCATTTGTCATTGGCTAATTTAAGAAATTTTAATTACAATTACGCCAGTTAAAATGCCAATAACGCTTTGAGAATTGAAGTTACAATAAAAGGCTATTAGACTTTTCTCAACCCTTACCATCTCCTATTCAGTACGAGCATTAGATTCTCGGTTAATTCAATAAATTTTAATTACAATTATGCCTTTACTTCAATTGAAAAATGTAAATAACAACTCCATTTGCAACGATGTAGCGAAATGGGTGATATAAATTCTTCACGAAATTACATCTACATGCTAATTACATACTTGGATTATACGCCCAGTGTATTCAAACATTATTCGTAACTATCACAAGACATAAAATGTTTTTATTTACGCAAATGTCAGACCTATACCAAAATATGGTGTGTTCCATTCACGTGACCTTCTATACCTCTCTGAAACAAATTATTGTTAAAAAGCTTGTACGTCTTTTTACTTCATGCTAATCGAGTAAAAACTAGTAGAAATAGTCTTCATACTTGCTTCCTTGTAAGTAGAAGCTAACTAAGGGAGTACCATAGGTTAAAGTGATAGTCATAGTCAAAAGTTGGCTGCTATGTCACTCTCCTGTAAGAGAAAAGTAAATGTTTTAAAGCTGAAACAAATAACCAGGATTATATCGAAAAAAAGGGTTCACTCCACAAAAATCATGTATTTAACATAAATCGTGTGTTTTAACGTGCCCTACATTTTTGTGTGGTAAGCTTTTATCTATCTCTTATGGTTTACTAGTTATAACAATTTATTCAGAATAAAAAAGGTCTTCAGAGATTATACTCAGAAAATTCAAGTTATACATTTTATTTGTCCGGTAAATATCTTTAATATGCGATATTCTAATCAAAATCGTTAGAACCATTTTTAGAAATAAAACTTTTCGAAAAAACGTTCCATGTAAAGGGTAGTTTGGGAGGGCTTTTCTCAAAAATCTTCGGGTCGCATACCTGGAAGATACTAAACTTAAATACCAAGTTTGGTAATTTACCGAATTTGCGTTTTTGAGCTATGCTGCCCAGTCACACACATATACACACCAACACACGCAAACACACAGACATGCAAACACACACGAATCTTTTTCTAAAATGGATTATTTTGGATACAGGGGACCCTAAAAACATATATATTCCCAGTGAAAAATCAGCATCCGATTTTGGGTGGAATACAATACCTTCTCTATACACTATGTACAAAGCACGTGTAGAGAAAGTAAAAACAACAGCTAACACAATTTGAAATCACTTAGACTGCCTACAACTAACTGAGCTGTATTCTCTAATTTTCAACACTGTACATTTTCAACAAGGGGATACCATAGTAAAACCAACAGCTAACATGGCTTGAAATCACTTAGACAGCCTACAACTGACTCAGAAGTATTCTCTAATTTCAACACTGTAGTATAAACTATAGCTTGAAGCATCACGTACCTTGACAATTATGCATAAATAAATACCTTCAAATGAAATACCATACCAAAATAACAGCTAACATTGCTTGAAATCACTTAGACGGACTACAACTGACACAGCAGTATTCTCTAATTTTAACATTGAAGTATAAGCTATAACTTGAAGTACTCTCCACATAACTTGACAATTATGCATAAATAGACATCTTCAAAAAATAAATACCATACCAAAACTAACAGCTAACATTGCTTGAAATCACTTAGACAGCCTACAACTGACACAGCAGTATTCTCTAACTTCAACAGAGAAGTATAATTTATAACTCGAAGCACTCATCACATAACTTGAGGATTGAGCATAAATAAACATTTTCATAAACACTTATCACAATCGCTATGAAAGAAAGCCGCGCAAGGCTGCTCACCTCTTGGCTAACATATAACACAAGGGAAAACGGAAACATACTACCTATTACAAAAAGCGAAGCATGATCCGACCAGTTTCAGACGACAAAGAAGGCTGGCGACATTTTGAACAAAACATCCTAGCTCTCCCCTTCAGAGCTTTCTGTTAGAAAAACATCCTCACTCGGCCCCTCTAGGCTAAGAACAGGCAGATACATGCATTCCCATTCCTTAGGTATACACTGAAGAAAACATGTTTTTTTTTATGTGAGCAACTATATAAGCCTGAGGTCTGCAATATAGAGCTACTTATTCGATATAACCGCCGTGAAAAAGCATTCTTGAAAACAAACGTCAAAGCTTTTGATGATATGAACGAATACAGGAGAGAGTGTGCTGAAGATTCGCATCATTATACATACTTTCACAAAGAATCGTGCAATGGACGAATGCATACGATTACATGCATATACCCTGCTTACCATAATCAGATACCTTCAAGGAATCCGTGTTCCGAAGACTGCTCTGTCTACAAGAAAGATATATTGTAAGTACAATACATTCACGTCTTTCTACTATTATAAGTACTACAAATGTATTCGAGTAATGATGGCTAATTCCAATACATTTTTATATATCTAGGGGTCGGAACACACAAGAGCTTCACGATTCAGATACCATAGATGCAACGGATATGTTTAGATCAGCACATGAGATTGAAGATCACTTAGAATTATGCAACGGTCGCACTCATGTGGTGATTTGTTCAAAACCCGCAGTGCATTATAGAATAACATCATACTTCATCTGCAACTCGACCTGTAGCGTGTATTGGTCAAGACATATGAGACAAAGGTAATTACAAACTAAAAATACGACGAGTGGCCAGCACATCACACATTTATTTCTTGAAAAAATTAATAACCCTCATTGTTCTTTCCAGAGTTCGAGAGTCAATCCCGGTACCGCCAGAGCTCATAGACCCTGCTAGGACTGACGTTGACGAGGTGGATGTCTGCATTTCAAACCCATGGAACAACTGCCCTGTACAAGATTATGATGACATTCCGAATATGAGTACGTCGAATCAAGCATCAATGTGAGTATAATATATTGCTATTACATCAAGAAAGAAACTAACCTTATTTCCATTGCAGTGATCGAGTCAAAGGAAAACTAATAACATTTACTAATTTTCAATAATTCTAATGTTCCAGATCCAAGGAGATACAAGAGGAGAAAGACCCTTTTGCTAGTCATCTCAGGAAGCTGAGATTATTGGAAGACCGCATGGACAACACTTGTAAACGAGAGGCAAGCATAGAGAAATATGAAACCCAGAGCAGACCAACTAAACGCATCCATCCCATTCTACATATCCAAAACAAATAATTCTAGTGTAGTGCTTTATTATGAACTACCAGTGCTTCTCAAAAGCAGTGATCATAATGGCTTTGCATATACATGACATATATAAAGCGCGCCTATGACTCCCTAAATTCTGCATGTGCACAAAAGACAAAGTGCGCACATTGTGAATATATTGAAAAATATAGTGCTATAATATATAATTGCATTCATGAAAAAAACGAAGCCGCTAGACTCTTTTAATAAAATAAAACAAAGGATGAGTAGGATTTAAAAAGAAATGAAGATGTAAAGAAGCTGGCACATTTATAAGCAAATATTTGTTTAATCTAACTAATGAAAATAAAACATTTTGAAGAGGCACGGACATGGAGAAGGAATGTAATGAAAATACTTATAAATAAAACTATTATGTACATATAATCCCACTAATGTTTTTATTCCACAAAAACAAATACATATTTTCAACATCCTAATCCTTTGCATAATTAGGCATTTAAATTATCGATTACATGACAGGTGATAAGGGCTTGTAGGTGAATACCTCATTGTGTATAATCAGACAATTTAATATTGTAATTTCTGGTGATAGACGTCCTGCACGCTTTAAGGTTGAGAGCGAAAATACCCCTTTACACAGCAAAACAGGAACACCAGGCTGAGTCGCAAATATCTAGAGAGCACTTCTGTTTACTAGCATTCATACAGGAAATAATCCGTTTCTTCAGCTTTACTTTTATCACACACTTCTCTAACAAGAATGTAAGTAATACATAGCTCGACCAATGAAAAACAGTTTCAATGCTAAAAACCCAATCAAGTTTACGGTAGAAGCCCATCTATAAAAGTGGAACAGGCAGATATCAGATAACTCAATTTAGAGAAAAGGTCTCAGCGCAGTGATTGGTAGGAATCATCTGAAAAACTACGAGCTAATTCGCAAAAAAGAAGATACCTAATCAATCAAGAACCTTGAAACGGCTGGTAGGATTTTTAAAAAATTCGCTCTCCTTGTTCTTAAATGTATAATATACAGCGACAGCTTAATTTACTTATAATGCTTTTTCAGAAACTTTACAGGTGATTGGCTAGCTTCATGAGAAAAAATTGCATTACATAAGAACTTCATATATTTCTACAAAAGAGAATTTGTACAAGTAAGTTCGATACAAAAGGTTTTTCACACTGAATACACGATTTGAGGGCAACCGAACACTTAAAAAGCAAGTTTTAGACAAAAGTATAGTGTGCGAGTGAGTGCATGTGAAGCAGCGTACCTCTAAAAATACACAAATTCGAAGTGACAATTGAAGTGCTTTGGCACATTAAATTTCTTATTTCTAATGTACAACGGAGTAACATGTAATGAAAACATTCTGCTATTATTTAGAATTATAAGCGTGAATTATATATAAAAGAAAATCTCATCTTAATGATGGGTGATTCGTTCAAGTCATGGGTGCAGGAGCACAAGGACACTAATCGGTTGAAAATACCAATTGAGCATTTTCAGAAAAATATTAGTGTTGTATGTACAGTATAACTTAAACACTCAATTTTTATTGACTTCAGATTTATACTACTTCAACTCTCTTAAACCGGAAGCGATGTTTCGTTTCATCTTTATTGGTTTACTCATGTCAATGCAAATCGTGAGGCCGCGCCAAATGTCGAGTGGTTAGACTACTCTCCTCTCACCAAGGAGGTCCGGAGTCGACCCCAGGCAACAGCATGTGGGATTTGTTATGGACAAAGCGGCGCAGGGGCGGGTTTTCTCAGGTTTCCCCCTGCCATCACATTCCACCGGTGCTCCACGTTCATTCCATATATCAGTAGTGTCATCGCCTGCGGTGCCACAAGTAGTAAAAGCAGTCGTTAAACACATAAAAAAGTGAACGAATTTCAATGAGAATCGCAGGGCTAAACATTATAAAAGATCCGACTAACCTAGTAATTTCCGCTAATGTCCCTAATTATAAGGGGAACAATTGAATAAGAACATTTTTTTTCTGGAAAATGTTTATCTTGAATAGCATGAAGTAACAGAAGAATATAATTATTTTAATATTGTCTATCATGAAATCTCAACCCTTGTACACGCTCATGCTAAAGAATGTTTCCTTACACCTACATCACGCCGAAAAGAATACTACAGGTGAACTCATGGTTTCACTACAGAATTTCATGTCTAGTTCTTTATTACATTAAAACTCTTATAAAGTGAAGGAAATGAAAATCCATTTATGTTGATAGAACTAAACCGAACACGCAGTTTTAAATGGTCACTCCTACAATCACTGCTTCTAATCAGATCTGCAATCATACAAAAACAAGGTTAAACATTCAATGCACTTAGTTATAATATCAGAAAATAAGACTGTCTCCGTGGTCAAACGGGTAAGTGAGCTGACTTCTCACCTGCAGTACCGGGTTCGATCCACGGCTAGGACGGCGAATTTTTCTTTAACCGCAATTACTCCCTATCCCCACAGAGTCTGTAAGGTATAAATGGGCATGTGTTTAGTAATATAAAAAAATAATTACCATAAAGTTCTAAACCTACACTAATACGAGTTGCTTCATAAGTCAAAGCCCCTATGTGACCATTGTATTGCAACAGGTCCCTAAAGAGATATAATTACACATTCATATATCTCAAGGTTTTTCTCAAGCTCACTCAACATCCAGGATTCACAAATATTAGTTTCTTATATGCTCTCTTTATAACACGGAAAATATTTTAGCAACTTCAATTTCTTCTTCTTTTATTATTATTATTATTATTATTAATATTATTAGTTTGTCACATTTCTGGGAAAAACACGACTGTAACTCAAGTACAAAATTAAAAATCGAATGCTAGCAGTTTTGGTTTGTATGAGAACTGGTAAAATAACTTAAGGATAAACCCATGCGGATTTTATTATATAACGAAACACGATACTCTCTTCGAGAAAGAAATGGTCAGATAGTGGTATGTACTTCGGTTCCTTTAGGAAAGTGTATATCCCATTTGAAGAGTTCTCCAAGAATTAAACGTATTGGTAGATAAAGATGTGTCTATTGTCTGTCATAATTAATATATACAGAATGGATTTTCTTCATTTAACGTATAATGTTATTGCTTGCGTTATGTTGAATATGATGACTGAGGTTAGGTTGTCCTTAGGATATCATACATTGATTTGTTAAATTAGCATTGTGCAACTATTTTTGTAATTTTCTGATAGAATTCTATGTTATGTTTTGCACAATGCTGTGCAAGTATCTCATTGCAATTGTGTTTGCCTGTGCTGTGATTTGCCTTCCTGATGCAACATGCTTGGCAACATCATTTAATGATGTATATAATTCAAAGTCACGAGTCTTGTGTTAGCCATGATTATTATTATTCAAGATTAAAGAGAAGCTACATGTCTCAGCAATGAAGTGGTTGGACCAAGTCAGCGGTGTAGATAAAACATCTTCTTATGATGATGTAAATTCTCTGGTAGATCGGCTGCGATTGCTAATGTACTCGCAAGCAGCTTACAAAGGGAAGCAGTCAAAAGAAATCTTCTTGAATATGCGTGAGATGAATGATTCTGCTGTAATAGAGCGAAAAATTGACAAATGATGTCATATGATGTTGTAATGTATTTCTATAATGAATGTGGTGTGTCTGATGTTTATTATTGGCTATGATGTTAGATTAGTTTAGGAAGGTTAGGTTAATTTAGGTTATTTAGGTTAGGGTGGGTCAACTAATTAAATGTTACTTATTAAGAAAATTATTGTGTGCATTGTGAAAATCGCAGGCTTTTTAGTATAAGCTTGTGACTCCCTTGCACAGCTAAGAGCCTTGGACTGCTGCTGTGTCCCCCATCTCGCTCCGTTACAGACGTCATGGATGGGGTGCACTATTGAGGAGGTGAGACATGGACTGCGCTTCGATCTCCCTCTCCCCCTGACCAGTTAATGCTGTCCTCATGACCTGGAGCCGCTACTTCTCCATCAAGTAGCTCCTCAATTGGGCCCCTCCAGGGACCTCGCGAGGCTGAGTGCACCCCGGTCCATGTATCCGAGGTGGGGAAAAAAATTCCTATGCCTGTACTATGAATCGATCGCAGATCTACCGCTTGGCAAGCAACAAATAAGTTTGTAACGTTATATAATAAAATCCGCATGGGTTTATCCTTAAGTTATTTTACCAGTTCTCATACAAACCAAAACTGCTAGCATTCGATTTTTAATTTTGTACTTGAGTTACAGTCGTGTTTTCCCAGAAATGTGACAAACTAATAATATTAATAATAATAATAATAATAATAATAAAAGAAGAAGAAATTGAAGTTGCTAAAATATTTTCCGTGTTATAAAGAGAGCATATAAGAAACTAATATTTGTGAATCCTGGATGTTGAGTGAGCTTGAGAAAAACCTTGAGATATATGAATGTGTAATTATATCTCTTTAGGGACCTGTTGCAATACAATGGTCACATAGGGGCTTTGACTTATGAAGCAACTCGTATTAGTGTAGGTTTAGAACTTTATGGTAATTATTTTTTTATATTACTAAACACATGCCCATTTATACCTTACAGACTCTGTGGGGATAGGGAGTAATTGCGGTTAAAGAAAAATTCGCCGTCCTAGCCGTGGATCGAACCCGGTACTGCAGGTGAGAAGTCAGCTCACTTACCCGTTTGACCACGGAGACAGTCTTATTTTCTGATATTATAACTAAGTGCATTGAATGTTTAACCTTGTTTTTGTATGATTGCAGATCTGATTAGAAGCAGTGATTGTAGGAGTGACCATTTAAAACTGCGTGTTCGGTTTAGTTCTATCAACATAAATGGATTTTCATTTCCTTCACTTTATAAGAGTTTTAATGTAATAAAGAACTAGACATGAAATTCTGTAGTGAAACCATGAGTTCACCTGTAGTATTCTTTTCGGCGTGATGTAGGTGTAAGGAAACATTCTTTAGCATGAGCGTGTACAAGGGTTGAGATTTCATGATAGACAATATTAAAATAATTATATTCTTCTGTTACTTCATGCTATTCAAGATAAACATTTTCCAGAAAAAAATGTTCTTATTCAATTGTTCCCCTTATAATTAGGGACATTAGCGGAAATTACTAGGTTAGTCGGATCTTTTATAATGTTTAGCCCTGCGATTCTCATTGAAATTCGTTCACTTTTTTATGTGTTTAACGACTGCTTTTACTACTTGTGGCACCGCAGGCGATGACACTACTGATATATGGAATGAACGTGGAGCACCGGTGGAATGTGATGGCAGGGGGAAACCTGAGAAAACCCGCCCCTGCGCCGCTTTGTCCATAACAAATCCCACATGCTGTTGCCTGGGGTCGACTCCGGACCTCCTTGGTGAGAGGAGAGTAGTCTAACCACTCGACATTTGGCGCGGCCTCACGATTTGCATTGACATGAGTAAACCAATAAAGATGAAACGAAACATCGCTTCCGGTTTAAGAGAGTTGAAGTAGTATAAATCTGAAGTCAATAAAAATTGAGTGTTTAAGTTATACTGTACATACAACACTAATATTTTTCTGAAAATGCTCAATTGGTATTTTCAACCGATTAGTGTCCTTGTGCTCCTGCACCCATGACTTGAACGAATCACCCATCATTAAGATGAGATTTTCTTTTATATATAATTCACGCTTATAATTCTAAATAATAGCAGAATGTTTTCATTACATGTTACTCCGTTGTACATTAGAAATAAGAAATTTAATGTGCCAAAGCACTTCAATTGTCACTTCGAATTTGTGTATTTTTAGAGGTACGCTGCTTCACATGCACTCACTCGCACACTATACTTTTGTCTAAAACTTGCTTTTTAAGTGTTCGGTTGCCCTCAAATCGTGTATTCAGTGTGAAAAACCTTTTGTATCGAACTTACTTGTACAAATTCTCTTTTGTAGAAATATATGAAGTTCTTATGTCATGCAATTTTTTCTCATGAAGCTAGCCAATCAACTGTAAAGTTTCTGAAAAAGCATTATAAGTAAATTAAGCTGTCGCTGTATATTATACATTTAAGAACAAGGAGAGCGAATTTTTTAAAAATCCTACCAGCCGTTTCAAGGTTCTTGATTGATTAGGTATCTTCTTTTTTGCGAATTAGCTCGTAGTTTTTCAGATGATTCCTACCAATCACTGCGCTGAGACCTTTTCTCTAAATTGAGTTATCTGATATCTGCCTGTTCCACTTTTATAGATGGGCTTCTACCGTAAACTTGATTGGGTTTTTAGCATTGAAACTGTTTTTCATTGGTCGAGCTATGTATTACTTACATTCTTGTTAGAGAAGTGTGTGATAAAAGTAAAGCTGAAGAAACGGATTATTTCCTGTATGAATGCTAGTAAACAGAAGTGCTCTCTAGATATTTGCGACTCAGCCTGGTGTTCCTGTTTTGCTGTGTAAAGGGGTATTTTCGCTCTCAACCTTAAAGCGTGCAGGACGTCTATCACCAGAAATTACAATATTAAATTGTCTGATTATACACAATGAGGTATTCACCTACAAGCCCTTATCACCTGTCATGTAATCGATAATTTAAATGCCTAATTATGCAAAGGATTAGGATGTTGAAAATTTGTATTTGTATTTGTGGAATAAAAACATTAGTGGGATTATATGTACATAATAGTTTTATTTATAAGTATTTTCATTACATTCCTTCTCCATGTCCGTGCCTCTTCAAAATGTTTTATTTTCATTAGTTAGATTAAACAAATGTTTGCTTATAAATGTGCCAGCTTCTTTACATCTTCATTTCTTTTTAAATCCTACTCATCCTTTGTTTTATTTTATTAAAAGAGTCTAGCGGCTTCGTTTTTTTCATGAATGCAATTATATATTATAGCACTATATTTTTCAATATATTCACAATGTGCGCACTTTGTCTTTTGTGCACATGCAGAATTTAGGGAGTCATAGGCGCGCTTTATATATGTCATGTATATGCAAAGCCATTATGATCACTGCTTTTGAGAAGCACTGGTAGTTCATAATAAAGCACTACACTAGAATTATTTGTTTTGGATATGTAGAATGGGATGGATGCGTTTAGTTGGTCTGCTCTGGGTTTCATATTTCTCTATGCTTGCCTCTCGTTTACAAGTGTTGTCCATGCGGTCTTCCAATAATCTCAGCTTCCTGAGATGACTAGCAAAAGGGTCTTTCTCCTCTTGTATCTCCTTGGATCTGGAACATTAGAATTATTGAAAATTAGTAAATGTTATTAGTTTTCCTTTGACTCGATCACTGCAATGGAAATAAGGTTAGTTTCTTTCTTGATGTAATAGCAATATATTATACTCACATTGATGCTTGATTCGACGTACTCATATTCGGAATGTCATCATAATCTTGTACAGGGCAGTTGTTCCATGGGTTTGAAATGCAGACATCCACCTCGTCAACGTCAGTCCTAGCAGGGTCTATGAGCTCTGGCGGTACCGGGATTGACTCTCGAACTCTGGAAAGAACAATGAGGGTTATTAATTTTTTCAAGAAATAAATGTGTGATGTGCTGGCCACTCGTCGTATTTTTAGTTTGTAATTACCTTTGTCTCATATGTCTTGACCAATACACGCTACAGGTCGAGTTGCAGATGAAGTATGATGTTATTCTATAATGCACTGCGGGTTTTGAACAAATCACCACATGAGTGCGACCGTTGCATAATTCTAAGTGATCTTCAATCTCATGTGCTGATCTAAACATATCCGTTGCATCTATGGTATCTGAATCGTGAAGCTCTTGTGTGTTCCGACCCCTAGATATATAAAAATGTATTGGAATTAGCCATCATTACTCGAATACATTTGTAGTACTTATAATAGTAGAAAGACGTGAATGTATTGTACTTACAATATATCTTTCTTGTAGACAGAGCAGTCTTCGGAACACGGATTCCTTGAAGGTATCTGATTATGGTAAGCAGGGTATATGCATGTAATCGTATGCATTCGTCCATTGCACGATTCTTTGTGAAAGTATGTATAATGATGCGAATCTTCAGCACACTCTCTCCTGTATTCGTTCATATCATCAAAAGCTTTGACGTTTGTTTTCAAGAATGCTTTTTCACGGCGGTTATATCGAATAAGTAGCTCTATATTGCAGACCTCAGGCTTATATAGTTGCTCACATAAAAAAAAAACATGTTTTCTTCAGTGTATACCTAAGGAATGGGAATGCATGTATCTGCCTGTTCTTAGCCTAGAGGGGCCGAGTGAGGATGTTTTTCTAACAGAAAGCTCTGAAGGGGAGAGCTAGGATGTTTTGTTCAAAATGTCGCCAGCCTTCTTTGTCGTCTGAAACTGGTCGGATCATGCTTCGCTTTTTGTAATAGGTAGTATGTTTCCGTTTTCCCTTGTGTTATATGTTAGCCAAGAGGTGAGCAGCCTTGCGCGGCTTTCTTTCATAGCGATTGTGATAAGTGTTTATGAAAATGTTTATTTATGCTCAATCCTCAAGTTATGTGATGAGTGCTTCGAGTTATAAATTATACTTCTCTGTTGAAGTTAGAGAATACTGCTGTGTCAGTTGTAGGCTGTCTAAGTGATTTCAAGCAATGTTAGCTGTTAGTTTTGGTATGGTATTTATTTTTTGAAGATGTCTATTTATGCATAATTGTCAAGTTATGTGGAGAGTACTTCAAGTTATAGCTTATACTTCAGTGTTAAAATTAGAGAATACTGCTGTGTCAGTTGTAGTCCGTCTAAGTGATTTCAAGCAATGTTAGCTGTTATTTTGGTATGGTATTTCATTTGAAGGTATTTATTTATGCATAATTGTCAAGGTACGTGATGCTTCAAGCTATAGTTTATACTACAGTGTTGAAATTAGAGAATACTTCTGAGTCAGTTGTAGGCTGTCTAAGTGATTTCAAGCCATGTTAGCTGTTGGTTTTACTATGGTATCCCCTTGTTGAAAATGTACAGTGTTGAAAATTAGAGAATACAGCTCAGTTAGTTGTAGGCAGTCTAAGTGATTTCAAATTGTGTTAGCTGTTGTTTTTACTTTCTCTACACGTGCTTTGTACATAGTGTATAGAGAAGGTATTGTATTCCACCCAAAATCGGATGCTGATTTTTCACTGGGAATATATATGTTTTTAGGGTCCCCTGTATCCAAAATAATCCATTTTAGAAAAAGATTCGTGTGTGTTTGCATGTCTGTGTGTTTGCGTGTGTTGGTGTGTATATGTGTGTGACTGGGCAGCATAGCTCAAAAACGCAAATTCGGTAAATTACCAAACTTGGTATTTAAGTTTAGTATCTTCCAGGTATGCGACCCGAAGATTTTTGAGAAAAGCCCTCCCAAACTACCCTTTACATGGAACGTTTTTTCGAAAAGTTTTATTTCTAAAAATGGTTCTAACGATTTTGATTAGAATATCGCATATTAAAGATATTTACCGGACAAATAAAATGTATAACTTGAATTTTCTGAGTATAATCTCTGAAGACCTTTTTTATTCTGAATAAATTGTTATAACTAGTAAACCATAAGAGATAGATAAAAGCTTACCACACAAAAATGTAGGGCACGTTAAAACACACGATTTATGTTAAATACATGATTTTTGTGGAGTGAACCCTTTTTTTCGATATAATCCTGGTTATTTGTTTCAGCTTTAAAACATTTACTTTTCTCTTACAGGAGAGTGACATAGCAGCCAACTTTTGACTATGACTATCACTTTAACCTATGGTACTCCCTTAGTTAGCTTCTACTTACAAGGAAGCAAGTATGAAGACTATTTCTACTAGTTTTTACTCGATTAGCATGAAGTAAAAAGACGTACAAGCTTTTTAACAATAATTTGTTTCAGAGAGGTATAGAAGGTCACGTGAATGGAACACACCATATTTTGGTATAGGTCTGACATTTGCGTAAATAAAAACATTTTATGTCTTGTGATAGTTACGAATAATGTTTGAATACACTGGGCGTATAATCCAAGTATGTAATTAGCATGTAGATGTAATTTCGTGAAGAATTTATATCACCCATTTCGCTACATCGTTGCAAATGGAGTTGTTATTTACATTTTTCAATTGAAGTAAAGGCATAATTGTAATTAAAATTTATTGAATTAACCGAGAATCTAATGCTCGTACTGAATAGGAGATGGTAAGGGTTGAGAAAAGTCTAATAGCCTTTTATTGTAACTTCAATTCTCAAAGCGTTATTGGCATTTTAACTGGCGTAATTGTAATTAAAATTTCTTAAATTAGCCAATGACAAATGGGTATGGGCTGATAAAGGAATAAGGAAAGTGTTACGGCGTTTTATTGTAGCTTCAATTCTCTAAGTGTTATTGACATTTTAATTTGCGTAATTGTAATTAAAGTTTCTCGAGTGTTGGATAGCTGGAATTCATTCTTGTACTGGATGAAGGGTGATAAATGAGCAAGAAAAGTCTCATAGTATTTTATTGTAATCTCAATTATTTAACCGTTAATAACATTTTAATTAGCGTAATTGTAATTCAAATTTCTTAAAATTAACCAATCATGTGTCTTGTACTTGTGCTGGGTATGGGCTGATAAAGGAATAAGAAAAGTGTTATGGCGTTTTATTGTAACCTCAATTCTTTAAGCGTTATTGTCATTTTAATTAGTGTAATTGTAATTAAAGTTTCTTGATTATTCGTGAAGTTAATTCTTGTACTGGATAGGGGATTATAAGGGAATAGAAACAGCTTTTATGTATAGCGAGTGTTATAATTGCATTCTACATTCAATCCTTTTTGAGGTTGTTTAATTATACATAGCAGTAAAGTCGCGTGGTTGCACCGCCGCTGAAAGTTCATTGTAGGTCTCCGTGTAAGAACCGGTATTAAGATTTATAATGTCTAGTGTTGGAATGATGTTGGCATTCTCAGTGTTCGAGAGGTCTCAGGTTGAATTCCCAGTTGAGGTGCCCTCTGCTCGTTGGAAACACAATCACTTCACCGCCAATTTGGTTTTGATATGATGAATTAGTAGGTCCCCCCCACACTGAAAGTTGATTGTAGGTCTCCGTGTAAGAACCGTTATTAAGATTTATAATGTCTAGTGTTGGAATGATGTTGGCATTCTCAGTGTTCGAGAGGTCTCAGGTTGAATTCCCAGTTGAGGTGCCCTCTGCTCGTTGGAAACACAATCACTTCACCGCCAATTTGGTTTTGATATGATGAATTAGTAGGTCCCCCCCCCACACTGAAAGTTGATTGTAGGTCTCCGGGTAAGAACCGTTATTAAGATTTATAATGTCTAGTGTTGGAATGATTGGCATTGTCAGTGTTCGAGAGGTCCCAGGTTCAATTCCCTGTTGGGTGCCCTCTGCTCGTTGGAAACACAATCACTTCGCCGCCATATTGGTTTTTGATGTGATAAGTTAGTATGTTTTATAAAAGCAATTCTCTCTCTTGCTATTTTTCATTTCATATGTTGGTATTGAATAATAAAACTTTTAACATGTTCAATCGTGTGAGTGTTATAATTCCTTGCAAAAATATTACCGCTAACGCATGTTCAATTGATATCTAATAATTTATATCAAATATTCCACTCAGTAATTTTATCGAGTTTTTTCGCCATGACAGTTGAACTATGTTTGTATATTCAGATTCTTTGTGAAAAGTTAGACTGATTTGTCATGCAAATGAGCCTTGTAGCTCTCGAATTGCCAGAGATAGAGAAATCATACGTGTTTTTAATTAAAAGAGACTATCGAATTGAAATCAAAATAATTTTGAATTTATGATTAGAGATTCAGATTCCTCGTGAAAAACTAGATCGATTTGATATGCAGATGAGCCTTGTAGCTCAAAAATTAGAAATTTGAGTGGGCGTGGTCAATCGATTAAATTGAATTTGATCTGTGAATGTGAAAGACGATTGTTCAAGTGATTAAGAACCCTGCAAGTAAAATCTTTTAGACAGGTGGTTTGGCAAAGGGGGAGGGGGTAGTAGCCGGCAGCACATACTTTGATTGACAGGTACATGGGGAAGCTTTTAGACTGTTGTCTTGGCAAAGAGGCAGCGCTGTGTGGGTGGTCTGTCGGCTGATGTTTATCTTAAGTGTTACATATGTACATGATGTTTACATGGGCGGCATCCTTTGAGTCCCGAAATCCCCCTTTAACCCCTACTAATTATAGTGCAAACGAGGTAGACGCAATGCATGATGGATCGCATTTCGCGTTAACAGACCATAATTATGCAGACGCATGTAGTTTGTGTAGAAATGCATGCAGGGGTTGGACGCACCGCAATGTGGCGGTAACCTGACACTGGTAGTGGCTAGGGGCTTTAGGGATGGCGCAGGGCACTCATGCTTTACCTACTCCCCGCTTTATCTTCATTAGCCAACATTTTTATATTCTCCTGGCACTTGGGAAAGTGCAACCCTGTCCCTTGCGACGTGCATTTCCTGAGCCAAGTTTGACGTTCACTTATACTAATATACAAAACAAGCCAAGTTAACAGTAGCTGTCGATCAGGCTTTACAGGCTAATTTTTGTCAGAGCGTAGACTTGCACAGCAGGAGCCAATAGAATGTGTACATTGTTGTCGTGTCTTTTGGAGATTGCTATTTCAGAGATTTCGACTGCCACTCTGGCGGTCATTTTCAGTATTCATCTTCTGTTGGTGAACTTATATTTTGTAAATTTGTTCATTTTTTGCACTTTATGAATGAAACCAATCTGTTGTTTGTTACAGCAGATAGTTTTGAAATGGAGTAGGCTACCTCTCGTTAAAATCAGTAGGCGTTGTGCGGGAACAACAGTTTCCAGCTCCATATATATAGGGTTTCTGTTCTCTCCCATTTTACAAATATTTAATACACAAGAAATACGGGGCATAATTTCAGGTATGTATTTCCCACATGTAGACAATCAAATTAGTTCATTATAACACGTGTCCGGAAATGCTTCATTTCCAGTTATGGCCTTCACAACATTGAAATTCACTGGAACGTTTTTCTTTCCGCAGGTTGTTGTCATTACAGAAGATGTTCAAAATGTCCACCTCCTGCTTGAATACAGACCTCACATCGATGTCTCATTGACCTGCGAAAACGATCCCAAACTCCAGGAGTATTGCGTATGTCCTCACAACTTGCCACAATTCGATTCCGAAGGGATTCCAAATCCGGCAGCGGAGATAAATAAACCAATGATTTTAAATGGCCCCACAAGTAGAAATCGAGAGGGTTCAGATCAGGTGAGCGTGGAGGCCAAGTAATTGGGCCACCTCCACCTATCCATCGATCAGGAAACCTTCGATCCAAGTACCGGCAAGCCGTAAGACTGAAGTGTGCAGGAGCGCCATCAAAGTAAAGTGAATGTGTTGATGATTGATTAGTGGAGTGTCTTCGAAAACGTCAGGTATGGTGTTTTCCAGGAAGTTTGTGTACGCCTGCCCCGTAAGTCTGTTTACAAGTACATGGGGTCCAACTAATCGATCACCAATGATACCGGCCCACATGTTGAGGGAGAACCGCACCTGGTGATGGGATACAACAGTTGCACGTGGGTTTTCATGCGACCATACATGCTGATTGTGGAAATTTGTTATGCCATCTCTTGTGAACTGTGCTTCATCTGTAAATAATACGACGGCAGAAAAGTTCGGATTTACACCACACTGCTGCAAGAACCACTGACAGAACCTAACTCGTGCAGGGTAATCTGCTGGTGACAGGGCCTGTACACGTTGCAAATGATAAGGATACAATTGATACTCGTTCAACAGTCTCCAGACAGTCGTATGAGGAACATTGACTTGCAACGCTAACCGTCGTGTGCTGGTAGAAGGAGTCCTGTCCACAGCCTCCAGAATCTCCTCCTGCACTTCTGGAGTTGTAGATCTTGGTCGTCCCCTTCCCAAACCAGGAGAGGTGAATGTTCCATACTCGCACAGACGGGAATGGAGACGTACAAATTTCTTCCGATCTGGGCTTTGTCGCTGTGGGTACCTCTCCTGGTACAAACGACGAGGCAGCGCAGCATTGCCGTCCGCCTTACCGTACATGAAGTGTATCTCTGCCAGCTCTTGATTTGGATACATGTCGCACAGTCTTAACGCCTAAAGAACACTGAATGTAACCTTCCTCAGAATGAACTATCAGAGCGCCCTCCTAATGTCTCCTTTGACGGCAAAGCCCTGCGGAAAGAAAAACGTTCCAGTGAATTCCAATGTTGTGAAGGCCATAACTCGGAAATGAAGCATTTCCGGACATGAACTATTTTGATTGTCTACAGGTGGGACTTTCAATGTTGTAAAGGCCATAACTCGGAAATGAAGCATTTCCGGACACATGTTATAATGAACTATTTTGATTGTCTTCATGTGGGAAATACATACCTGAAATTATGCCCCGTATTTTTTAAACATCCTGTATTTTTAGATTGCTGGGCAACGATTCAATACAATATATGTAAAATAAATTATTGAGATGAATAAACAATTGAATACTGTTTCATATTTAAGTATAAACATTCAGTGCAACTTGAAATTTCAAGGGGGTGGCTGAGGATAAAAGGGTGAAACCTTAAATGCAATTAAGACCAGTTTGAAACTCCCTCTAAATATCTAAGTTGATGTGTTTCTTGTTTAAATTAAATTAAATTAAATTGTTATTTGAAATGAAAACCCTGAGCTTACAGAAGTCCCTGTAGGCACTATCTAGGTAGCAGCACTGCTGCATGTGACCAACGAATTTACAGATTCTGTTTGTTATAACTGCATTTTAATATATAAAATGTATTGTTTTATATGTTATAATATATATTGTTATATTTTAATTTTATAATAATTGTTTTCTGATGCTATTTTTTACAAAACAGATGTTTTCAGATATTTTATTTATAAAGGAATAGTTAACTGTTCCGTAAACCTTGCACTTTTAGCGACGTGTTACAGTAGAGTTTTCTTATAACGCATCATAAGCGTAAGAATCTATTTAGTACAATCCCATGCTTCTTAAAGTTAATCCTCAGTAACGACAATGGCCTGTGAAGTTCTCTTCATTCGGGAGGAAGTTTGTATATTTGGTAAAACTTAAGGCAGAATCGCATTACCTTCTATTTATCTATAAACAGCAGAATTTATTTAAATTATTTTTTTTCTAGCATCAGATATTTCCGTAATGGCAGTTAATATTATTTGAATTATTTATTAATTTGTGATTTTGAAAGTGATATCGCTACTGGCTGATTCTAAAGATGTCATGGAAAGAAATTTTAGACATTTCGAATCGCTTTTAAACATGTGATTATGGGGTAGATTTGTTGTATTTCTCTTACATCTAGAACAAATTGTGCATTAAAGGTAGGTATGCAAATGTTTATCCGTTTAACAACATGAAGCATATCAAAAAGATCTGATCACATGACTTTCTTTACATTTCTTCAAAAAATATTATTAAACAGCTTATGCTTATTTACTTCATGCAAATCGAGAAAAAATTGGCAGAAAAAGTCTTATTACTTGTTTCCTTGTAAGTGGAAGAGAAATAAGGAAGTACCATTGTTTAAAGTGATAGTCAAAAGCTGGTTGTTATATGACTAAAGTTCCTTTGTTTGTATGGACAGGAGTTGATAAATACATGTGTGAGAAAAGTATAAGTTTTTCAAAGCTGAAACCAATAACAAGGAATATCTCAAAAACGATACTCCACGAAAAAAACGTATATAACATAAATTGTGTGTTTTAACGTGCTCTACATTTTTTGTTTGGTAAGTTTTAGTCAATCTCTTACGGTTTAGCAGCTATGCAAAATTCCATAAAATTCATCCAGAATAAAGTAGTCGTTAGAGGCTATTTCCAGAAAATTCAAGATATATATTGTATTTGTCAGGTAAATATCTTTAATATTCCATATTTTAATCAAAACTGTTAGAGCCATTTTAGAGAAAATCAAAATTTTTGAAAAAACTTCCATGTAAAGGGTTTTTCTTCAAAATCTTCGTGTCGCATCCTTGGAAGATACCAAAACTAAATACCAAGTTTGGTTTTTAACGGACTTTTTGTTTTTGAGCTATGCTGCCCACAGTCATACAGACAGACACATACGGACATGTTTCTAAAAATGCTTTTTTGGGTACAGGGGGTATCAAAACACGTATTTCTGGTGAAATCTCGATATCGAATTTTTGGGTGCATTACAATACCGTCTCTATACAATGTACGTAGTACGTGTAGAGAAAATAATAAGCTTTTGTAAGAAAAGTTATCCCTAATTGTATGTATACAATTTATAACGAGTGGAAAATGAAAATAATATTAATCATTTTAAATGTATTATTTATTATTGAAATATAATTTGAAGGTGGATTTAAATGTTTCTTCCCAGAAAAAACACCCACAACGTATACAGTGAAGAACTTCAATGCAGCAAATAGAGGAAACTATCAATAATAATGAAAAGTGAGCCGCATTTGGAGATTTGCTTGTGTTTAATTAACTGAAGGAGCTGCTACATTCAAGCTAGTGTATGTTTTACAATTCCTGAAACAAGAGGAAGCCTTTGGTATGCCGAGTGCTTCCAAAGGAAGGAAGGAACATGATGATTTGTAAGGCAGGAGAAGAGAATGCACCTGACTTTAACTGTGCTCTCGCGTGTCAGCAAATAACGCGGAGTATGTGTGTGGGGGCTGCAGTAACTCCTCGCGGATTTCATGCAAACTATGTGTGTGAGATACGATGGCATGTACAGATTATTCCTACCATCAACAACTCTGCATTCTTAAGTAGTTACAGCAGCTCTGTTTCACTTCTTGCCTTCCTTTGTATTTCCCCTCCTTCATTGTTGTATTTCACGTTATTTTGTCTTTCTTTTTTTCGTTACTTTGCTTTTAGAACTGGCACACCATTTTCTGATTTTATGAGTTTTATTAATTTTTGTACTAGTTTCCCTCATTTTTTTTTCAAACTGTCCATTACTTTTTCCCTTCACTTCCCCTGACAGACCAACATTTTCTGTTTTTATTACTTTTGTAAATTTTTATAATATTTTCCCTCATTTAAGGTTTTTTTTTCAAACTGTCCATTACCTTTTTCCTTTCACTTCCCCTGACACACCAACATTTTCTGATTTTACGAGTTTTATCAATTTTTGTGAAATTTTTCCTCATTTAAGTTTTATTTTTCTTCAAGCTGTCCATTTCTTTTTCCCCTCACAAGTTCGAAGTTTGTTTTTATTACCCCTATTGTTTCCCGTTTTTATTTTCCTCGCTCTGCATATCACTTTCCTTTTTACTACCTTTCCTTTCTTAATATGTGCAAATATAATATGTATTTTTCATTCCTATTACAAGAAGAATGACATTCCCGAGTTTAATATATTTGCAAACTTTTAGTCCAGATATCGAAACTTCATTACTTTTATGTAATGTTGTGCGCAAGCAACATACGATGTTGGCTTCGTACCGACTTGCACACCCTTCGATATTGCCGTACTAATTCATCCATGTAGCAGTGTTTATTGTTTCTCCATTAGACAATTTTAACAATGTGCAACAATATAAATATGTTACGCTCACTTTTCGTTGAAAAGGTATTCGCTTATAAGCCTAGAATATTCAATATCAAATTAATTTCAGCAGCCGAAATGTTGGAAAAGGTTCGTATCTTCTAATTCTTTGACGGTATGGGGATTGGTTAAAAAAATTGGTTACACTTAAGGATTCCTCACAGGTGATAATCACATCAATTCAGAGCAGACCATTCATTTATACAAGAACTTCTTCTGTTGTAAGCCAGAGATTTTCTCTGACCTCTTTCCGCCAAATCGTTTAAAATTTCCTCGTTTAGAGTTGTTTTTTTTTTTTTTTTTTTTTTTTTTTTTTATAGACGCTCTTTAATTGCTTTGGCTCTCAGCGTCCCATTCAATACTTAGCATATAAGAGCACTTAATTTTGCTCAAAGGCCTCTTTTTCAGGCTTGAGGTTCTTTTACGTGCCGTAAATCTACGACACGGGACCAACGGCTTTACTTCCCTTCTGAAGGAAGCCATTCTAAAGATTTTTACGCCCGAATAAAAATCCATCGTCCTCCGCCGGGTTTAAACCCGTGACTTATATGAAGTTAGCATGGTAACCATTACACCATTCGTCGTTTAGAATTGTTGGCGGTCTTTATGTCTATTTAAATTTTGCTAACCATCTATAAATTGTGGATTTGTTACCAACGGTGACGAGGAAATTTCTGTATAAGCTCAAACCGACAACTCACATGTGTCCTTCCATGGGCACGCCCTCGTTAGTACTCTTGAGAATTATAGGCGTAGAAGATGCCACTTGAGGTGACTAGGCGACAGTTCCACCAGAAGTTGAAGATGAGTCCTTATACAATCCTTTCAAGAAATATTTAATTCTAAATTACAGCAGAATCCAATAAATGCTTTTTGTAAATGCATAAAACCAGCGGTACAGAAGAACCTTTGTATTGGACCAGCAGTCATTGAGGAATAATATTGCTACCTCCTTTCACTCTCCTGCCTCAATCCCATCCATCAACCTGCAACCCCATTTTTTTTAATTCAACTTATTGGAATAATGTATTTTTACAAGTTAAAACATTATTACATACCAGTTGACAGGGTTTAAAACTTTCTTAAGCTATTTCTTTTTTCGAATGTAAGTTCTATAGTGGAAGTCTTGAAGCCACAAAATTACCTTTTCTGTTGGAGGCTTTAGTTGCGTTTCCTGGAGACATCTACTAACGTCGATGGGGAAACTTTCCCTTGAAAACTGATATGGAGTTTTATTTATGGTCGCTCTTTAACTGTGCCGGTCCTCATGGCCGAGCAGTTTAGTGCTTCGTTGCGCAGGGGATCGTGGGTTCAAGTCACGCCTTGGACATGGGAGTTTGTGAATGTGTACATGTTTGTGTATTTGTCATAAAATAAAAATCAATTAAACAAAGAAAACTTAGAGGAAAAGGAAAAAAAACAACAGAGGAAATAGGAATACGGCAAAAATTAAAAAAAAGGAAAAAAAAAGAAAGAAAAAAAACTGCTGTGGTTCTCATCGTCCTGTTCTATATTGGGCGTGAAAGACCGCTTAATTTTACTCAGAGGCCTCTTTATCAGGCTTGAGGTTCTTTTACCTACCGTAAATCTATGATACGGGATCAACGGTTTTATCTCCCTTCCGAAGGAAGCCCCGAAAAATTCCATTGTCCTCCGCCGGGATAGAACCCGCGACCTTGGGTATATGAGGCTGTCATGGTAACCACTACACCTCGGAGTGACCATTCCTTTGACCCAACTCCAGGGAGCAGTCACGAAACGCCTGGCTCGCTTATTTTCAGAGTAGTAAGCTAAATGCGAGTTTATGCTATAATATAACTGAGTAAACGTCCGTATTAAAACATATACAAGATATTTGTAGCGAAACAAGTAAGATTGTTTAAGTTAAGTCCTGGGAAGTTTCATGTAAAATGGAAGATGTAGCGGAATCAATCCGAAGGGAAGTAAAGCCGTTGGTCCCGTGTCGTAGATTGACGGCACGTAAAAGAACTACAAGCCTAAGAGCAAGATGAAGCGGTCTTTCAAGCCCATTTTGGAATGGGACGCTGAGAACCACAGTAGCTAAAGAGCGTCCTTAAATAATATGTCATTTATTTATTTAGCAGAATCAAAGTCTGTTCTGAGATATGCAGGCCTTTAAGCGTGGCCATTAGGCGAGAGTGAATGACCTAGATAGAATGCAAACTCCCATGCCCAAGGAGGGACTTGAACCCACGATTCCCTGCGCCAGCAACCAGCGCAACCATGGTAGCACTGCGCTAGGACACTGCCAGGAGGAAGTGCAGATCCGTTGTAAGAATGACTATTTCAAATTGCATTCAACTTTTCAACAATGTCTATTAGCATTAATACACGTCAATAATTATTATTTGTCTAACAGATTCATATCTACCCTTACAACAGTAGAAGAGTTTTCTCATTCCTCCTTTTGATTAAAATACAGTCAACTAAATATATTTACGTCACAAATACAATGTATATCTTCAGTTTTCAGTAAACAGCCCCTGAAGTCTTCTTCATTCTGAATGACTTTTGCATAATTGGTAAGTTTTCACCAGTGGATATAGATGTCAAAACACACACATATGTCCTTTACGTTTGTATTAGAAGTAAGATATTTCTTTTTGTTGGTTTCTAGTTTAAAACACCTTTTTCTACTTTTCTCAATTAGGAAGTCGTACGTGTTCCTTTTGTTTTACCCTGAACCATACAAAGAAGCGAAGTTCACTGACAATCGCATATTGACAGCTGTTAAAATTTTGATTCTAGTTTTAGCCTAGTGCCTTCCTTTATTTCCCTCCTACTTATAAATAACTAAGTAAGAAGTTGCTGAAGCTCATCTCGATTAGCATTGAGTAGAAAGAGGAATGACCTTCTTCTTTGATTTTCCATATAAAAGGCAGGGAAAGTCATGTGCATGAAGCATAAGACTTTTTGGTTTCTCTAGCATGCACAACGTACATAGTAGATACAGGAAGTATTGTATTCCACACAAAAATTCGATACCGAGATTTCATCGGAAATGCATGGTTTGAGGATCCCTGAATCCAGAAATATAACAAATAAATAAAATAAAAACATTTTTAGAAATGGTCAGGGTGTGTCTGTGTGTGCGAGCGTATGTTTGTATCCATGGACATCGTACTAACAAAATTATAAGACCGTTATATACAACATTTGACATTCAAGGTTAGTATTTTCTAAGGATGCGACGCAAAGATTTTCGAGAAAATTCGCCACCCCAAACTTTCCTTTAGATAGTAAATTCTATTAAATTTTGTTTTCATAAAAATGACTAACGATTTTGATTAAAATAACGTATATTATAGATATTTGCATGACAAATAAAGTGTATATCTTGAAGACCTCTGAAGACCTCTTCATTCTGGATGGATTTTACAAAACCGGTAAACCGGAAGAGATAGACTAAAATTTAATAAAATTTTATAGAGTTAACCTTTTCCGAGGCATTCCTTTTTATTGGTTTCAAATTTAGGCTGCTTAAACATTTCTCAAATGGGAGGTCATCTTTCGTTTCATCTCTCTTATATTTTACTCCTAGCCGTACGAAACAAACTGAATATCAATTATTGTTTCACATAGCAACCGCCGTTTTATAACATTTGACATTCGCTTTAGCCTAGCGTATTAGCATAATTATCATCTTCTTAGGAGGACGTAAAGAATAAGATAACTTCTGCTAATGTTTATCTCGACTAAGACGATTAGATAAAGAATCTTTTGCAGGAATAGTTTGTTGTTGTTGTTGTTGTTGTTTTTTTTTTTTTTTTTTTTTTTTTTTTTTTTTTTTTTTGTTTGAGAACAGTGGAGAAAGTCATGTGAATGGACCACATCAGAATGTTCAGAAACTTTTCCGCCATGTCTAGTAAAAGTTTTAATTATGAGCAGAAATGAAGTTGGGAACAATTATTGAAACGAAAGCTTGAAGGAAACATTTCATTTGATAGTAATGATTTGAATTGAAAATGTTCATTTTTGTTTTGTATCTTAATAAAGTAGAAATTTTCGTCTTTAAAACGATATTGTCAGGTATCTATCTGCATATTTAAGGCTTTAATTGGTTCATTCCTGCCCTGTTAGTTTTATATTTGAGCTTAATTTTAATTATTTCTCTTTATATCGTATTTTTGCCAACTTTTTACTTTCTCCATACGCACTAAGAAATTTGCAAGTCTATCTAAGCAAAATGAACCTGTACCACCATTGGACACCGATCGTATCATCTACAACCTTACCAATCTCCAGCTAGACGAACCTACCACCTCCGTTCTAGCTAAAGGGCTCAACTTCGCTCCCACGCCTAGGCAAATATCAGTGGCAGACACCATCAGTTCTATTGAAGCCGCCATTTGTCAACTTCCATCAGCAAGTGCAGAAGAAATACGCCGTGAGGTAGCAAGAGCTTACAAAAAGGCAACCCTACCTACTTCAAATATCAGCCGAGAAGAAAGTAAGGCCTTACATTCCCTTCGAAAAAACGACAACTTGGTTGTTTTACCAGCTGACAAAGGGAACGCCACGGTACTCCTCTCTTCCGTGCAATACCAAGAAAAGGTTCAACAACTGCTGGACGATCCTGCATACAAAACCATTAAAAAGGATCCTACCAACTCTGTAGAAAGACGCACCATCCAGCTAATTAAGAAATCCAGCCTTCCTCCTGATATTCAGAAGACGGTCTCGCCATCTGCCTCCATACCTCCCAGATTATATGGTCTCCCGAAGATAGATAAGCCTGGGATACCTCTAAGGCCCATAGTGGACGCTATTGGCAGCCCTACCTATCTCCTAGCTCGTCATCTGGCACATCTGCTGCAACCAATAGTAGGTAAGT
Organism: Hymenopus coronatus; assembly: GCA_030762935.1. NCBI lineage: Eukaryota > Metazoa > Arthropoda > Insecta > Mantodea > Hymenopodidae > Hymenopus > Hymenopus coronatus. The sequence goes on along the minus strand of CM060888.1, from coordinate 138,447,839 downwards.
GTGTACACCATGTGAAGAACTCTATACAATTCGCTGAAGTTCTTGACAGCATCAAAGTGAAGCCATCGGACCTGTTAGTTAGTTTCGATGTGGTATCTCTCTATACCAGAGTTCCCCTTGCGGAAACAATACAACTATTGTCAGAACACTTTCCACCTGGTATTACTGCACTGTTTAGTCACACACTTACTTCCACTTATTTTCTGTATGGCAACACCTACTACGAGCAGACAGACGGTGTTGCCATGGGCTCTCCTCTGTCACCAGCTATTGCCAACTTCTATGTGGAGTTTCTGGAGCATGAAATACTTAACACAGCCCCATTAAAACCTACACATTTTTACAGATATGTAGATGATACATTTGTAATTTGGCCGCATGGACTGCACACTCTTCCAGATTTTCTTGCACACCTAAATAGCCTCAGATCACAAATACAGTTCACAATGGAAGTTGAGAAAAATGCTTCCCTCCTCTTTCTGGACATACTGGTTACCAGAAAAGCGGACGGAAACTCTTGGTCATGCCGTCATGCCGTCTACCGAAAACCTACACACACGGATCTTTATCTCAACGCATTCTCAACACATTGGCACATAGAGCAGTTTCTATATCAGACCCAGATAATCTGCAAACGGAATTTCAACACCTAAAATTCACACTCCAACAAAATGGATATTCAGCCAAGGACATCACATCAGCGCTGAAAAGAGCCGGACGAAAAAGAAACCCCAGCAAGAACACTCAACAAAAAGACAAGCCAGCCGCCATAGCCTATATACCGTTTACCGGCAATTTTTCGGGAAAGATTAGTAGACTACTCTACAAATATAATGTCAAAACCATCCATAAGCCGCCACCTAAAATCAAAAATTTGGTCAGGCCAGTTAAAAATAATTTAGCTCTCAGAGTACCTGGTGTCTACCACATTCCTTGCGAATGCAGCGCAGCGTACATTGGCCAAACAGGACGCACTATTGCCACACGCGTTTCTGAACACCAAAGATCAATAAGGCTTATGCAACCCGAAAAATCTGGACTGGCTGAACACTGTATAGAACAAAGCCACAGAGTTAACTTTACCAACATCAAGATAGTGGCAAAGCGTTCGAAATACTGGGAAAGGAGAGTAAAAGAAGCTTTAGCCATCTCATCTGAAACAAATAATCTAAATCGCGATTCTGGCCTACAATTAAGTTCAGCTTGGACACCAATGTTAAAGAGCCTTAATACCTCTACCTGCAGTCTTCCAAGACTTATTTTCTAGCAGGTGCGTGCTCAAACACAAAACATTAGCCGAATAACTGCAGGTCCGCGTGTGTGTGGCCCTCCTGGAGAGAGCGCCGAGATGACGAAGAAAGGTCGCCGTCATAAGAAGAGCACCGCCGCAACCTCACCGTCATCCACACCTGAACCGGGTGAGTCGCCGCCGCCATCACAGAGGAATGGCAGCGCTTTTTGGACGGTTTCCCCGGCTTTAGCTCCTGCTCTTGCCGGGCAACCGCCAAAGCAAACGCCGGTCGCCGCTGTTTTAAGCACCCGGCAACTGCTGCCGCAGTTGCCGGCCTCAGCGCCGCCTTCACTACCGACCACCGCCGCATTCACAAAACCCAAAAGGACTCCGACGCCGACGCTGCCTTCGGCAGCAATTCCAGCTCCTGCTCCAACTGCATCATCACAGACATCGCAGCACGCTCTGGCAACTAGTGGAAGTGACGGACTACTGCCAACCACCGCCGCTCTGACCGAGCCTTGTACAACTCAGCCGCCGCAGCCCAACCAAGCTGTAACTCCTGTGAGGCACAGCGCGGTGATCCGGGGAGTTCCGCTGGACTTCCCCCTACGCTTCAACACCGCAGCAGCTCGCCACCAGTGGCCCTCAGTGAGACGGGCCTCCCGCATCACTAGCTCGAGGGGTCCAACACCATTGGTGCGCCTCGAAATGGCCGACGCAGTAGACTACACTGCAGCCTTGACAGACGGTCTGCTCATCTGTGGGCGCCGCCACACAGTTGAGGCTAGCAGAGGTAGTCGCCAGCTCCCATGTCGCCGCTGCTGTGCATTCGGCCACACCGCCGATGCTTGCAGTGCTGCACCGCGCTGCCACTACTGTGGCTCCCGCAGCCTCACCGCCGAGTGCACAGCCCATGATCTTCGTCGCCGCCGCAGGTACTGCGCGACGTGTGATGGCTTCGGCCATTTCACGGGCCAAGCGCAGTGCCCACTCCATCCAAATAGACGCCTACCACCACACCCATGCTCAGTCAACACCGCATCACCTCCATCAGCCACTACAAGTTCACCGGCCATCACCAAAACTCCACCGCAACCAGCAACAGCAGCACCATCAGACAGCTCCATGAAGGATGCCGTGCAGGACCTTCATTCCGAGGTCCTGCACATCAGCGCCCGATTGGCGCTATTAGAGGAGGCGCTGACTGCCATCACCGCCGCCATCGCCGAGACACAATCTACTACACCACGCAGACTACACGACATAGAGGCCGGAATCCAGGACCTACAGCAGATGACCACCACAACAGCAAATTCACTAAAGACCTTCACCACCTACGCAGCAGCTTCTCAAAAAACCCTGGACGAAGGCCTCTCTCGACTGACAACCACGCTAAACTCCAAACTTCTGACCGACACACCTGACACCAAAGACAGCACACAGACGCACAAACAGACTACAGACATCAACATCCAGACTGCACTGACTTTTTCCCCCTTCATTACTCCAACACTCACAGAACTCCTCACACCACTTGAACACAGGACTCCACCACAAAACGACGACTTGGACCAACCAGACGACAATTTCCCTCCCTTAAGCCACACACACAAAGACAAGCCATTAAGATCAAAAAAGAAAAATAGTAACAAATAAAGATAACACCCACAACTCCCATCAGACCTTCCTTAACTCCCCGGGTGGCAGCCAGGGCCTCGGTCATGACTGTCACCCGGAACAACCGATACCTTCTGCTGAGCCGCCAATTCGGCCAGCAGCAACCGCCGCACTAACGAGGGTGCTCTGCGGAACCTCCCTATCCCGACTTATCTCCTTCGAACCCGATACTTCCTTCCAAATCCCGCACTTCACCTAATGGCGAGATAAGCCATTCTTTCTACCTTCCAACTCTCTCTCTCTGTCTCCCCTTTCAAAAAAAAAAATGCAGGTCCGCCTGGAGCTTGCAGACGCAGCTGACTACACGGCAGCCCTGACTGACGGCTTGCTCATTTATGGGCGCCGTCACATAGTTGAGGCTAGCAGAGTTAGTCGCCAGCTCCCCTGTCGCCGCTGCTGTGCATTCGGCCACACCGCTGAAGCTTGCAGTGCTGCACCGCGCTGCCACTATTGTGGCTGCCGCAGCCTCACTGCCGAATGCACAGCCCATGACCTTCGTCACCGCCGCAGGTACTGTGCGACGTGTGATGGCTTCGGCTATTATACGGGGCAAGCGCAGTGCCCGCTCCACCCAAACAGACGCCGACCACCACATCCAAGACCAGTCACCGCCGCTTCACCTCCAGCAGAGATTACTAGTTCATCACTAGCCATCATCAACACTCCACCTCACCAGCACCAGCAGCAACTGACAATGCCATTAAGGACGCCGTGCAGGACCTTCATTCCGAGGTCCTGCACATCAGCACATTACTAAAGGAGGCGCTGTCGGCCGTCACAACCGCTATTGCCGAGACACACGCCACCCTACTCCGGAGAATACACAGTATTGAGGCCGGAGTCCAAGACCTCCAACAGACAACCGTTGCCACCGCAACCGCACTAAGGACCTTCGCCGCCAGCTGCACCACACAACTGAATGCAGTTTGCACACAAACATCACAAGACGACGGCATCATCAGACGGACTACAGCAGTAAACCACAGACTACTGACCGGCAATACTGACGCCAGCAAAAACCCACGAACTAGCAGACGGACCACGGACACTATCTCACAGACTGCACTGACCTTTTCGCCCTTCATTTCCCCATCACTTACTGATTTACTCACTCCACTTCATCACAGCACTTCACAACAACCAACCAACGACCTGGACCGACTCAACGAAAACTTCCCTCCCCTATAAGCCACAAAAAATAGCACACCAACACCAAAACCTTTATTAAGGAAAACTAAATAAACTGAAATTAAAGACACCTTGTATTCCTATCAAACCTTCCTTTACTCCCCGGGTGGCAGCCAGAGCCTCGGTCATGACTGTCACCCGGAACTACCGCTACCTTCTGCTGAGCCGCCAATTCGGCCAGCAGCAACCGCCGCACTAACGAGGGTGCTCAGCGGAACCTCCCCATCCCGACTTATCTCCTTCGAACCCGATACTTCCTTCCCAATCCCGCACTTCACCTAATGGCGAGATAAGCCATTCTTTCTACCTTCCAACTCTCTCTCTCTGTCTCCCCTTTCCAAAAAAAAAAAAAAAAAAAAAAAAAAAAAAAGGCTTTGGTGGTGGTGGCACTGGTGAAAGAGGTCGCCGCAGATCATCAGCATGGCCAAGAAGAAACGTCGAAACCAAACCACCTCAAACACCGCCGAAGCCAAAGCCGAGCACCAACCGGCCTTCTCGGCTGAGAGCATTGCCACCCTTCTTCCTCCAGCCGCCGCAGAATGCCGGCAGATGCAGCCGCACCTGCCGGCCAGCCAATCATCCACCGCCGAAGAAGCCCGGCAAATGCCGTCTTCTACACCCAACACCACCTCAGGACCAGAGCTTCCAGCCAACACCAACGCACCTTCCAACGCAGCACCGACGCCTCCACAGCATCTGCCGCCACCATCGCTTCTCATCGAGAGGTACAGTGCTGTGATTAGGGGCGTCCCGCGAGACCTATCCACTAGACTCATCACCGCCGCAGCTCGCCAGAGATGGCCCTCAGTAATGAGGGCCTCAAGGATTATGTCCGCCAGAGGGATGTCCCCTTTAGTACGGATTGTATTCGCCGTGGCCGGGGATCTCAATGCTGGCTTGCGCGAGGGCCTGCCCATGTTTGGGTTGCGCCTAAGCATCGAGGCTAGCCGAGAACCCCGACCGACACCTTGCCGCCGCTGCTGCGCATTCGGCCACACCGCCGACACCTGCGCCGAGCCCCCACGGTGCCACTACTGTGGGGCGCCGAGATTGACAGCCGAATGCGCAGCTCACGACCTAAGATCTCGACGCCGGTGATGCGCCACCTGTGATGGCCCTGGTCATTTCACAGGACAGGCGCAGTGCCCCTATTACCCACGCAGTCGCCGCCACCTAACACCAGCCTCTGCCGCCACACCCATAGACAAAAAGGTGAGGACCTCAACAACCACCACCTCGACGCAGACGGAAGACTCCAACATCACCCATCACCTGCCTGCCGCCACTAACACTCCACAGGCAGCAGCGCCATCCGACAGCTCCGTTAAAGACGCCGTGCAGGACCTGCACTCAGAGATCCTGCTCATTAGCGGCCGGCTGAATACGCTGGAAGAAGCCCTGACTACCATCACTGCAGCAATCTCAGACACCCACACCACTTCTACAGCCAACCTTCAAGACACAGATGCCATAGCCCAGAAACAAACAAAGGTCACGTCTGAGTTCCTCTTGGAGCTGGACGTCCTCTACACCCTGCTACAGGAAATCCACGACGTCAACGCCAGGATCTTGGAGGCCAACCAGGACCTTTATGTTCAAACTGCAAAATTACCAATACGCCTTACACTTCTGGAAGACCTGCTCAAAGGAAACCGAAACGACATCAAAAAGTGCTAAACTGCAGTTCTTGACAGCCAAGAACTGACAGTCAACAATGTAGCCGAGCAATTACAGGCAGTAACCAACAGATTCTTCAGGACCTTACCACCAAAAACTCATGCCCTTACACACACACCCGTAACACCAGACATCAGTACTGAAAGCACACCAAGACTCCCTAGCGCTGTACTCAGGGCCCACGGGACATGTTTACAGACTAGACAAGCCATTCCTTGTTGCAGCCCTCATGCTGCAGCAACATCAACTTCACCACTAATCACGGAGGTGCTATCGCGGAACTCCATCATTCCCCATTCACTCTTCCTTTCCTATCTCACTTTCCCTTGCATTATTCCCTCCTAATCTTCACCCAATGGCGAGATAAGCCATTCTTTCAACCTTCCAACTCTCTCTCTGTCTCCCCTTTCCAAAAAAAAAAAAAAAAAAAAGAGACTTTGGTCGACTTCGGAGACTACTACTCTTGACACACGATGGTGAAGAAGAGACAGCGCCGAACCGCCGCTGCTACGGTAGCACACATCACTACTCCCCCGGCAGTCGCCGAGGATGCAGTACCTCCGTCTCCGCCGACTGAGGCAAACTTCCTTTCGCCGCCAGTCGCCAGCGCAGCCTCGCCGCAACTGCCACCGCAGTTGCCGCTGCCTGCAACAGCATCTCCGCCGAGCTCCACACCGCCGCCCAGGTTCAGTGCCGTGGTACGGGGGGTCCCTCGGGACCGTTTCACCCGGCATCTGCTCACCGCCGCGCAGTCGCGGTGGCCTTCATGCTTGAGGGCCACCCGCATTTTCTGCAACCGGGGGCCAACTCCGTTGGTAAGAGTGGAGCTTCAGGACCCGGCTGACCTTGAAGCTTCTTTGACATCAGGGTTGCCCTTATTAGGGCGGCTTCTGCCAGTCGAAGTAAGCAGAGAGGAACGCCACCGGCCCTGCCACCACTGCTGCACCTTCGGGCACAGCCAAGGCTCCTGCACTTCAGCGCCGCGGTGCCATTACTGTGGGACCAGCGTCTTGACGACACAGTGCACTGGGCATGATCTCCGCCGCCGTCGCCGGTTCTGTGCCACCTGCCGTGGCACAGGACACTTTACTGGCCAGGCCCAGTGCCCCCTTTACCCGAGGGACGGGCGCACCACTCCGCAGCCAGTACGATCACCGCAGACCCAACACACAGACGCCACACCACCTCCAGCTTCTATTGACACAGCGACGCGGGATGCCATTCAGGACCTTCATGCGGAGATCCTGAATATCGGCGCTCGCTTAGCTGCGTTAGAAGATGCCTTCACCAGCGTCATCTCCAGGAAGCTGCTGGACCTGCAAGCTGCCACCACCGCCGCCATCTCCACTCTGCAGTCCTCCACCACTGAGCTGTCCAACCGGATAGCCAGTGTCCAAGTGCAGCTACAGCAGGACCACCCAAATCAGCAGCACCATTCCGCCGACCAGTTTCCATACAACAACCCGCTATACACAACTCCAATTTTATACAGATCCCAGCAAGGACGACGATTCCGAAAACACCAGAAGATCCACTCAGAACACTGAGTAAATTCACCGTAAATCACCATTAATCTTCACCAACCACTTCTCCAGAGGGGCACTCAGGGTGCAAGTCATGTGTGTCCACTGGCTAAATTCACTATCACTCGCTGTTACTGCCACTGGCAGGCAGCAATCACTATCACCAGAAATGCGCAGGTGCTTAATGCGGTACTGCACCAGAGAGGCATGGGCCTCCTACTTCCGGTGGGGATTTTTTGTGAGTAGTGCCACCCTGGTTCGAGTCCAGGGTGGGGAGTCTCACACTCCCAGGCTTGCCTGGGGTTAGGGCGTTAGTTGCCTTTTCCCCCCATCATCAATAAAAAAAAAAAAAAAGGCTAGCAGGGAGATCTACGAAGGCGGGCGGAGATCCTAGGGTCAACGCCGATAGGCAGCTGCGCTCCGCTTTTACAGAACCGGCGCACTCCGCTCTAAACCGACCCGGCGAGCGAGCGCTCATCGCCCGGCATCCTCTCCGAGACAGCTCTGGCGTTCTACGAAGTAGCTCAGGCTGGGCTAGTAGTTCTACAAAAACAGTATAGCAGGGTAGAGAAACAAGGCCGCAGCCAACAGTCTCACGACTGGTACCAAGGCGCCCCACGGGCAGGTCCTCTGTTTCTTGGGCTTTTCAGCGCCCTCTAGCTGCTCTATCTCTTCTCCTATCTCTATTTTCATCTATCTGTCTAGTTTTTAAGTTTCCCCTAGTTTTAAGTTAGGTGCTGCTAGCTGTATCCAAAAGAGAGCAGTGACTGTAACAAGTAACTGTGGTACAGCAGCAGAGGTTCTAGGCTTTCTTTATCTTCTCACTTCATTTCTTCTTAGCTAGCTTCCATTTAACTTCCATACACAAATAGCCACTGGAATATTTGATGATGGTACGTCCAGGTACATCCACGACTGTTCGACTTTCCCCATCATAACTGTCCAATACCAAAAGGCCCATAGTGACTAAGGCTCTGAAAATGACAAAGCACAAACCATCAGCACCTTCATCACCACCTTCACAGCACACCTCACGCCCACGCACGCGCGCGCGCACTCTGCGTAGTAACACTCCTGAGGTGGAAATATTGAATGCACCATCTACACGTAACACCAGACGCTCTCTCATACCCACACCACCTCAGAGGCGCAATAGCGATCAATCATTGTACACACACTACCACACCTACACAAACATCACCGTCACACACACTGACACATACACGCACACACCAACACACCCCCACACACACCAACAGACGACCAGACTAGTACACTCACACCCACTCAGACTCCTACTTACATTCAGACTGCTACACACCCTCAGACTCCTACACACACTCAGACTGCTACACACTCTCAGACTCCTACACTCACACACACTCAGACTCCTACACACACAAAGACTGCTACACACACTCAGACTCCTACACACACTCAGACTGCTACACACACTCAGACTGCTACACACACTCAGACTCCTACACTCACACACACTCAGACTCCTACTTACATTCAGACTGCTACACACCCTCAGACTCCTACACACACTCAGACTGCTACACACTCTCAGACTCCTACACTCACACACACTCAGACTCCTACACACACAAAGACTGCTACACACACTCAGACTGCTACACACACTCAGACTCCTACGCATACTCAGACTCCTACACACACTCAGACACCCACTCACAATCACACACCCATCCACACTCAGACAGTCACACACACCAACACACCCACTCAGGCATCACCACCACACTCTCCAACACACACACACTCTCACTAACGCAAGCGAACACAGCACACATATCACACCCATCTCACTTCATGAGGTGGACCTCATCGACCTGTCAGACATAAGACCTTCACCTACTCCAAATACACACTCACCGTTACCTGAGAGCTACGCACAGGCGCGCAGGCAAAATGCAACACACACAAACACTTTCACGGAGTTTAGGTCCGATCTGGCACCTAACTTCGTGAAAAACAGCCAGACAACTCACATACACACTCTCTCACTCAAATTTGATAGAACACACAAACCTCTACTCAAGTACACCATACGCATCGCGCCACGATCCGGAGACTATGCGGTGAAGCTGTTTTGCAAGAGGGACTACAATGCTTTTGTAGATCACCTCAAGCAGGAACGCATACAGTTCCACCTCATGCCCGAACCTTCACTTAGGACCATTAGATTTGTTATAAAAGGGCTGTATGCGGAGGTCTCCGGTGAACACATAAAGCAGGAACTGGCAACCCACAACCTTGAGGTCCTTAGGGCTGTGCGAATGCACAGAAGGAATAGGTTTAGAGCCCCTCTCCCCATGTTCCTTGTGGAACTGGCGGACACACCTGAAAACAGAAAGATAGTGGGCCTCAAGTATGAAGCTCACTTTAGGGTCAGGATTGAAGAATACAAGACGTTCCAGCGCCCAAACAATGTAAAAAATGCCAAAGGCTGTACCATACACATTTAGAATGCCAGGCCCCCCAAGACACATGCGCCAAATGTAAAGGCCCCCACCCCTCTTACTCTTGTAGAGTTCCCCCAGGGGAACGACAGTGCGCGCTGTGTAATGGTACGGGACATGGGGCAACATGGCGCGGTTGCCCGAAGTACCTAGCGCACTGAACTCAAGGCCAAGGGAGCAGACATCTAGGGCCCCCCGACCACAACCTGTAGAACAGCAACAGAATACCATGGCTGCTCCTACTAACACCGAGGGGCAGTGGTACACTCAGGACCGTCGAGGCAGAAACCGGCCAGTCCCCGAACCCTGCCCCTCGAGAGCGGATGGAGACCGGGTCACGACCAGTCTGCCACCAGCACAACATGAGCGCGCCCCTAACGTGACACAACACAAACATCAACATACACAGGCTAACACACAAACACGTACACACAAACCACCACCACCGTTGGGAGATTCAGTCTTCTGCCCAACAGCGCTCACCACCCGGGAAACATTTGAAAATGGAATGGCCTTGAGGGAGCTCCTAAGTAAGCTAGATTGCTCCTCAACGATAGCTTACAACAAGTTTAAAATACATAGCAAATGGCTCCTGGAACTAATTACAGATGACCGCGCAGACCCAATGTACCTGTTCAATTACCTCACCAGATATCTCCTAGTATTGCGGAAACATATCATGGCTAGTACAACAGTAGTAAACATAATATACTGGAACTGCAACAACCTCCGACGAAAACGCAAAGAACTAGCAGATTGCCTAGTCAGGAACTCCATTCAGATTGCACTGCTTGACGAGACCCACTTAGGACCAGAAGACTGCTTCACGGTACCAGGTTACAAAATCTACAGAAATGATAGAAATCGTAGAGGCGGAGGTACCGCTGTGGCCATCCAAAATTCGATAACGCACCATCAAAAACACGTGCCTCAACTAAACCGTCTGGAAGCAACGGCAGTAAATGTGCAATTGCACAACGACGCAGTAACAGTTGTAGTAGTTTACAATCCTCCAGGCGATATCGACGTAGAGGATGTATACAAAATTATGCGCCTTGACCGTAAGGTGATTGCTGCAGGTGACTTAAACTCGAAACATCACCTTTGGAACTGCAGAGCTACAAACACTTCCGGCACCAAACTGCTAACGTACGTTAACAGGTCAAACGTCCTACTAACAGGACCAAACGAACCCACGTATATACCCAGACAGGTCAACCAAAAGCCAGATATTCTAGATATTGCCATACTTAAAGATATGCCATATGACACAGAAACAACGGTTATAAACGATCTCACTTCAGATCACCTTCCAGTACTAATGGAGATCGCAGCGCCTCTAGCGTTCAAACCAGAGCCAGCCAGACGCAATTATAACCAAACAAACTGGCCAGAATTTGAGGCGCAAATAGAAAGCGAACTTGGTCAAAGGGAGGTTAATGTCAACTCCCACGAAACACAAGACCAAGCGGTTGACACAATAACAGAAGCTATCCACCACGCAACAGAAAGACATGTGCCAATAATACGGCCAAGCAATTACGCGACGACACAATTCCCTCTGGCAGTAAGACGGGCGATACAAGACCGCAACAGAGCCAGACGTCAGTGGCAACGCACACACAACATCATACACAAAAATGAATATGAAAATCTCAGAATTGCTGCCAGCACGCATATAACAGAACACATACGAGACCAATGGAACGCCACGCTGGACACTATAGATCCACAAACGCGAAAAGTGTGGCGAATAGCGAAATGCCTAACGCGTGCACGATTCAACATCCCGCCCCTGCATTCCGGCGGCCGCATAGCGGAAACAGATGAACAAAAAGCCGAAGCCTTCGCAGATACGTTAGAAGAAACATTCCAACCGAATGCTGACCCGTGCGATATAAATTTTGCAGCAGCAACGTAAGATCAAATTGCTGAAATTTGCAACACTGCAACTCACAACAAAATGAGAAAAACTAGTGTCGGTGAAATTAAATGGCTGATCATGCATCTGCCCAATAGAAAAGCACCGGGCCCGGATGCGATTCCCAATCTGGTGCTCAAACATCTTCCACCAAGCGCACTAAAATTACTAGCGGACATATTTAACCATGCCCTCCAGAATGGAAAATTACCAACACGCTGGAAGGAAGCACAAATTTTGATGTTCCCTAAACAACATAAAGACCCCTCAATTCCAACGAATCATAGGCCAAGTAGCCTTCTTAACACTTTGAGTAAACTCCTGGAAAAGGTCATTCTGAAACATCTAAAACTCATTCCTATTCAAAAATAACATCCTAATCAGTGAACAGTTTGGTTTTCGGGCTAATCATTCGACAACGCTGCAACTACTCAGAATAACAGAGAAAATAACTGCAGGGTTTAATACCAAGCGGCGATCCACGGGCGTAGTCCTATTGGACATAGAACGCGCCTTCGACAAAGTTTGGCATGCAGGTCTGCTTAGAAAGCTAATAAACATAGGCGTGCAAGACTCGATTATCACATTAATCAAAGATTATCTTAGCGGATGGAGTTTTCGCATCTCCGTAGGTGAAAGTAAATCTACTGCTCGCCCAATTGGCGCTGGAGTATCCCAAGGAAGTTTTCTGGGGCCCACGCTGTTAACATCTACATCAACGACCTTCCCCAATTGGTCAGAGTAGATAAATACATATATGCTGACGACACAGCTTTAGCGACACAATCAACCCAGCCGCGCATCATACATCTAAGGCTACAGAATGCACAACACTATGGAGCCGTGGTTCACTAAATGGCGGGTTAAACTCAATTCAAGAAAATGCCAAGCCATCATTTTTAGCCGAAGAAACCTGCATAGACACAGGAGGTGAATCCTCCCACCCCTCACCTACAGACAAGAACCAATAGGGTGAGAGACAAATGTCACATACCTAGGCGTTAAGATGGATGAATATCTTAGCTGGAAACACCATATAAACTCAGTTAGAGCAAAGGCCAATGGCCAACTTAACAGACTCTACCCACTCATAAATCTTAATAGCAGCCTTAAACTACAGATGGGACTTACGCTATACAAGACGCTAATCCGTCCCATCCTAACTTACGCTGCCCCCGTATGGGGATATGCGGCACAAACACACATAAAGCGCCTCCAAACAATGCAAAACAGAATACTGCGAATAATTGCCAACTCCCCGAAGAAGCTCCTGCGCATGAAATGCATGAAGAGCTGAAAATGCTGACAATCGAGCAATTCATCAAACACCTAGCATACAACCTATACGCGAAAAAGAACAAAAACTACAACGATCACATTAGGATGCTAGGAGAATACGAAACGGCGCACGACAAGCACCTCCGCCCTCTGTCACTATTCGACCACACTATTGGCATTGGCGAACCAGAAATTGCTATAGAAGACTACTTAAACACATTAATGCACTAGCCATGATGCGAGAACGCAGGAACTCATAGGCACACATCACTCACGCACACATACACATTACAATATTCAGCTGCCCTCACAAGTCCTTGTGTTACACAACCAAGGCGGCCCCGGGGGTTGAGGGCCCCCCCCGCAAGTGGCATAGGCTCGCTCCTGCATTAAGGCAGATAGCCCGCCATGTGTGCACTATATACAACCCTGCTACACACCGGTTAACGAGATGGTAACAATTGACGGAGCCGACAGGCGGAAATCCTTATACATATATAGTAATAGATAATAGCAATATTACTTACATGAAGCCAAAATGAAGCCGCTAGGCGGATACTTACACAAATACTCCTCAACTTACTAGAGATAAACAAACATTATTAATTAAGCATAGATACTAAGAAACTTCAAACGAAGCTTCGGCGGATGTTATATACACCCTTAATACTTGTAAATAAATACACATATATGTAATCGTAAGGCTAACATAGCACGACTGCAAGATGCAACTTTGGATGCATCATTGCATGAACACTCCAACATATAGACACCCCAAATTCAACTAAGCACAATTTATGAAGCCAATAGGCAAAAGTATAACACTTACTAAGGCTAACTCTTACTTTAAGTTAACTAATTACTGACGAGGCCCGCAGGCTGTTACACATAAAATACCACCATCTACTACAAAACCTATATCACCACCAACTCCCCCCAGGGTGCACTCAGGGCGCAAGCCATGTGTGTACCCTGGCACTTCAGTCTTTCACTCGCTGTTACTGCCACTGGCACGCAGCATCCATTCATCACAACAAATGCGCAGGTGCTTAATGCGGTACTGCACAAGCGAGGCAGGGGCCTCCTACTTCCGGTGGGGGTTTTTCGTGGGTAGTGCCGCCCTGGTTCGAGTCCAGGGCGGGGAGTCTCACACTCCCAGGCTTGCCTGGAGTTAGGGCGTCAGTAGCCTTTTCCCCCACCACTAATAAAAAAAAAAAAAAAAGGCTAGCAGAGGTAGTCGCCGCTGCTGTGCATTCGGCCACACCGCCGATGCTTGCAGTGCTGCTCCGCGCTGCTACTACTGTGGCTACCGCAGCCTCACTGCCGAATGCACAGCCCATGATCTTCGTCGCCGCCGCAGGTACTGCGCGACGTGTGATGGCTTCGGCCATTTCACGGGGCAAGCGGAGTGCCCGCTCCACCTAAGCAGACGCCGACCACCACACCCAAGCCCAGTCAACGCCGCATCACCTCCAGCAGCCACTACAAGTTCACCAGCCATCACCAACACTCCACCGCAACCAGCAACAGCAGCGCCACCGACAGCTCCATGAAGGATGCCGTGCAGGACCTTCATTCCGAGGTCCTGCACATCAGCGCCCGATTGGCTCTATTGGAGGAGGCGCTGACTGACATCACCGCCGCCATCGCCGAGACACAAAGTACAACACCACGCAGACTACACGACATTGAGGCCGGAATCCAGGACCTACAGCAGATGACCACCGCAACAGCAAATGCACTAAGGACCTTCACCACCAACTACAGTTCACAACTCAACGCAGCAGCCATTCAAAAATCCCTGGACGAAGGCCTCTCTAGACTGACCACCACACTAAACACCAAACTTCTGACCGGCACAGCTGACACCAAACACAGCATACACACCCACAAACAGACTACAGACATCAACATCCAGACTGCACTTACATTCTCCCTAACACTTACAGAACTTCTTACGCCACTTGACCACAGGACTCCACCACAGACCAACGACCTGGACCAACCAGACGAAAATTTCCCTCCCTTAGGACACTCACACAATGACAAGCCTTTATCAAGCTCAAAAAAGAAAAACACAAAATAGTAAAAAATAAAGAAACACCCACAACTCCCTTCAGACCTTCCTTAACTCCCCGGGTGGCAGACAGGGCCTCGGTTACGTCTGTCACCCGGAACCTTCTTTCCACTTCTGCTGAGCTGCCGCTTAGTTCGGTCGGCAGTAAACTCCCGCACTATCGAGGGTGCTCAGCGGAACCTCACCATCCCGGAACATCTCCTTTGAACCCGTAATATCCTTCCCATTCCCGCACTTCACCTAATGGCGAAATAAGCCATTCTTTCTACCTTCCAACTCTCTCTCTCTCTCTCTCTCTCTCTCTCTGTCTCCCCTTTCCAAAAAAAAAAAAAAAAAAAAGCCATAATATCACGCGAACCAATCAGATGTTAGCTTCAATCCAGCTCTTATAAATACCAGTCTCCGCTAGCTCAAACCATCAGTTCACCCTGAAGACGAGGAAGATGCACTTCTTCGAAACGTTGGTGTCAAGCCAAGTTTTCACCTGGCTAGAAGCCCGAGAAGATTTTGAATAAATTGTGTGTTTTAAAGTGCTCTACATTTTTTGTGTAGTAAGTTTTTGTCCATCTCTTACGGTTTAGCAGTCATTCAAAATTTAGTAAAATTCATCCAGAATAAACTACTCTTCAGAGGCTATTCCCAGAAAATTCAAGATATTACATTTCATTTGTCACGTAAATATGTTTAATATCCGAAATTGTAATCAAAATCGTTAGAGCCATTTTTGAGAAAATCAAAAAATTCGTTTTTGAGTTATCGTGTTCCCAGACACACGGACACACACACACACACACACACACGGACCTTTTTGTGAAAATGCTTTTTTTGGATATTGGGGACCCTAAAACATATATTTCCAGTGAAATCTCGGTATCGAATTTTTGGTGGAGTGCAATACTTTCCCTATACACATGGTGCGTATGGGGAAAGTAAAAATGTATAGATCATAAATTTTGTGTTTTAACGTGCTCTATATTTTTTGTGGAGTAAGTTTTTGTCCATCTCTTACGGTTTAGCAGTTATTCAAAATTTAGTAAAATTCATCCAGAATAAACTGCTCTTCAGAGGCTATTCCCAGAAAATTCAAGATATACATTTTATTTGTCGGGTATACGAAATTTTGATCAAAATCGTTAGAGTCATTTTTGAGAAAATCAAAATTTTTGAAAAACTTTCCATGTAAAGGTTAATTGGGGGTGCGGGAATTGTTCTCAAAATCTTCGTGTCGCATCCCTGGAAGATACTAAACTTTAATACCAAGTTTGGTATTTTACCGACTTTTCGTTTTTGAGTTATCGTGTTCACAGACACACGGACACACACACACACACACACACACACACACACACACACACACGGACCTTTATCGAAAATGCTTTTTTTTAGATAAAGGGGACCGTAAAACATATATTTCCGGTGAAATCTCGGTATCGAATTTTTGGGTGGAGTGCAATACCTTCTCTATACACTATGTACATAGTGCGTATAGAAAAAGTAAAAATATATTGCTATAAATATGCAAGGACAGGGAAAGCATGTACAGTCATGAGGCACATATAATTGGTGAATGTTTACAAGTGTTAATATTCAGAAAATATTTGGTAATAAAAGTTGTTGTTATTCTTCTACTACTTCCACTACTAGCTTTTCTTTACATATAGTTTTCCCTCAAATGAAATGTATCGCACCTGGGTGTATTTAGCTCTAAAGCTATTAAAACTCCTTTAATGAACATTTTTTCCGTAGCTGGTGAAGCTTCCATTCTATAAATATAAATTGTTTTAAATATGAAATTAAAAATATATATTTTGTGTATTTGTTTAATTTGTGAAAGGTCACATTTTTTCTTTTGAACGTGATCAAAAATGTTTGGGTTGCGAATTAATTATATATACATATATATTGCTTAATGCTCTCAGCAATATGTGAATGTTGAACATTAATGCTAAATTTAATTTAATTTGATTACCTGAAGTCCAGAAATGTTCAACTAAAGCTAACTATGACATACTAAAATCGGATACGAATCCCCTTAAATCATTAAGGAGGAATTAATGCAGAGATTGGTTGGGACTGTGCTTTTATGGTCCGAAATATTTACTTTGTGACAAAGTGGAATTATTTGAAATGCTGATACGAAGAAGGTTGCTCAGTGTGAAATGAAACTATAAAATGTGTGAAGACATTATATTAAAAATCTGATGTGTACCATTCACATGACTTTCTCTATCTCCCTGCAACAAGTTATTCTTAAAAAGCTTATACTTCTATTTACTTTATGCTAATCAGAAAAAAATGAGCAGAAATAGTCTTAATGCTTGCTTCCTTGCAAGTAGAAGCGAAATAAGGAACTACTATACGATAAAATGATAGTCAAAAGCTGGTTGCTTTGTCAATGAAGTTCCTTTGTTTATATGGATAGGAGTTGACAAGTTCCTGTATGAGAAAAGTATAAGCTTTTCATAGCAGAAACCAAAAATAAGGAATGTCTCAAAAACGATGAACTCACGAAAAAAATGTATAGAACATAAATTGTGTTGTTTAACGTGCTCTACATTGTCTGTGTAGTAAGTTTCTGTCCATCGCTTACGGTTTAGCAGTTATTCAAAATTTAGTAAAATTCATCCAGAATAAACTACTCTTCAGAGGCTATTCCCAGAAAATTCAAGATATACATTTTATTTGTCAGGTAAATATCTTTAATAAACGAAATTTTAATCAAAGTCATTAGAGCCATTTATGAGAAAATCAAATTTTTCAAAAAAAGTTCCAAGTAAAGGGTAATTGGGGGTGGGGGAATTTTGCTCAAAATCTTCGTGTCGCATTCCTGGAAGATACTAAACTTAAATACCAAGTTTGGTATTTTACCGACTTTTCGTTTTTGAGTTATCGTGTTCACAGACACACGGACACAAACACACACACACACGGACCTTTTTGTGAAAATGCTTTTTTTGGATATTGGGGACCCTAAAACAAATATTTCCGGTGAAATCTCGGTATCGAATTTTTGGTTGCAGTGCAATACCTTCTCTATACACTATGTACATAGTGCGTATAGAGAAAGTAAAAATGAGTGGGCAAAATAAGAACAATACTGAAATTGCTTAAGAATAGCACAGAAATGCTTGTGCTGTTGGATGAAAAGAAAAGATTTGTGCAGGGAGCAGAGAGAAAGGTTATGACTCATCAAGAGTATTTCATGGACGGTCTAAGAGAAGAGGGAAGAATGGAGGAGTCTGTGTTTCTAGTGAAAGGCCAATCCCTTGGCAGGAAACTTTGATTATTTATTTGATTGATGGGGAATTTTGGAGTTTATTTCAGAATTAATGATTAATAATTGACCATTGAAAAACATTTTTGTTCAACAAGGGAAAAGCAGAATATTTTGGTACTTGTAACCTTATGAAAGTTTTGCAAGGCGCGTCGCTCCCAGGACCGAGGGAACAGTCCTGTAAGTTAGAAGCAGTCCTTTTTTAGCGCTCATCCGTCTTAACCGGGATCATGGAAATGGGTGCGGCTTTTGTCTTCCGCAAACAAAGCCCAGTTGGACAATGATAAGAGAAACTATTTGCGAGCGTGGCACATTTGTAACCAGCCAGCGCTGCATTGTTCAAATGTTTCCCAACTGTAGCTGCCTCACCGCCTACTGGATACCACCAAGAAATTATAAATATTGCTCATAAAACACTTTCAAACCGGGATCAACATTTGCGCAATTGTGCAGAAACAACTGTTTGACAAAACTGTAATGATAAAATATGTGCTGTCCATCACAAATTCAACGATAAACTTATATTTCATATAAGGTTAAAGAAAATATAAACATTTGGCGAAAAGCATTGCTTTCTGTGAAATAATTTACATTCATATCCATTTGAACCTGTGAATTGTTTTGATAGTGCTAACGCCCAATTTGACTACAAATGGCACCGGAGGCGATGATACTGATGATACAGGGAATGAAGATGGAGCTCCAGTGGAATGCGATGGCGGAGGAAACCGCAGAACCCGGAGAAAACCTGCCCCTACGTCGCTTTGTCCACCACAAATCCTACTTGCGGTCGCCTTGGTGAGAGGTGAGTGGTCAACAGCTGGGCCTGAAACCTGTGAATCCATTTCAAACATGCACTTGATGTTAACATTGCTCCACGAGTGATCAGCCGTGTTAGGTTAATAATATCGCATTCTTGTGTGGTCATTGAAACCCTGTAACTCGAGCCTTCTTCATGAGATGGAGGCCATGGGATTTCAGCAGTTTCATCTAAAGGATTAAAGAGCCACACAAGAATAAGATTTTAAAATTCTTAATTTCTCGTGAACCTACGATAAGTATTACTAACCAGAAAACTTCAGATATTATATCTCATTGTCATATATATGAATTTCCCTACTCACCCCTCTGCAACTGTTCTTGCAGTCTTTCAATTCAAATGTGCATATTTTGTTGAAGATTACAGTAAGTAAAGCAACGACAAGAGTTTTAATGGACGTTTCGCTAAGTTTCGGTTTTGACATCCCGGACTCTTTGCTAGTTCACGAAAAAATCAAATAGCCATTTGACAATTGAGAAAAGTGAGAACATTTGACATTTCAAATCAATAACCAGAACTAAAAGAAATAGCTCCACAAAAAATAATGTTTCATTTTCAAGAAATATTTAATATAAGTACACTGTCACTGTAATTTTTGCTGCGTTACTTAAATTGTGATTAAAACATCTAACATAGTTATAAAAATGAAGCAAAACTATATAATTACTGTATATACGTATGCTGTTTTATTATAATCATTGAAAGATACGGCCAAAGAAAACTGAAAAATAACATAAATATTGTTTATAGCAACCTGTTGGGTAAATACTTGGGGTACGATAAAGCAATTCACATCAATGGTGTGACTGTAGCAATTTGCTGCACAATATGGATAAAGCGAATTAGAATTTGTGTTCGTTTGTTACCGACATTTTTTTTCCCGCGTTTTCCCTTATAATGAGAACACAATTGGCTTAGGATTAATTCAAACATACATTTGAACTAATCCTTCACCTATGATAAAACCTGTCCGGCAATGGGCATTAATTAAAAAAGAAAAGCGCCATGAGCAGTAAACAGATTTTCAGAAGTTGTTTTTGTTGACATTAGAAAAAATGTCAAGCAATAAAAGCAATACATAATTATTGCAAGTGCAACACCGCTTAGGTTCTTTGAGCATGGCGCATTTTGTTTGCTTACTTCAAACTCATTCTAGTTGTCAACTTTTGTAAAAATGTAGTATTGGATTCGTACAGCTTTACACAACGAATTAGCTCTAAAATATAGCGGTTGTAATACATTTTCCTGGATTCTGAAGTGATTTGCAGTATTGCCTTCTGTCTACATTGTTGTATTCAAAATGGAGTAAGTGTGCAGACATCTGAAGGATCTTAAGGAAAAACTTGAACAAATTAAGTTCTTGGATCCGAGCAAAAAACTACGTGTTCTCCAAATCCTACAAATACATAAGCACAGCTAAGATATTCGTTAGAAAAATTTTGTGCAATCTGCGAATTATTGCTGGCCCCAGGGATTATAAAATATAACATGTTTGCAATCCAATCATATACTTCCCTCCTCACAAAAAAATAAGGCACAATTAGATCCTTGGCACACTGAAACAACTGTTTCTATTTTATTATTTAAAACATCAGTACGGCTTCAAAGGGAGATTAAAATGTTATCCCGCTAGTGCTAATGACCAAGTGTCTCAGAAATTGTTTAAGATATCAGATTAAAATGTTTGCAGCATGCAGAAGATAGATCTATTTTTAGCTTACTTATTAAGGAAGGTAATATTTTTCTCTATTATGTCACCCTTTTAGTAACAAGTGAGACTCAAAGTGTGGAAGGCCAAGGCTCAAATCCAGCCAGACCCGACTCTCTGAGGTTTCTCCACGCTTCTCTCAGTTCTCCTACTTGCCAAATGACGAGGAGGTACCCAAATTCCCGGCCTGGGACATTTCCTTCCTAAAATACTTTCTCATACATTTATCACCGCCTGTGGTGCCCTATTAACAAGTACACGGACTTTAACACTGCACACTTTGATTAACATTTACAGCAGTTACTCTTTAAAATATTCAAATCTATTTTAACACCAAAATAGTTCTAAGCCAGTACTTAGAGGTTGTTTTCACTATTATAAAATTTGGTTAGCTATCTTCAACAGTTTCTGATTGGAAAACGGGTCATTTATATCAGAAAATGTCGTTAACAAAAAGAAGAAGAAGAAGAAGAAGAAGAAAACTCTGATGTGCTCCATTAACATCTTCCCTACATTTGTGTAACACATTATTGTTAAAAATATTATCTCCTACTTCATGCCAATCGTGATAAAATTAGTAAAGTTATTACTTGTTTCCCTGTAAGGAGAAGGGAAATAAGGGAGTACCTTGATTATTAGTCTTTTAAAAGTTGGTTGCTATGTGATTGAAATCCGCTTCTTTGTATGGCCAGGAGTTGACATATTCTCGTTGACAAAAATATTAGTATCTTAAAGCTGAAACCAATGCAAGGAATATCTCAAAAACAGCCAGCTCTACCATATACATGGTAGATTTTTGTCATATATATGACAAAAATTATATGTTTTAAATAAATCTAAGATCCGCAAGCTTTTCACAACCTCTTACGGTTTACCAATTATGCTTAATTCAGAAAACATCATCCAAAATACCTGTTGAATTCAGAGGCTATTCTCAGAAAAGCAAGATATATATATATATATATATATATATATATATATATATATATATATTTTTTTTTTTTTTTTTTTTTTGCAATGTAAATATCTTTAATGTTCGTTATTTTTGTAAAAATCGTTGGAGCAATTTTTGAGAAAATAAAATGTAAAAATTTCCTATGTAAAGAGAGGTTGGGGAGGTGGGATTTTTCTTGAAAATCTTCGTTTAGCATCTTTGGGAGATACTAAACTTGAATACCTAGTTTGGTATTTAACGGACACAAACTTACACACACGCTTGCACACACACACACACACACACACACACAAAGTCACACATGCTTCTAAAATGCTTTTTTTTTATTTAGGTGGTCTCAAAACATGCATTTCCGGTGAAATCTGGGTATCAAACTTTTGGGTGAAATACAATACCTTCTCTACATACTACGTATATAGTAGTGTAGAAAAAGTAATAACTGTTCAAAGCTAAAATGGTTAAACTAACTCATAATCATTTGCAAAGAAACAAACCTTTTATAGACGCTGCCCACTTAATAGGATCACTAATTTACAGAGGGAAAGTTCCCCCCAAAATATGGCTAAAGTTTCTCTACTTCAAAGTGTGTATATGCTACAGTGTTTGTTTCTGAATTGCAGCAGAATTCATAGTTTAAAATGGAGGTGCAATGTTATTTTTTAAAAATATATTGAAAATAATAGCATTGTAATTACAATTTCCCAAAAACATCTAAAAATGCAATGTTTTCAATTTACGATATTGTCTTCCCTGAAAATTCAGAAGCACCCTCAAGACTTATGCTAGCATCTTGTTCCCAAGGCTACGGGTTCAAACCCGCGGAGGGCGTTGCATTTTGGCGTGGGTAGGGGCCAATGGTTTCTTTGGAAAGGGAACTAAAGCTGGCGGTTCCGTGTAGAAGAACCTCAAGCCTTAAGTGGTTTCTGATATCCAGTGTGAAATGGGACGCGGAGGACCATAGCAGTTAAACAGAGTCCAGAAATATGTCAATCTTCAAGCCTTCACTTTCTGCAAATAAATAAATGTGTAACCTCTCTCTTATTTTAGATATAAACCCATAAAGACGAGTCTTACAAATATTACCAATTAATGTATGGGAAGGGATTGTATCTATTTAGAATTGCGCTGTTGGTTTCACGGTCTTTAGTCTGGTCGATATTTAGAGCGCGTGTTACACAAACCCCAGGTGAGAATATTTTAGGAGCAAGTGTGCCGCTGGAGATGTGTGGCAAAGATACAGAATTGCTTTCACTTTCGCTGTGATAAATTTGGCGCTGGTTACGGAGAAAGTGTTTCACGCAGCATGCCTAATCTCATTCTGGGGCTTGATAAAAAGTGCCGTAAAGCGCTTTTGAAAACGAATGGATAAAATATTGCTTTATATAGCTTTCTAAATGTTTAATCAATAACTCAATTATCAGTTTAAAATAATATAACAGACAGATTAATTTAAGCTTCAACATTTGACTTCAATACTTTTCGAGAGACATAAATCATGAATACCTAGGGATCGTACGTTGAGGGGAAATCCTTGTTTTCTTTTCTTTTTCCTTTTTTTCTCGACTTCCCAAAGACGAGAGCCAAGCTATTTTGGGTCACTGTAGACTGAAAATAGTGTTTTTGGGGGGGCTTTTCCTTCGTTTTTGGGCATCATCATCCGCTTTGAACTTGGAACGGCGTCTTATGTCACTTCACTTATACAACAGTTATTTGTGTCACTTCTGGAGTCTGATTATGACTTGAGTATGTGTTTAGACGGGAGTTAAAGCGAGCAATAACATTATACACGTCTTAGATACAATGTTTTACAATGTTAGCATTAAATAGCTAAAAATAATTTATAAATTTGCTAATGAAAAATTACGATATATCAGAAATCACAGATGTATGGTTGCTAACCAGATGCTATTTCATTTGTTTCAATCCTTATAGAGGAAAATGGAAGTTAATGATAACATTCTTAAAAATATGGATTGTATTCCGCTTGGTATTTTAAACGAAGCCAAGAATGCTGAGAGTTTATTAATTCGAGAAAAATTAATGTATTTTGTTGGTTTAAAAAAAAAAAAAATGTTGCTCATGTTTGAATGTTGCGAGAGTGACGATTTCAGTTTTCTTCGGAGAAAGTTATTCTGTGGTGGTGATGACGTCATTGCCATGGTAATTCGTCATTCATTTCTGCATCGTTATAATGATATCATTAATATAATATTGGTGTATAACAAGTTTTTTTCTTAGTGTTTATATACGTATGGTACCGCAGGTGATGACATTGCTGTTACCTGGAATGAAGATGGAGCACCGGCGGGATGCGAGGCGGGGGAAACGGGAGAAGACCCGCCCCTGCTCCTCTTTGTCCACCACAAATGCCACATGTGCTCGCTTGATTTATAACAAGAGAGTATAAATGATAATTAGTTCTTTTTAATATAGCTGATGTAATAGTGCCAATGTATAAAGCATTATATTCATTAAGGTTTAGCAATATTTCTAAATGTACATAGGATAACCAGTTTCATCCATAATGATGATGAATTACAATGGATAACCTAACACCATATTATAAGACCCTTTGAGCTACTTTAAAGATCAAACGGAGTGTGTTTAACAATAGGCATTTAGGTATATCAAACATGTTATTTATTATATTGCACCATTTAGTTTCAACCAAATGTTAACTATATTACTCAAACCTAATTTAACAGTAAATATGGTTTTGCCTTCTCTACGTAGTATATGGCACATAGGCAGAGAATATACTGCATTTCACCCAAAACTTCGATACCGAGATGTTTTAGGGTCTCGTGCATAAAAAAGGCATTTCTGGAAAAAGTCCTTGTGTTTGTGTCTGAACTTAACGTCGGTTAAATATGCCACTTGACGGTTAAGTTCAGTATTTTCCAAGGATGTGAAAGGAAGATTTTCAATAGAAGCTCCCAAAATTGCGCTTTGTCATGAAAAATTTGCTAAAAGTTTATTTTCTCAAAAATAACTGTAACGGTTTTGATTAAAATACTGTATATTAAAATAGTTACATAAAATAAAATTTAAACATATCACTATCACATATCGCTAAACCAGACACTTAATGTCACATACATGTTTTTTATGTCACTGCTTTTTCTTTTGTGTTATTATAAGGAAAGAACCAAATGTCAATCACATAGCAACCAGCTTTTAAACATTTGACTATAGCTTTAGTATAATGTATGTCCTTCTGCTTATTAAAGAACTAAATACCAAGACCAGTTTTATAATGTTTACCTTGATTAGGATGAAGGGAGAAGAATAAGCTTTTTTTTTTTTTTGCTGAAAAAGTAGAGCAAGTCATGTGATTGGAACATATTAGATACTTTAAGTTTCATGTAATTGATAAACTAATCTAAAGAATAGATGTTCTTAATGTTTGAGAACGGCTTCTACTCCATTTGTAAACTCTTAGGCTTGAAAAGCATCGGTAAATTATATTAGCAGCCCATAACATTAAAATGGTCCTCAAAACTTGCAAATGTCTGCACAGATTTCAATTGTTACGTTACGTTAAGGGACGGGCTTTGCCACAACTTGCAGTTACCAAACATTTACTCCAGCAAAAAAAGTTGTAAAACTCCCCGACCAGGCTAAAAATTGCAATGTTGTTTGATACACAAACAAAAATAATTCTGAAATAATACCCTTGGTACGTGCCATGTCAAGTCGACAATGTGATTCCCTGCATCTTTCTTACCGTAATAATCACACAGAACGTTCTAAATTTAAGTTATTTTCAAATATCTATAAAGAAGTTCTTTAGTTAGCTTTTAACTAAGGCTCAGAAAATCCTAAGATCTTTTGGCAACTGAACTCGTTTTCATGAGTTCAATACATGCACCTGAAAGGTTACCCGATGAACTGTATAATAGCATGCATAACTAATGTTTGCCAATTTTTGGACTTGACCCGTTCTTTCCTTGTGCTCTTCTTTCTTAAAACGCAAAATATGGATTTGTGAACTCACATGAAGAGGAGCAAGAACATAAAGACAGCAGAACGTTGATTATCGTCCTGGACTAAGAGTCATTTAAAAACATCTCCATTGTCATTTTCAAAGTTTTATAATGACAAGTTAACTACAAAAAGTCAACTGGTGCACATTTCCTAATTTTATTGGACCCAAAAAATTGCATATAGCCTGTTCTATTCAATTGTTTTTATTTAATGTACTTTAACTAGTTATAGGTATACTTTCTGAGTATAGAGGTTTAAAAATCATTTAAAATATTTTTTTCCTTAAACTAATGCCAGAAATATTGTGGACTGCTTCTTTTCACGTGCTAATTTGTGAAAAAAACAATCATGTTCTTTACTCATAACATTTTCGTACATTTTTTGTTGTTGTTAAATTTAGCTGGAAGATGATTTTTCTCTTTGTTTCTGTTTGTTTCTTTGTTTCTTGGGTCACTTTTAGTTGGAAAGCTTTCGATATGGATTCTTAAGACAAAACCAGATATTGCTTTGCTGGATATGTTTTTGCCTCTTTTATCCTCAGGGACTCTATCGCGTTGTAAGCGGTGTGAAAAGGATAACGTTGCTTTGAAATGTATCCATACGCATTCATAAAGCCGTATACATATGCCACTGTGCAGTATATGATACATGTCTTCTTCCGTGTATACATCCAGACAGTTATTTTTGCTGCTGAAAGCAAAACAAAACTTTAATGAAATAGCTCGCTTATGTTAAATTGGTGATGTTTAATTTAGACTAAATAAAAATGTATACATAAAATATAATTTGATATATAAAGTATGTATGTAGACTAGTGTTCAAAAGTTCAGCATAATTCAATCTTTTATTACCAAACAATCACAAGTGTACAAAAGTTAAGTATAATGTAATATGATATTACCAATGCATCACACATGATCTGGAATACAATAGAGTGAAAAATAGCAGACAATTTTGACCTCGGGACACCTTTTTACGCAAGCACAAAATCTGAAGTCCATTTCCCCAATGAAAATGATGGTGCTGGGTGGTGACCCACCATGGCTACACAGGCCAGGCAGCACCGTGGCGCTCTCTACAGAGCTCTGCAGGCAGCAGTTCCCATTCCTCACGGAGAGCATGTCGGAGTCTGAAAGTGTCCTCGGTGGGTGCTGGCCGGCTGCAACTCGTCTTCCTAATGCATCCCAGGCATGCTCTATAGGGCTCATATCCGGGGACATCGCTGGATATCTTCCCTCTCAAGATAGTCGTCTACCAGATGGGCCCTATACTGACGTGCATTATCGTCCTATAAGACGAAGTGTGGACCAGCTGCACCTCTGAAAAGTCGCACATGTGGTTCCAGTACCTGGTCCTGTACCTCTGGACATTCACAGTACCACTATCCACTGAACCTTATGGCTGCCCACACGAATATGCCGCCACCACCAAACGGGCTTGTTTGCAGGATGTTGTTATGACACCAAGTTCTACGTTCTCTCCAGATTATTGAGTGACGAGAGTCATTGTTCAAACTGAATCTGGATTCATCTGTAAAAAGCAAGTTCCTCCATTCATTCAAGGTCCAAAGTTGACGCTGCTGACTTGATTGTAAACTGGACCGTATGTGATTCTGAGTGGGGCACACACTGCTGGACGTCTAGCATAGAAGCCGACTGCCCTGAACTCCCGGTATACAGTTTGCCTCGAACCTCGAACGCCTGAGGCAGCTGCATGCTCAGAAGACAGTTATCTCCGGGCATCCTCCGATGTCGTCGTGCTGTTATGGTCAAATATCGGTCCTGTTGCGACGTTGTGACCCATGGGCGACCATGTACAGGGATCCGACAAATACCTCCTGTTTCTTGGAACCATTAACAAAACCTGTACATGACACTTTGTGGCACATTCAGGGCCCGAGAGACTGTGGTTTCTGTCTGACCTGCCTCTAGATGACTGATGATTTTACAGAGTCCAGTTGACATATTTTTGGCATGTAAACATTTCGCGAAGCAACTACTCTCTACTCACAATGGGAGAACAATAACGAATGTGCCACGCCCTGAGTGTGATACTCTGGTATCGGTTTGCTGCTCTGGTGTTGTTGAGCTTAGAAGCGAGAACCTGTGAGACACCACCAGTAAGGGGTGGCACACTCTGCGATAACGCTCTCTGGTGCTCGCTCACCGTTTTCTCGTTCAGTTCTCTGTTTTCCGAATTATGCTTAACTTTTAGACACTAGTGTATATACGTTTTATATTTACCTGCAAATACAATAAACTCTGAGACTACCTCGGATTACAAAAACTGGGATTATAAGGTTAAAAGAAAACAAAAACAAAAGTACACATCTGTGTTATATGGTAGGCTCACCTCAGTATACATCTACAGCGGTCAGTCTGTTACCGCTATAAAGTGTGTATTTGTATTTAAAAGTGAGGGATTACTGTACCAATACAGTTTTTTTCTGAAACGATGACGTGCAGTGTACAACTGTTTGACCGATTATTGAAGGGTCGACAAAGAAAGAGCAGGCGCATTCCTCCAAACCAAACTGCATTAGGAGTCCGACGGCGGTGCCGTGGCCGAGCGGTTAGACACTCCCTATCATCCAGGTTCGATCCAAAGCGACAGCATGTGAGAATTGTGGTGGACAAAGCGGCGCAGTGGCGGGTGCTCTCCGGTTTCCCCCATCATTGCATTCCACCGGTGCCTCATCTTCATTCCATGTATCATCATGTCATCGCCTGCGGTGCCACAAATAGTAAAAGAGGGCCTTAAACACTACCAAAAAAAAAAAAATTAGCAGTCTGAGTTATTTCTGTGCATTATGAACGAAATCAGTTTTATGTCTAGTACATAGAAAATTGAAAGAAAGTTCAAAACATAACGCATTCCGAAGTGTGTAACATGTACATACGGATGACGTATAAAAACGGGATTTTAGTCTAGATTTATGTAAAATTATATTTTTCTTAAGCTCCATTGGAGGTACACCAAACCTTGAAATACCAGGGGTCTACTGTATTTGAGCCTGGCGTTTTAGCTCGTGCGGTTTTCTTGACATACTCTTACCCCTTTGGTTTTATTAATTATATTTCTTGTGTACAGTTCTTTGATCGCGACTCCTTCCTTCTTTCAACTGCCATTCCTCGACTTCAAAGTCACTCATTTTATTGAATTACAACAATAGCAATATAAGAGATTGAGTTGAAACAATAGAGCGTAGTTCCACAAAAAATAGTCTCTTAGCACCAACAAAATATCATTTACGGCGAACAGGATTCACGGCACGAACTAGTTCCTTTTCTGCAGTGAGCGGAAAACTGAATGCATTGCCAGGTCCTAGTTAATGTGTAGCCAAGTTTTCTTTCTAATGCATTGAACGTTTAAAAACCACAATCACTCCAAAAAAATGTAAATGTAACAAAATGGAGTAGTTGCGTTTCTACAGCTAGTGATACAATTGTTGGCATTCAGATATACATTATTAGTGCAAAAATGTTTAGTGTATTTCAGCTTCATAGGCCGAAAATTTCTGATTTTTAATATAAACCTAATGTTACATGCATGTAAAGCCTTGTCAACCTTAAAATCAGAAACAAAAAGAATAGATGGATTGGAAACATTGCGCTGTTGAAAATTAATTGAAAAGCTAAAATTATCAGTGAAGAAGTTTATGTGGGAGCAAAAGCAAAAATGCATAAAGAATTTATTCTGACATCAAGTTATTGTGAAAATTATAATCGAAGGTACAATACAAGAACAGCAAAGGAACAGCAAGAATACAATACATGGAAATTAACTGTAAACGGTACAAAGAATTAAAAAGGAAGGTAGAGAAAACATCAGAATGGAAAATAGCTGCAAACCAATCCAATTATGCTATAGTTATAAAAAGTATATTTTTGAAAAAAATGTCAAGATTTTAAAAAAGTAGTTTTTAGTAAATATTGTTTAAAAGCATGGAGTTTCGCTTCGTCCCTCTAAAAGAATTTGACTAATATTATTATAAAACCTCTGAAATGTTCCATTCACATTATTTTCCCTAGCTGTTCCGGAAACAGACTTTTTTTAAAAAAAAGATTATTCTTTATCTAAATCATAAAAATCGAGATAAACGTTAGCAGAATTAGTCTTATTACTTGCTGCTTTATAAATAGAAATACTCTAGGCTAAAGCGATACTAAAATATTTTAAAAGCCTGTCGCTATGTGAAACGTTTCTTTTCGCTTGCTAAAAGTAAACAAAGGCGAATAGAAAGGTGACTTCCAGTTTGAAAAAAGTTTAAGGCTGAAATTATCACGGAATATCTCGGAAACAGTTACCCCTTCAAAAGAAAATGTATATAATTCATATTATACATTAACTTATTTGGTACAATTTATTAAATTACTATTAAGCTATTCAATATTTTCAATCCTTCAGTACTTTCTCTCTCTCTCTCTCTCTCTCTCTCTCTCTCTCTCTCTCTATGGTAAGTTTGCCTTACCTTACACAGGTAAACGGTACAAAACGCTCACGCTCTCTCACTGTTAACATTGAATACATTACATTACATCCTTGTTTCCTTGCATCTTTCTCTCTCTCTCTCTCTATGGTAAGTTTGCCTTACCTTACACAGGTAAACGGTACAAAACGCTCACGCTCTCTCACTGTTAACATTGAATACATTACATTACATCCTTGTTTCCTTGCATATCTCTCTCTCTCTCTCTCTCTCTCTCTCTATGGTAAGTTTGCCTTACCTTACACAGGTAAACGGTACAAAACGCTCACGCTCTCTCACTGTTAACATTACATTACGTCCTTGTTTCCTTGCACCTCTGTCTCTCTCTCTCGCTCTCTCTCTCTCTCACTCTCTCTCTCTCTCTATGGTAAGTTTGCCTTACCTTACACAGGTAAACGGTACAAAACTCTCACGCTCTCTCACTGTTAACATTGAATACATTACATTACATCCTTGTTTCCTTGCATCTCTCTCATAGTTTATACTTATTGCATATTAGAATTCGGAGGATAACTTCAGAGATTCCGCTCTCCCTCTCCTTCTCTCCATCACCATTTCTCTCACTCTCTCATTTGCTCCTCCTCACACTACCTTTCTCAGTATCAATCTCTCAGCGACCTCCTCCCTTTTACCTTCCTTTTCGTGGAACAAAAACGATATGTACTGTGATGTTTTGAAAACCCCGTAATAAAACTGTTTTATCTGGGGCATTAACGCAAATAAAAACAAATAAAGCGTTTAATAATGCACAAACTTGAGCTTCTTATCCGATCGGAAATGTTGTGTTGTTCGAGTTAACTAGTTTACGTACACCAGGGGGGAGAAAAATGTTCAGCTCTTAAAAACACCCATACTCAAGCTAAATTTAATCTCAAGCCAACCACCAACCATGGTAAAAAATATCTATTATTTAAACAAAGTTCTACTTTCTCTATTACGTAAATACAAGTAGAGGAACTTCTGCATTTAAACCAAATATTCTAGGCAAAAGGCATGTTTTAAGGTCCTCTGAGTCAAAAAAAAGTTAAGGAAGAGTTCCGTGTATTTCTTTGTGTGTTTGTGAACAGATAAAAAACGAACCACAATAAACTTCTCTCCAAAGACAACACAGAGCAAGAAGAATTAGAAGAAAATCCTTTCAACCATTTCCATCTTTTACATGGAAGTTTTCGAAATTTTGCTGCCTTTCTTTAAAAAATTGTTGCAATATTTTGATTCAAATACCATATTTTTAAGATATTACATGAAAATAGAAAGGTCATCTTTAATTTTATGGAATGGTTTGTGAAGTCCTCTGAATGGCTGGTATCAAGAATAGACCGTGAGAGATACACAATCTTCCTGTTTAAAAACTGCAGATCTGGTTAAAGCAAACAGTAGTTATTAACCGTTAACCGTTTCTGAGATATGTTTATCATTTTGAATTTTTAAATAATTTATGATTCTCTCACCTACAAATTTAAACGATTCTTTCCTTTCCGTGAATACAGAACTCAAAGGGATCACATAAAAATAACTGAAAACATTTGACTATCGCTTAAGTCAACTTATACTTACAACGAAACGTGTGAATGGTTAATGGAACTTTCCCTATATTTACCAAAATTAGATAGAAATCTATGGTAATGTGAGAATATTTGTTTAATAATGAGTAGATAAGGTAATATAACACTATATATATATACATTTTTTTTATTACTAAAAACTGCAAAAAGCATTATAGCAAGAAAGACACTTGGATAGATGAAGCAGGTTAGACTGATATACTAATGGATGCACGGGACAATAGAGTAGCAGAGAGGTGAAAGAAACTTGGATATAATATAGCGCATTACTTAAATAAGCTTTAGATTTCCAACATATTCTATTTCATTCTTGATTAAACTCACCCCCTCTCCAAATATACACTTATTCTCAGTCTCTCTCTCTCTCTCTCTCTCTCTCGTACTTACTTACTTTCCATTTCATATTATACACATTAGTATCAATTATTCACCCCAAATAGAAAATAACAATTACCATTAATCCAATTGTTCTAAGCTACACCACATCATACTAATGCTAAATGTTTTCTGCTATCCCAAAATGGTATACTCATTTTTAAAGACGTGTGGAAGTCTTTCTCAAACTGAATATCTTGTATAGTTTGATAATTCACTTTATGGCTGGTTTTGCTCTTTTAGCAATGTAGAATCAGTGAAATATCAACCCCATATTCATGGATATTTTTACTCATTATTTTCCAACTAAAGTTTCACACATAAATGTTGTTTACGTATACTGTAATTAACTTAATGATAGTTTAAAATGTAAAGAAAAATATGTTTCTTATACACGTTGAAATTATTTAAGCATTTCTTATGTATCTGAACTAATAGGACAGAAATCGCCATCGTAACTTAATCGTGTTATGAATAAGGTTTTAGGTTCTGCTTAGCAAATTCCCAGATTTTCTGCTATGTTTTTCTAAACTACTTAAAAAAACAAAGGATAAATGAATTGAGTGTGATATTAGGTTAGCGAATCTGATCACCAAGGAACGGGCACAGAAGACTGAGACACGATTTGTTAGATTATGTAGTGTCATTGGAGACTTGCTTGAACCTATGTAGTGATTTCAAATGATTCCGGTGGGTCATCCCAGAATTCACGTCAATCGCTTCCCAAATGTGGAGGATGTTCAAGGCGGTACGCTTTTTCCTCCTGTGGATCTCTATCACTCCGTTCTACCTTCAAGAATTGGAGGAAAGATAATGTTTCCTCTTTGTCGAGTGTGTACAGAGGGGAAAAATCCAACAGAGTGCGAACACACGTATGAGGAAAGAAATTTATCGGGCACTTGAGTGCTAGACCAAACGAAGGTGCCATTGCAAAGGTGACTACTAAATTGTGATCATGGGCGAAATTTGGGAGTATAAGATGCTTCAATACGATCCAAATGTGGATAAATAGGACTCTTAAGATTACGTCTCAAAATGAAGAAGATTGAAGCGTCTCGATGACTTTCCAACTGCACCACGGAAGAGAAAAAAAATCAGTACATTATGACATTTTAAACAGAGAATGTATCGATCACAAGAACAAGTCAAATAAGTAGATGGTAAATTCTTTCTGGAGTATGGGCAGAAAAACTATCTTTCTACCTGCGAGGTGTCAAGAACGTCTTCCGCTTGCTGTATCTGCTAAACGATTCGAAATTGAAGTGCAATCTTACTTGCATGCCAAGGATGATATCATGTATGTGACGAGGAAGTATGAGGGTAAAAGAAGAAAAGATAAATAACTTCGTCATTGCAGCTTATACTGTGGTGCACGCACGCTTTGTGTTTGTGCTTGCCTGGACGAGCGCGTGTGTTACGGATTCAATCATTGCTACCTACACGCTCAAGGTGTTTGCTACCCACGGAATGAACTTGAAAAATATGGACCAAGTGCATACGTGACTTGCTTTTGGGGACCTAAAATTTACAGCTTTCAAGTTTGGTGCCCGCGTGATCAAAAAAAGCAAAGGAATCGCTTTAAATTCGGGAAATGTAAATTACTTTAATGCTCACGTTTTAAAAGTCATCGTTCTAAGTCATCCTTAAAAAGTGTTATATTGCAGGGAAAGCATATTACCAGAAAACCATTATGTACCGAGGCCTGTAGGAAAACCTTTCGAATGGTAGTCAATAAGCGCATTATGAATCACATCCTTATTTGTATAACAGCACCACCTAAGATTAAAATGAAGTCACAAATGTCGCTCAAAAGAGCATTCCAGATTGAAGACGTGGAAGAAGATTTTAGCCCTAAGAAGATACAATTTGATTCAGCAGAGCATCTCGAAAACTTAAAGAAGATCAACCCATAGTCTATAAAACATTTAAATCCGATATTCCAAACGTTTCACAAGTATTAGAGAAAATGAATATCCCTAACAGCGTTAAAAAAGTGAAAAGTGACGTAACGCCTTGAGCACCACGGCTGTCGCGGCTTAGAAGTATGGAGAAATAGAAAAGACAGCAAAAAAAAAAAAAAAAAAAAAAAAAAAAAAAAAAAAAAAACACACCTTAACGTGACATGCTTCAGGAGCAATACATGAAATCTATCAATTCGCACGGTTTGTTCCCACCCAAACGTTGCGTGAAAGAGTCCCTTGAAGACTTCCCTCTATTAAAATGGCATATTATGGAGCAACCAAACCTTACAAAAACAGAAAGGCTATGCAGAAACGTACTACCGTGGCATGCCTTGATTCCCAGCCAGACCGTGAAACTCATCAATTGGCATGCACTTCTTCCGCACAAGCGTCACCCTAGAAATATCTTTTTGGACTCATCGAAAACAAAAATGCACCTTCTTGATCCTAAGATCAACAAAAATAAATTAGTTCCTCCTAAATAAAATCGCAAAACTTCCATAAAATTACCTAAGAAAATGGTTTCACCGAATGGTCTGTTACAAATGAGCAATTTACCCCTTAACATGCCGCACAGTGTCCTCCCGGAGCAGGAAAATGAAGTTCAGTTTGTCTAGGTAAAACATTTAAGCGCATCCCTCCCAGTAAACTTATAGAAATGGGGGGGGGGGGTCTTTCTCGGGGAGAAGTCATTCCGGATAAGGAAAAATTTAAGCGTGACCACCCCGGTATGATATCGAAATGAAAGGTCATTCTCGCAGCAAAGTCATTCCGAATAAGAGAAAATTTAAGTGGGTTAACCCCGGGAAACCCATCGTAATGGAGGACCTGTTCCGAGGCAGGTGATTCCAGATTCGGGTAAGAAATTTAAGCGCGTTTGTGCAGGCAGAGAAATAGATATGCTACCAGGTGACACGTGGCCCAGTAATATCCCCTATGTTCCCAAATTCGTCTTCTGCAACACCATGTTCCTTTCGATCGGGTAAGTCCACCTTTGTGAAGCGCCTGCTTACCAACTCCAAACAAATGTTTAACAAACTCATTGGATGGGTCGTTTTGTGCCACCCTCCCGAGTATCCATAACGCTTAGGAACACACATTTAATCACTGTACATTTAATATACACAACCACACAGGAATTGCGTCCCCAGAGTTCATAAGGGAGGTTATTGTGATCGTGAGAGATGGTTTGATGTGGCAGTCACCTTTCACCGAAGTATCCAATTTTTCCAACAAAATCCAATTTTCCGCACGACGGATATTTTGGCGTCATCTACATACTGCAGAATGTGTTTCCTCAAGAAAGGAAGGTTCGCACCACATTCCTCAATTCCAATTACATAGTGATGTTAAAGAACAACAGAGATAAGATGCAAATCTAAAGATTATTTCAGCAGATGGTGCTTCAAAATTCCAAGTTTTTGTTGGATTTCTAAAATGCAACGAAACGACTCACGGCTACCTCGTTCTCGATTGGACTCAGTATACGCCCGATTCGTATCAATATCGAAATGATATTCTCCCTGTGCTTCCTTCTGGTATAAATACTCATTTCCCATTTTCACCTTGGCCATTAGAAGGCAAAGATACGAAGCTTACTTCTCCTGTCATTGCCAACGACTGCAAAAAACTAGAGGCTCTGAGCAAGGCTAAGTTAAAGCTCAGCTTGAAACGTCTCAAGAAAACTAAACCAATCACTATAAAAGAGAATGTTAGCACAACGTTTGGCAACGTTTCAATGGAAATATGCGTATATCTCCTTCGTGTAGGATCGTTTAAAAAGGCATAAGACGCGTTGGAGACGATTAGTCGATAAGAAGATACCACTGCAGAAGATGCCAATATATATCGAACAAAAAGCAGATTTTAACGGTTTTTTCCAGTATTGAGTTCGATAGCTGGTGCCTAGGTTTCTAAATTTGCGTAAGCATGAAGGCATACTAAGCAAATTTTGATGGTTCGATCAGAATAAAAAGTGCCAAAACGCTTGCACGTTATCGATAAGAACATTTCCCACTTTTTCAACGATTTTTCCGGAATCACGGAGACTAGCACGTTGGCAGAAGACAAATGGAACATTGTCAAATATAAACTGGCTCATTATTACGACCTTGTTTCCAAACTGAGGCATCCCGATACCGATGCCTTGCAAGCGGATGAATTAAGAAGGAGGAGGAGCAGGCGCTATCTGCATAGACCAAATCCATACAGGACCTAACAAAAATCGAACCGGGAACTAAAGGCAACCGACTTCAAACCAACTGATCTCAAATTCCATTTCGCTTCATTTAAATCAATTCTTTGCCAAACCCACCGTCGTCTTCAAGACTCCTGGTCTTGCTCTCAAAGGCCAAGAATGGAGCAACCCCAAAACGGTCTTTAACAGCCTGTCGTTGAAAGAATGCGACCATTCTGTTTCAAAGTCTTAAATGGTAACTTTACCAGAGACGTTGTGGATACGTGCATCCAAATTGAAATCGAAGTTCTACAGCCAATGGATAATAAAATTCCTCCACCCGCTTATCTCAGCTCAAGATATCATTCCTATCACTTCTGAGATGAAAGTCCGTTTCAACCCTTATCTAGGACATTCACTGCACCGTCGTCAGAGCAAGATCTCTTCACACACGGAAGGAAAACCATCCTTAGGCTGCAAGATGGTGAAGAAATTTTCCTACCTTCGGCCTATAGCATCTCGACGAAGATTCCCTCAGCCAACTGAACGCTGTTCCTTTCAACATCACCTACAAAGGAATAGAGCGCATACCAAACACCAGAAATACATATGGACCTTCAGTGAAGTATCCCATTCATAATGACAATGTATTACTTCGATATTAGTAAGTACCCTTCCTTCAAGTCGTTTTCCCCCTCTCATTTTTATGCCCCTTTAGTCTCAATACCTATACATTCATATATTTTTTAATTTAGATTATATCCTACGGGCTGCCTCAAGTTCTCGGTTTGCAGACATGGACGTTCTTGGGAACTTCGTAGACCGTCAACCCTTTCACCGGGTCTCCACCGCTGTTGATCGATTTGGCACCATTAAGATGATCATCAAACTCAGCATCTCCGACGCCGCCATCCTCCAAATGCAATACATTTCCTCCAAAGTATCTTCAGGAATAGAAGGGGATCCCGAATGGAGCATATCCGTCGCAAACGAAACCATCTCACCCTCCAACTCCTCTTTCAACCCCAATTTCAACTTCTCCCACATTTCTTTTACCTGTCAAACAGACGAGGAACATCAGGATGCATATATATAGCAAAGCTCATAGTTGAAAATTCGCATTAGAGTGGAAATCAGCACCGCATTGGTATTGAGTGCTTATTTGTGTTTATTTGTTAGCTCGAACATTAAAATGAAAATCATAAGTTCAAAATGTGTGAGTACAGACCAATAGCTATCGTTTATCAAGTTGTACTTCCACTATCCTTTGTAACCTTGACTGTTTGTTGGTTGAATTCTGTAATATATAATGTGCGAGTTGCGTGTTGAGTGAGTGAGAGAGAGAAAGAGAGAGAGAGAGAGAGAGAGAGAGAGAGAGAGAGAGAGAGAGAGAGAGAGAGAGAGAGAAAGAGACAGACCGAGACAGAGAGGAACTGCGAGCTGATCATTTAATATTTATTATGGATATAATTGTAGCTTCCATTGAGTTATCTACATTTAATTCCTTCAAAGTGATTGCATTTTCATTCTAAAATAAGATGACAAGAACTGTCTGGTTAATGCTTTGAAAGCATTGTTTTCGTTTAGTCATGAGGCAGCACCGTACCCAGTGGTTAGACCCTCGCATTTCACTTCGGCGGCCCGGATTCGCCCCCATAGTACTCGTGTTGGATTTGTGTTGGACAAAGTGGATTTGGGCGGATTTTTCTCCGGGTTCTCCGGATTCCTGTACCATTCTATCTACTACCTCGCACAAAGTCACATTTCCTTTCATTCATTTCAAAGTCATTTTATATCATTTTCTTCCTCATTCTCTTACAAACATAGGGCTGATCACATATCGTGGCTATTCTCTCTGATTTAGAGTCCTTCTTCTCTTCAACAGGCATCTGACCCCAGGCGCTGACTTGTAAATTCTGGAATTTAAGTGCTCTATCCAAGCAGGGAAAATAGCTAAAGAAGAATAAGAAGTTTACAAATACAGAAAGAACCAGTGGTACTTATAGCATTATAAAGGTTGTTTCTCGAACATTCTAAGCAGTTCAGGACACACATATCAAATTACCTGGGACCAAAGAAAAGATAGCAATACCGTGGGACCCAAATACATCCGAACCGCTCGCGGAGTTTTTCCGCTGCGCACACGGAGACATAGTAACACACAGCTGCTGTACAGCAGGTCACGATCCTTGGTTTTCTCTGCTCTGAAAGTACAGTATTGAACTGACGGTGATATCGTTTGGTTGAGTTATTACCGATGTACTTTATTATATTGTCAGGTATCTAGTCACAAAGTGTATTATGGTTCAGCCTTTATTTTCTACTACACAACGTATATTTATTTATGATTTGTTAACACATTTGTGAGTGAGGCCGCGCCATGGCGGAGTGGATGGACCACACGCCTCTCACCTAGAGGCCCGCGTTCGATCCCAAGCGACTGCATGTGACATTTGTGGTGGTCAAAGCAGCGCAGGGGCGTATTTTCTCCGGGTTCTCTGATTTCCTCCGCCATCGCAGTCCACCGGTGCTCCAGCTTCATTTCATATATCACCAGTGCCATCGCCTGCGGTGCCGCAAGTATTAAAAGCGGGCGTTAAACATTACCCCAAAAATTATGAGTGGACTCTCAATAGTGTATAGAATGGCGAAATTGGCCTCATTTAACATTTTTATCGGACGGGGCTTGATTCCAGCTTCATGGATATGTGTGTACAGTACATAATCCTTATTGGTGCTCTGAGAGGCCTAATATTGTTCACGAAATATCCCTATGACAAAAAAAAAAGTTGTGCACGGTGCGCCATTAGCGGAGAAAGAGCCAATTTGTTTCTAGTCAACTGTTTATGCCCAGGTGTATGTTTTTAGAGAATTAGCAGACAGGAGCGTGATTTTGACTTTTTCAACAAGACTCAACAACGGCGCATACAGCTAATCTTTCGATGAAACAGTTCTGTTCGATGAGAACGTTTGGTCAGAACATAAGACAGTGGTGATATAAACATCAATGCTGTGTCGTTTGGTGAGCTCCTGATATCTCCAGGTCTTCACCAACTATAAAGGATTGTTGCTTTTAAATCACTACTATTTTAGTATCAAAAGGCAGTTTGAAGTTATCATTTTTTGACCAAACGCCGCAGAAATCAAAATATATTTCAGGACAGAATTATTAGTAGAAATTTGTGGTCTATCGGTCCCCCGACCTAACAGCATACGATTTATAGCTCTGGGGTAACTTAAAGCATAAAGTGTACCAGACAAACTCACACACCCTGGAAGAAATAAAACAAAATATCCGCTAGGAAATTGCCAGCATTTCTCAACGTGAACTGCGGCGAGCGATGGATAGTTTCCTAAACACGTAACAAAAATGTAGGGACAATAGCCAGTTTCTGCATCTTCATTAATAACACTGGTAAGTAAAGATTTTAAAAACAGTTCTAAAAATGTTAATTGTTTCATCTGCATCTTTCTGTGGTAGCGGCAGACGGCAATGAGCGCAGAGGGCGCGAACAGGCAAAACACCACGTTTTTGGATCACTCGGCATATCAGTTAGGTACCTCTGGACAAAAATACCGAGTTCTCTGGGACCAACGAAAATGTACTTCACTAATAGATTATGTATGTAGCGCAGTACAAAAATATCGAGTTAACTCGAAACAAGGAAAATACTGATAATGCATTATGAGGTAGCCCTAGACCAAATTTATCGAGTTATCTCGGAACAAGGAAAATATACTTGACTTTAGAATCTGGGAGCATTCTTTTAATATTTCTAAATTTAACTCGCAGATTCGCTTATAAAATATATGGTCGTGTATTAAATTTGTGTTACTGTAGTGTTCATGCTAGTAAACAAACACGTGGAATCATTTAAAAACAACAATAAATACAGGGACTTTTAATAGTTTTCCAGTTTATGGCAATTTCTCTGTGAACCGTTACACTTCATTACAACCTGATGACCTGAGTTCTAGTTGTTATATCATAGGAATTTTTGACACGTACATAAGCCCCTATCGTTTCTCATTTGGTCCATTTATAATATATGTTTTCACATTTTCCCACACATAATTTAGATTTTCCTTAATTGCATTTCTTTCTAAATGCTCTTTTAGCCTTTTTAGTATAATTTTCTAATATATCCTTCTAGAAGATATACTTTAAAGATTTCGTTTCTGCTTTATTAAGGTTTTTTTTTTTTTTTTTTTTTTTTTTTTTTTTTTTTTTTTTTTTTTTTTTTTTTTTTTTTTTGCTTTTTCAAATTTGGTTGTTATAAATTATTATTGGTTATTACCAATAAATACTGGTGTGTGTATGTATATGTCACACCTCTGTAAATTCTTACAGTTTGTATTTGGCTACGCTGAGGTCGTATTTGGCTAAGTCCGTCCGAGTTCCCATTGTGAAGAAGTCCATTGGTAGGTAGGTGCATCCTCTTGATGTACTGCCGCCAATCCATTGGAAAATCCGTAGTGAACTCCACTCTTTCACTCCGAGCATGGATTCTTATTATCCCAGAGAAGGTATCCCCCTTGCCACTTCCGCCAATCCATTGGAAAATCCGTAGTGAACTCCACTCTTTTACTCCGAGCATGGATTCTTATTATCCCAGAGAAGGGATCCCCCTTGCCACTTCCGCCAATCCATTGGAAAATCCGTAGTGAACTCCACTCTTTTACCCCGAGCATGGATTCTTATTATCCCAGAGAAGGGATCCCCCTTGCCCATCAGTTCTCCGATGGGATGACTCGTGATCATCAGATAATGATTTAGGTCATTATGGTAATTTTCTGTCATTGTAGATATTAGATAAAATAAATTTTCAAACATAATATATTTCATTATTCACTTTAGAAATGAAAGTAAATTAGAGTATTTACTCAAATTCCTGTCAACAAATTCATTCTTGTTTAAGGGTTAGTCTAAAATTGTTGCTATCCACTGTGTATCCACTGCTCGGGGAGCAAGTATCGTTAGAGTAATGGGTTCATACCTAAGTAGGGTACCACAGATCAGACTTCCGATTTTTTGATACCGAGATTTCACCGGAAATATATGTTTTAGGGTCTCCTGTATCCAAAAAAAAAAAAAGCATTTTCAGAAAAAGGTCCGTATGTGTGTCTCCGTGTGTCCGTGTGCCCTTGTGTTCGTTGAACACGATAACTCAAAAACGAAAAGTCGGTAAAATACCAAACTTGGTATATAAGTTTAGTATCTTCCAGGGATGAGACACGAAGATTTTGAGAAAATCCCCCTACCCCAAACTACCCTTTACAAGAAACTTTTTCCAAAATTTTGATTTTCTCAAAAATGGCTCTAACGACTTTGATAAAAATATCGTATATTAAAGATATTTACCTGACAAATAATATGTATATCTTGAAATTTGCGGTAATAGCCTCTCAAGACTTCTTTATTCTGAATGACTTTTACGGCATTTTATATAGGTGCTAAACCGTAACAGATAGACAAAAAGTTACCAAGCAAAAAATGTAGAGCATATTAAAACACACACTTTATGTTAAATACATTTTTTTCGTGGAGTTGATCGGTTTTGAGATATTCCTTATTTTTGGTTTCAGCTTTGAAAAATTTATACTTTTCTCATACAGTAATTTGTCAACTCCTGTCCATACAAACAAAGGAACTTCAGTCACATAGCAATCAGCTTTTGACTATCACTTTAACCTATGGTATTGTCTTATTTCGCTTCTACTTACAAGTAACCAAGTAATAAGATTGTTTCTGCTAATTTTCTCTCGATTAGCATGAAGTAAATAGAAGCATAAGCTTTTTAACAATAATTTGTTGCAGAGGTGTACAGAACGTCATGTGAATGGAACAATTCAGACTTTTATGTTAGGAGGTTGGTCAAGATGTCCGATTATAGGCTGCGTAGTCCGTCACTCACATTTTGTAACGTACGATCTGAGAACTCAAAAGAATTAATAGTAGGTACAATTACCTTCAATTGTTTTCAAATTATTCAAGCAAGAATATGGAAAAAATATCTTTAATATTAAATTTCTATATTATTTCATCATTCTCCTTGAACTTAGTTTCCTTTAGTTTATAAATTAGTTTATGGCTTTTATAGACTAATTTTAACAAATTATATACAACTAGTTTTTTTATTGTGTGTAATAAATATGTTATGGAATAAAAATGTTAAATTCTTATATAGGACATTTTCGAAACCTTTGTAGGTCAAAAAAATTCAGGGGCCTTATTATGACGCTTAGAAAGCCTGTGTAAAATTACTTCAGAAGCAATTTCTGGAATACAAAAAGGTTCTCTTTCTTAAAGCACTTTCTTAACTTGTAAATTCGGAAGTTTTATTCCCGTTAAGTATTTGAAAGCGGGACTTTGCTGCGGTAGAGATTAGGCAACACAGGAAGTCGCGCGAAAACCACAAATAGTTTAATCAATTTTCCACAGCGAACCTCCATCGTTTGGGAACTAATAATAGCAACCTTGCCAAACTATGCTCTAAGAGTCGTCCATTAGCGCTCAGCCAATTGATAGCGAAGCGGGCAAATTCCGAGAGCAGGGCTATAGAATCCAGCAACGCATTTACAGGCAAAACACAAAACCGTAAGACAGAGAAGCAAGATTAAATTATGACAAAGCTAGCGCTCTCTTCTTACAAGCAGAAGCCAAAGAAAATAGTAGAGATAAGTTAAAAATATGTACTGGGAGGTGAATTTTATTGGTATGGTAGTTTTGTATATTTCTGAATAGGACAAATTTACATCCAAGATTTATGATGGTTTATTAAGAGAACCAGCTTATTTTCAGAAGTTCCACATTAAACATTTTAAATTCGAATGATGAATTCATCAATGCATCTCTCTCCGTTCCTTTTGAAGCTATTGTATGTTTAATGATTTTGAAGATTTTATGGCATATTCTCACATTTGCTCAGTATATTTGTAATGTCATATATCCCCACTTTGCATATAAAATATATAATCTAAATGTCAAAATTAATATAAATAGAAATATCTGGCACTAACAAATATTAAGAATGAAAGAGATGTGCATACCAAAATCATACTAAATTATAAACCTAAAGGATATCGTCAAACATGAACAAAAAAGATGGAGTGATACTGCAGCATGCCCAGTCTGTGGTACACTGCGTATTACA
The DNA here is from genome assembly GCA_030762935.1 of Hymenopus coronatus. NCBI lineage: Eukaryota > Metazoa > Arthropoda > Insecta > Mantodea > Hymenopodidae > Hymenopus > Hymenopus coronatus. The sequence goes on along the minus strand of CM060888.1, from coordinate 138,404,314 downwards.
GGGGTAGTAATTCAGATAACGGCTGCTCGCGCATGCGAGAGGGCAGCAGGAGGCCTCAGGGTTTAAGGTGGGTGTGCATTTGGATAGAAAAATGAGGAGGTTTAAATAAAATACGTAAGGGTGCGAGGAGACACGGGGCTTTTAATATCAAGAGGGCTTTAATATGGCTAGGAATGAGGGAACCCAAGCGATTACCAATAGGGGTTTCCCTAACTCCACTCAAAACTCACCTGTACATTATGAATCTTTCAGCTACCATTTAAATAAAACTAGGCCCGTTCGGATTACGTCGGACTGTACGTCGCCCAAAGTCAGCAGCTCAGTTGAACAAGTTGCTTGGAACCTGACTGTCTGAACTTTTATGATAAAATCCATCATTGCTTTAAGAGGACATAGCTAAGCCAGTATTTTGACCTCTTGCCATTATCGATTACAACATTGCCTCTTGTAAATGAAGTAAAATTTACTCTAAATGACCAAATCAGTTACTATACATTAAATTCCAGTTTAATTGTGAAAATCTAACAGGCTATACCTAGTGAAAAAAGAATACATTTTAAACGTTTGCACCTTGTCATCATTTGCTGATTCTGTCAGGTGGTTGACTGTCAGGTTCGTAGGCACCAAGTGAGCACTAATCTTACGAAATTTCAATGTGGCATGAACAATATCGTACACTACACCATAAGAAATCTTGAAATGTTGCGATAAGGTTCGCAGTTGCACACGCCGGTCGTTCAAAATTGCCGCCTCAATGCTTCTGACATTCTGCGGGGTTGCAACTACTACCGGCCTCCCGGAGAGTGGCCCTCTTGGCACCACCTGGAGACATTGCTACGGTAAATATAATAATCCCTACACACGCCACGCATGCCCCTGTGAATTTCACTGAGTTTATGCCCTCTGGCCCACAAATATCGGCTCAACTCTCTGCGTCGCCCTCCGTGGTGTAATGGTTACCATGCTAACTTCATATGCCCAAGGTCACGGGTTCAAACCCTGCGGAGGACGATGGATTTTTTCGGGCGTAAAAATCCTTAGCATGGCTTCCTTCGGAAGGGAAGTAAAGCCGTTGGTCCCGTGTTGTAGATTTACGGCACGTAAAAGAACCTCAAGCCTGATAGAGAGGCCTCTGAGCAAAATTAATCGGTGTTTCACGCCCAGTATAGAATGGGACTCTGAGAACCACAGTAGTTAAATAACGTCCATTAATTAAAAAAAACAAAACAAAAACTCAACTCTCTGCGCTTCAGGCAGCACGACAGTAGCTTGCGTGCCATCTTTGTTGCATAGTTCACGCTTCTCTCGCTAGAGCTGCACATGAAACAGAAATACCGTTGTAGTGAAAACTTCAAACTATATTTGTGTGATATTGCAACACTCCAAGTGCAATACCAAGGCAGAAAAAAATTATTGTGCGTTACTTTTCGATCCGCTCTTGTAGTTACATAAAAGCTAAATGGCTGTCGTAATGCAGAAACCCTTAACATATACAGCATATAAAACATAAATATGAAAACTCCACAATCCTTGACCACCAAGATAACAGCTTTGTATAGAAGTGAACGTACTCTGCGAGTATAGAGCAAAAAGAATATTGTGAGTTGTTAATCATAAAATATCGATTCAATGAATTTTGATGTCAGCTATTTCCAATCTTTATATCCCTGTTAGCCAATTTGTAAACAACGCAACACAGGTGCAGAAGAAATAATTGGGATTGATGTGCAAATTCATACCGTATCGTTATAAACAGATTTGCCTTACTTACTAAGTTCTGACCACATGTAAGTATTATTCAGAATGAAATATACACATTTATCTTTTTAACACTTTTTTTGAGTGACCACTGTTTTCTTCTCAATGGAAAGTCCAAGCCTTCTTCGCGAGTATTTTCTTTTATAACTTGAATGTGTTTGTGTTGTAACAAATAAATTTAATAATTTATGAAGTAAAATTAGAATTTGTTTTGTAGGTCATTTGAAGTAAAATCTATAAGATTCTGAATGATGAAATGATTCTCAAATTCGGTTGGGTGGTTTTTGAGATTCCCTTCAAATGAACACACACCTACACATATACCAATACAAAATGTTCTCTCTTTATAATTTTAGTAAATACGACAGCACTCCTTCAGAGAATTTTATTTGCGTCGTTTACATCAGCGCGATATATAGCATTCGGTGTGAACATTTCATCGGAAGCGCGAGCAGCTTTATTCAACAATTCAAAGATTAATAAACACAATATTTCATAGTTAAATATTAAAATTTGGTTTACATGTAAAATTTTAGCGGTTTTAAATTTTCTAAACATAACAAAGACAAACATGTATTAAATATCATATATAAGTTTTTGGACTGATTAATGTAATATATTTTTTGAATATTGGTAAATAGCCCGTCAAATTCTCTTTATTCTAACTGAAATTTTTAAAAATGAATAATCTTAAGATTCATGTGGTGCTTTTGCGTCTAGCAATTCTTTTTGTTCACTCTACGATATTTATTTTCCCACCAGTTAATGCAAATTAAACTCGTGTGGCATGTATTATATATCCAACCGTATTTTAAATAGCTAACCGTTTTCTGTGCCGCTTGTGTGCAGAAAACATCTAAACCAAATGCGTGTGGGAAACATTCATCTTGATATTAGACCAGGTACATAGTTTTGTTTTTACTTTCTCTACATAGTACATGGTACTACCGAAAAATCCAATACTAAAATTTCACCGAAATACCGTTTTAGGGTTCTTTGTATAAGAAAAGCATTTTTAGAAAAACGTCCGCATGCCTTGAACTTAATAACTAGAAAACGAAAGGTCTGCAAAAACCCAAACTTGGTATTCAAGCCTAGTATCTTCCAAGTATACAAAACGAAAATTTTTAGGAAAATCGCCCTTTCTCAAACTACCATTTAGATGGAAACATTTTCAAAAAATTTTATTTTCTCAAAAACTAGCTCTAACGGTTTGATTAAAATAACGATATATTAAAGATATTTACATGACAAATACGAAAAATGTATATTTTGAATTTTCTTCCAATGACATCTTCATTCTGGATGAATTTAGCTGCATTTTGCATAACTGGTAAACCGTAAGAGGTAGACAAAAACTTACTAAACAAAATATGTAGATGACTGCCTCCGTGGTCAAGTGGTGAGCGAAAAGTATGTATGTGAGAGTGAATGTGTGTGAGGAAAATAAAATGATTTAAACCAAACGTAAAAGAACCTACAGACAACGAGTTGTTTCAAGTGCAAAGCTACCGATATGACCTTAGATGACTTAAAGGGGGCTAAATAAATGAAGCACACACACACACACACACACACCCAAAGATGTAAATCTAGTTAAAACACACACTTTACGTCATATACATTTTTGGTGAAGTTGAGCATATTTAGATATTCCTTGTATTGATTTCGGTTTTAAAATACGTTTCTTATATACTCTGGCAATGTAAAGAAATGGATTTCATCCATATGCCGACCGGCTTTTAAAACATTTTACGGTCGGTTAAGTCCAGTATTTTCCCTTCAATTTACAAGAAAGCAAGTAACAACACCTTTTCTGCTAATGTTGAGCCCAATTAATATGAAGGAGATATAAAAATAGTTTGCTACAAACATGTAGAGAAAGTCGTGTGAATGGAACACGTCAGAGTTTTCATACTGAGATTATGACTATTCAGATAATTTATTTACATCTAGCTGTATTGATCAATATTTCAAAGCATTGAAATTTGACCAGTTTCAAATAAAACTCGCTGCTGCTCTTAAAAACCTTAAGCATATTATCCGTTTCTTAGATCTGTCGCTTAATACTTCTTAGTTTTTATTTATCCTATGTTTGAAACAAATACCAATAGCACTAAAGTAACTATGAGTAATATTTTGACCTCATTCTCACTGTGATAACAGTTTCCAGTCAGAAATAGGTACTTCATCGGAACAAAATTTGAAATCGCTGCTTTCGGTAATGTTTGCTAGGCGTTCAGCTCTCAGAAACGTAACTGCATGAATGCGTTAATGCAACTGAGACATCTGAGAAACATTTATTTTCGTTATGCTGCTTTTGAGGTTGGTATAAGTGTTATTTCGACAATCTCACTTCCAACAATATTTTAAGCATATTAAGTAATTTCTCAGTGTTAACTTACAAAACTTACACCAAAGGGTTTTGTGGAATAACTGGAAAATCTAGTTTTTTGACTGCAAAATTACTGTGTTTTTCTTATGCTCGTTATACTTTTCAAATAATAATTACATAATTACTCATAATTGCTAATAAATCGCTACGTAGTACCTAACCAGATGTATCGGTCATGCAATGAAAACACTAAAAAGTGAAAAACGTCTGTCAATAACACTAATTATATTCCATTGCGTTTTTTAGCAATAATAAAATAATAACAATAATAATAATAGTATTTGAAATGTGTATTACTGGAATGAAACGCATGGTTGAATCTATGATGATCTATATCAGGGTTACCACTTAACCCATAACTGTTGTTCCAAATCGTGAAAAGTGCGTTATGGTTTAAAATATAGTTTACACAACGTCCAGTACAATTTAATATGCCAATCTTTGCGCTAAAATGTACACTTAGGCAAATTAATAATAAAGAAAATGTTAATGCGTTGCATTCAATAAGTTTCTCTATCGACTCTTCTTCAAACTATTCCACTAAAGATTAGTATTCTAATTACTTACTTAAGCGACAACACCGTTTGCAGATATTATTAAAATACTACCAGCTACGCAACGTTTTAGCCAGAAGGTGCCAGTGGAAGGAGTTGTGGGTGGATTAGAATACTGCCTTTCAACGAGGTAGCTCGAAGGTAATATGTGAGAGTTGCCGGTTTCATTTACCGTTGACCACCAACTTTGATCTTAGGTTTTGCGTGGTTTTCTTTGGTCTACAGGTGAACGCTACAGTTTCCTCTATCCAGGTTATCTTATCTTTCACATGCAGTTCCAGAGATCCTGATGCGTGCGGCGGTGCCGGACAGATGTCGTATACGCTTGCTCAAAGGAAAAAGTACTCTCCTTGGACATTGTAGGATTGCTTAGCGACAGTTCGCTCATACCTCTCTTTAGGAACTCCAGCACGGGGCGGTTTTTGTGCCTTAAACTGTTAGGGACTTCCACGCGTCTCTGGGGTCTGTCTGCCTTTGGCCTATAGTTTTTGTATATGTTTCACTTCGTTGTTTAACCTATAGCTCTATATCACTACTAGATAAAATAAAATGTGGGTGTTACTGGTAGTTATTATTTGGTCGTAAACTACGTCCACACATTGATATGGAAACAGATTTAAATCTCTTATCAACAATTTTCCTATTAAAACATATAATCAATTTATTCTGTAGTTATATTACTAATGCGTTCTACCTATTCTTTAGCTTAATCGCAGTGGTTAAAATCATTAATGCAGGGTCATTCAAAAAGCGCACCGGTTTGCTAAATTTTTGTCTGTCGATTGTCAACATTGTTGCATTGTTGCTATATCGACAAGCATTCCGATTGTCGCTTTAGTCTGAATTTCTTGCATTTCTTCAGCCATTGAGCAGTTTATTATTGCGCAACATGTGTTCATTGTGAAAGCTTTATATGCTGTTTAAGAAAATACTTTTAGGTAATATCCTGGATATAAAATTAATTAATATTTCAAGTCAATTCACCTCTCAGTAACCAATCAGAAGAGTTATGCAGCTACTGTCAGGCGACTTCATGCGATTCTATGACCAAATGTTGTACGAATGAATCAACAATTCAACATATCTGAGGGTCACAAAATCCTCCCATAATATAAGGGAACGAGTGACGGTTTGGTGATGCTTTCGGACGGGTGGCATCACAGGCCCTTATTTTCACGGACAGAGTTCTAGCAATAGAGGAGGTCATCATTCACTACCTAAATCGTGATGAACAAGTTAATGCATTTTGTTAGTGTGTTTTGAAAAAAAAATAAAGGTCATTATTTGATGAAACAAAACCGGCACACTTTTTGAATACCCTGTTTATAAAAATTCAGTACAATAAATTAAATTTACTAATGGTCGAACACAATTATAAAACTAAGATAACATTTTCATTGTTGCAAAAAGAATATGTTTAATTAAAATATAATGATAGCAGGCCAGGCTTAGTTAGTTTATTGAAGCAAAGTCAGAAAAGTGTAAATGTATGGGGACATCTGGGTCAAAATATACAGCAAAAGTATGTGTACCCAAATAACTATTAAACTGTTACAGTTATTATTTGGGGTGGGTGGGGGTAGTTTAACGTCCTTGGACGATGAATAAAATTGGTGAAATGATGCTCAAATGATCGAGGGGCCCATGGAGCTTAAAGTTACTCAACAGGATAAGAGAAAACCCGGAAAAAACCTTATCCGGGTTACTCACACTAAGCGAGATTCGAACTTTTGAATGTGAGGCAGACACGCTACCACCACACTACCCAGGCGGGCCATTGTTCCGTTATTTACCTAAAATCCTAAGCAGTATGACTTACTGCCAGTGCAATCATAGCATTCAGACTTTATATGAATTTAAGTAAATGAACCAGCATAATCTAACCTGACTGTTCAGAACAAAAGGAACATTTTCTCATTGAGTATTCAAAATATGGAGCTGATACTTTGTACATGTAGTTTCTGTATCGCAGGTAACAATTCCTGCGGAGAACAGTTTATTATAATGACTGCTTGTTTTTTTAAAAAATATTTGTTTTAGACATTAATGGAACTGAAAAAAAAACTACTCAAGTGTCCAAGTCAAAGTCTTTACTTGAACATTGAAGACAGACATTTCTACAACCAACTATCCATTAATTAACCAGAAAGAAATATGCAAATTTAGTTTTATATACAGGTGTTAGGGATACAGGTACACATATTTTGATAAATGATACCTTTATTGTATCCAATTAGTGTTTTTTGTCTTCTTTTCGCACAAACCAAGCACATAATTTATTATCTGATATGTTCCGCATGGTCCTAACTGCGTGGCACAATGAAAAACGCCTATCAGTACAGACTATTCGTTTTTCTTCCATGTTTTCATACCTTAATACAATCCTGGCCTAGGTAGCTTGGGATCTTTGGCCTTGCAGACAACATTCAACCTCTGTTTCGATACAACATTCGTTATAGCGAGGCTCATCTACTTACACTGTTCCTAATTAGCAATAAAAATATCCATACTTATACCCCTTACGCCTGAGTTGATATCATAGTAATAATAAATGGAATATTGATAAGCACTTCATGCCGTTGTTAATTTGTATTGAAGTGTTGCTCTATCTTTGCTATTCTTGCCTTTGTTTATGGTTTTCAAAACACCTTGGTGTCTTATGAATATCCAATGAATGTCTTATATTATTTTCTCTACTATATAGCATATAATATATTTGAATATAGTATGTAACAAAACCATGCAGATCGAGAAACTATGTACTTCTAAAATGCTCAAAGGCAGCTTATTTAGCGCTCCTATCCCTGAGCTGCACACGTAACCTCTGCAATTCTAGACCTTAATACTCACTTTAAAAACAAAGCGGACAGTACTGAAAACTGGCACTCCTGAGGACAGGATACACTAAGTACATGGAACAGCGATCCTCAGATGCTTTCGAGACACAGTGCACCACTGTATAACTTCGTATTGTTAAACTTATAAAGCATTTCTGTAAATTCGTAAAATTAATTTTTGGATACATATAAGCAGAATAATTTATGTAGTTAGTGTAGGAAAATATGAAATGTAGTTTTCGTCAATTTGACCACTTCTGTTACTTGAGAATTTCTGTTTGGTTACTTCAGTTTTAATTGCTAGGGGCGTGCTGCTAGGGCGACTGTTCTCATGGCTATATTGTGTATCTGATACCTCACAGCTAGCTAGAGCCTATTTCCATACTGATACAATACGTGCATTCCGATACATGCTTAACACTTCCTACAGCTATTTTTTTTCTTCTGTAATACTAGGGACATTCAATCCAAGAAATGATATTCGTAGCATCAAACCAGGTTTGTATTTAGTAGCTTTCGCCTATTATTAGATGACATTTAAAGTTTCAGCTATATCCGTCACGTGGTTTTGTTGCCATAAGCGATATGTTGTGCTTCTTTAGAAAAACGGGGAAAAAACGAATTTTCTGCGGTGAACACTTCTATTTAAGAGACTTTACTTCGCACCGAGAGAGTTGAAGTTAATGGCACGTCTACGCCTGTGTTTGCAATTGAATAAATGAACTTAAACATGGTCGTACATCCACAAATGATGAACATCGTTACGGACGTCCAGTAGAGGTGACTTCATCCGAAATTATTGACAAAATCCATGTTATGGTTTCACAGTTCGCTAAATAGTAGAGGCCACAGTCATATTAAAAGGTACAGTGTTCTGAGTTCAAAAATTGGGTGTGACAAACGTCTCGGCAAGATGGGTGCCACGTTTTCTCTAAATGGAGAATAAACGCAACAGTGAGATGGATTCGGAAGCTGAAATGACTCCTTTCCGTAGCAATCCAGATGAGTCTCTGCATCGATACATAGCTGTGGATGAAACATGGATATACTACTACACTCCAGAGACAAAATTACAATCGAAATAGACCGCATGTGAGTTCTGTGGTGGACAAAGCAGCGCAGGGGTTTTCTCTGGGTTCTCCGGTTTCCCCCGCCATCGCATTCCACCGGTGCTCCATCTTCATTCATGTATCACTGTTGTCATCGCCTGCGGGAGTAAGAGTAGGTGCTTCTTTCAATGTTATTTTTGTCAACTTTTTTTCCATCCATTTAATCCTCTGTCTTTCCCGCTTTCGTCTTCCTGCTGGTATCCATTCCGGAGTCCGTTGCGGTATTCTTTCATTCTCCATGCCCAGCTATTTGCTGATACTGGAGAAAATTAATTATTGAATGCTAATAGTTCATCTTCTCTGTATTTTTCATGTTATTTTTATATAATACAGATTATTCTTATAAATAAAGCAATCATTTATATATATATATATATATATATATATATATTTATATACCGGATTTACAACATAAATGTATTTTCCCAGGGCCTATGAATACATCTTATGTCATTTCTACTTCTTATTTTCATTCTCCGCTTTTCTCTGTCCTACCATGTTTTCCTTATAATAATATTATTATTATTATACTCTAATTTATATAATAATATGTGTGCTATTATAATTACTTTTATTGTAGAATATTTATTTCATCCTATGCACATATTGTTGTTTATTCTTTCATTATTTAGTTTTACTTTGGCGATTTTTTTTCTTTCAATCTTTAGTCTCCTGTTAAACTACAGTGTTCTAATAATGGTGGACCACAGCTCATTACTATATTACATTTCTATCTGAATATTTATTTGTAATTATTTTCATTTTGGTACAGAGTTTATTTAGCTGCTTAAATTAATTCAGGCATTCTTTCATTATTTGGTATGGCAAAACATAGAATTCGTAGAGGGTTTGGATGGATTAAACAATGCTTAATCCCTTACTTTTTCTCTTAGTAATAATTGTGATGAAGAACACTATGTTAATACATCTATAATGCCCGATGAAAAAAGATTTCAGTTTCGACCGTTAGACATCGGAGACAAGTGAAGCTTTTAAGTTTTAATTCTTTTGTTTCTTAAGTTAAAGAGTTATAAGGCATTCGTTATTTACTTCCTATTTTAATTAAAAAACACACCAACATGTTCTTATAATATTCATTTGTTTTGTTTTCCTGACAACATTATGATATCGTGCGTTACGGAGATAGATGTTCCTCCTGTTTTGTTAAACAAGGACGCGACAGTGGGACTTACTGTAATGTTTGTAACCCGTCTAACACAGCCGCCAAACAAGTTGCCTGGGTTTCAAGGCTGTAGTTGCTGACTTCAAACTTTATGTATTCGGAGCTTCCCTGTGGGAGTGGGTACACTTGGAACTTCCCATTTAGGCGGCCCGGGCTCAATCTCAGGTATTTCTGGTGGATGAGGCGTAGTCTGTGCAGGTTTTCTCGGGATCCTGTGGGTTCCCCGACATTCATTACACCAATTGCTCCCTATCACCTCTCCTAATATCCATTTCACATAAACTTTGTATCGTCTACTTGCTCAGGTATGGATGCTGTATTTGTCTGCTCCTCAACAGGCATCTTACCACAGTCTGGGGGCTGTAAGTCCTCCATGTGAAAAGCGCAAACAGGTAGAACAGAAGAAGCAGCAGCAGAAGGCTTTTCACCGATAAAATATTTATACTATTCTGTTAATTAAAGGAAAATATATAAGCAAACCTGAGGTTTAATTTTTTATTATAGTTTTTAAGCAGCAGAATAATATAGCTTAAGCTAATGGTGATGAGAGGACAACGATTATATTGATTATTAATTGTTAGTGATGACATTTATTTTATTTTTGTGAGCCGAATACTCAAGACAGGATACTTAAAGTTTTTAACAATGAATCTGACACTACTTCTTGCTACATTCCTATACTACTATATATAATGAAACGATATTTACATATTCGGAAACGCTATTAAGCGCTTTATCTACTAAATTTATTTACACGTGATTAAAGCAAAGTTCAGTAATAAAATATTACTGGTAGATTTACACAAGGCTATATTAATTGAATATTAATCATTTACTCTATATACTAATAATATTAAGTCATGTATCAGAAGCAATTGACGAATTACTCAGTTTTTACCTTCCGTACCACGTAAATGATAGGCAGAGGAGCTATTGTACTCCTCTAAAAAATTTAATATCGGGGTTTCGACGAAAATACGTGTTTTGATGTTTCCTGTTTAAAAACATTTAGACAATCTGATGTGCTCTATTCACATGAGTTTCTCCACCTAATATGCAAAAAACTATTAATACTAAAACGTATTCTTCTCTCTACTTCGTGCAAACAAGATAAACATTCATCGAAATTCTTAGGCTTTCACGGCCGGTATCAATACTGCCTGGAGTATAATCCGGGCTTGTGGACCGTGGTCTACTGGGCTCCTCCTTCCTCTTCCCAGACGTTTCGTCTGCAACTACGGCAGACATCTTCGGTGGCAGCGGCGAGGTCGAAGTGCTCTAGTGGACGTTTCAACTGCGACTGCGTATACCATGGCCCACAAGCCCGGCCAGTAAGATAAAAATTGCAATAAATGTTGTTACTTACTTCCTTGTAAGTAGTTGGGACATAAGGGAATACGAGGCTAAAGCGATACTCAAATCCTGTAAAAGTTGGTCGCTATGTAATTCCGTTCTCTTTGCGTGATCAGGAAGATAAAAGTAAATAAAAGCTCGCCATTTCAGAAAAGTCAAAGTATTACAAATGTTAAAACCATCAACAATGAACATTTCGGAAATACGAGAGGTATTAAGCCCTTAGAAAAGATTTTTATTTTTATTTTCCAACATAATCTCCATTTATCTTGATACACTTTTCCGAAGGTTTCTCTCACTGTTTTAAGCCTTCCAAAGCGTAGGATTTCGGAAGGTCCTCAAAATAGGCATATGTTTGGGAGAAGATCTCTTCGTTAGCCATGGATAGCTTCCCGCTGTGACACTTTTCCAAGTTTGGAAATGAAAGAATTCACTGAGGGCCAAATCTGGGGAACACTGTGGATGCTGTAACAATTTGAACCTTAATTGTACAATTTTTGCTATCGAAACTGCGCAGGGCTGCATTCTTGTATCGTCTTGATGGAAGAAAATCTTTTTCTTTGCGAGATGAGAGTGCTTTTGTGCAATAACGATATATAATACTCTTCATTTATCTTTCTTTCTGAAAGTATTCACTATAGATGATTCAGCGTACGTCCCAAAAGAAACCGAGGCCATCAACTTGTCTGCAGATTGCACCATCTTTACCTTCTTCGGGGCCGGTTCGCTTTCAACAACCCGGAAACACAACCGGTGTTTCGACTGTAGTTCTGTCTCTAGAGTGTAGTAATATATTCATGTTTCATTCACATTTATGCATCGATGCATAAAACTCATCAGGATTGCGACGGAGAAGTTCCAAATCAGTTCCGATTCGATCACACTGTTGCGTATTCTCCATTCAGAGCAAACGTGACAGCCATCTTGCCGAGACCTGTGTCAGATCTAATTTTTGGTGAAAATTTTAGAACACTGTACCTTTTGATATGTCTGTGGTCTCTACTATTTAGTGAACTTTGATCACTGAAAACCATAACCAGGATTTTGTCAATAATTTCGGAGGAATTCACCTCTACTGGACGTCCGGAACGATGTTCATCATTTGTGGATGAACGGCTACGTTTAAATTCATTTATCCAAATTGTAAATCGTTGCAAACGCAGGAGGAGATGAGCGATTAACTTCATCCCACTCGGCTTTTATCTGCTGCGGTATTATGCCTTTTAGATAGAAGTGTTTAATCACAAGGATTTATTGAACGCCTCTAGTAGTAGATTCCACAAAGATGTCTATAACATAAATTGTGTGTTTTAATAGATGTAACAGATGGTTCAACAGAGCCGTATTTTACGTATACAAATAACCTCTTCGTGGATTAAAAGGGTTGCAAAACTAAGCGGTGCAACTATAAGTAAACATCGATCAGTGGTGGTGTTAGTATGAGCGATGTATTTCAGCGGAAACAGTGAGGGAATCAACTCATTGGAAGCACTTCCCCGGCTTGAACTGCAGCCCGTGATGATACAGAAGAACAGTGTAAACAGACGGTAAAGGTTGTTAATATATTTTCCACTTCACCTTCAGAACTTTTATTTTTAAGCGAATAAAGGGACCTTTTGGATTGAATGTAATAAAAAGCCTTTCTTCCCCTATTAGTATTCGCAGTACTAGTTATGTCACTGCGTAACGTTGTTCTTTTTTGTATTAGACAATGGACACGCTCTAGAGTTAAATGAAAATATTGAGACGTAACAAATAACATGCAACAACAAGTGCATAATAACGGGTCATCAAGAACTTCCTCCGCACCTTGCTGTTGGCCACTGCTCGATAAAAGGTTGGCATCCCTAGGTTTATCGCATTCGATTCCGACGGGATGTTATGGTTATCGGCGTTATTAGCGGCTGCGAGCGCAAGAGTTGTTTATTGTACTGGTTAGGATGGTCTACTATGCTGTGAGTTCTGACTTGTGCCTGAAGCGAAATCAATGTATTCTACAGAGGAACGTTTTTAATGAACGTGGAAATTATACTGATAAAGTGAAACAAAATTTCGTTGTCAGGTTCCCTAATTCAAAACTATCGCACCGAGATACTGTGCGTGCTTTAATTAACACATTTCGGGAGTCAGGTTCCATGTATGATGCTGTTAGAAGTGGGAGACCTAGTGTGCTAACAGAAGAAAAACTATCGGATATATAGGATAGAATGCTTAAAGGTCCACCGAAATCAATAAATAAATTGGCCAAACAATGGGTATCAGTTGTCCGCGAATTAAAACCCACAGATCAGGGTAAAGAGTTCAGTATTGCGTATGCTTTCAGAGGTTTATTTTGCATCATGTAATTGACGTGTTAGATAGGGCAGTTTTTACTGATGAAGCTTGGTTCCATTTATCAGGATGCGTAAATTCACAAAATATGCGAGTATGGTCTACTGAAAATTCTAATGCAATTCAGGAAACACCTTTACATTCAGCGAAAATTGGTGTATGGTATTCGATCTCTAACTCTCGAATTATTGAGCCAATTTTTTTCCATAAGTCAATTAATTCAGATGTTATTGCTCGGACATTCTTTTTCCATTTATTTCACACCTAAATGAAGAGGAAGTGAATGGTGCATTTTTTCAACAAGATAAGGCCCCTGCTCATGGATCACATAACTCCATGGGACTGTTATTGGAATTTTTTGGGGAAAGACTAATTTCTAAAAAACTGTGGCCTCCGCGGTATCCTGATCTTACCCCTCCGGATTATTTTCTTTGGGGAGCCGCTAAAACTTCGGTTTATAAGGACAATCTAAAAACAATCGATGACCTGAAAACGGCAATAGAAGATTACACAATATCTGTAACAAAGCAGATATTCATTACAGTGTTCCAAAATAAATTAAAACGAGTGAATTTGTGTCTTAAAGAAAATGGTAAACATTATCAACACGTTCTTTAAACAGGTTAGTTGCATATTATTTTTCTATATTACCTCTCATGCATGAATATAGTGAACCTAGCAGTTTTCTTGACCAGCGAATCGTTTTCACCATACGCTAGCGCCAGCCAGTGCTGCCACCAGAATTCCCGACTCTAGGGGAATCTTAGTTACACGGGAGGTGCGGAGCGACTTCTCGATGACCCATTATAATATAATATAATAAATTCACTAATATTGATAATGATAATAATAATTATTACTCTTAATTGCTTAGTTTTTAATAAAAATTGAACTAATCCTTCAACCTCCATGGACATTAACTCATAAATTAGTTGGCTAGAACGCAATGTGCATGACTTTTAATTGTAAAAAATTCTTTATAATTATTGGTATTATTTTGAATGCTTGATTTAATTAATTAAATAAAATTCAAAGTAATAGTTTTGCGATTTACCCCTATGCAAGCGGTGATTGTTTACCATACATGAGATCTAGAGTTCCGTTTTTATTTTTGTTTTTTGTTTTTCCTTTCTTTTAAGTAAAGGAATTAGATCAAAAGTTTGTGGAAAATACTTTTAGAGTTAAAATGTTTGTGCCATATAGTTTTATATTATACATTCAATGTCCCAATAGCTGATATCTCTACGATAAATTCCAAAATTTAAATCTTTAAATGCGTGAGCACTTTGTTTGATACTTCAATTTTAAAATTTGAAATCTCGAAATATTCAAATTATTCCAGAATCAGTTTTCTTGAAGTAGTTGATATTGGTGGAGAGCTATTGAAAAACTTGATTTGGATTTCCTATCGAACGCTTACTGATTGAGCAATAAAATATTCTACACTATACTTACTACAAAAATGAGAAAAGCACAACATAAACATTTAAGAAAATTACCAAACAAAATACTTTTCTAAGTAACTTACGTATCCAAGTATAATTTACAGTTTTTTAAATATACAATAATTAATAATAATAATAATAATAATAATAATAATAACATAATTACATATTTACACTTAAAGTTAATTCTCGCCATAATCAAAGTTGGGCGTTTTACTTAGCAATTATTTTGCTGAAAGTGACTTTCTAATGTGCTAGGCACAAACTAAGGACTTGAAATATAAATTTATAAGAATTGATAGTTGTAAACTTTGCTTATATGTTCCTGGGAAGTAACCTTTAGAAATTGGTGACATAAATAAAACCACTTGAAGTGATATTTCACCTTGATTATTACTCCAATTATTAGATTTCTTCATTAAAAGTGAAGTTCTATTTCGTGCCCAAACTTTTGGCAAAACATGTTCTATATTTTCCACATCAAATCAATAATGTTTCTCAATCATAGTTTATATGGTGAAAAATCTTATGTGTTCCATTCACATGACCCTTTTTATATCTCTGCAACAAAATATTGTTAAAACCATATGCTTAATCCTAATCGAGAAAAAAATTAGCAGAAATAGACTTATTACTTGCTTCCTTGCAAGTAGAAGGGAAACAAGGGAGTACCATAGGTTAAAGTGAAGTCAAAAGCTAGTTGCTATGTGACTGAAGTTCCTTTATTTGTATGGACAGGAGTTGACAAATTCCTGTATGAGAAAAGTATAAGTATTTTAAAAGTGAAATCAAAAACAAGGAATAACTCAAAAACTCAAACACGAGAAAAATGTATATAACATAAATTGTGTGTTTTAACGTGCTCTACATTTTTTGTGTGGTAATTTTTTGACCATCTCTTATGGTTTAGCATTTATGCAAAATTTCGTAAAATTCATCCAGAATAAAGTAGTCTTCAGAGGCTCTTCCCAGAAAATTTAAGATATGATTTTTATTTGTCAGGTAAATATCTTTAATATACGATATTTTAATCAAAATCGTTATAGCATTTTTGAGAAAATCAAAATTTTCGAAAAATGTTCCATGTAAAGAGTAGTTTGGGGTGGGGAGATTTTCTCAAAATCTTCGTGTTGCATCCCTGGAAGATACTAAACCTAAATACCAAGTTTGGTATTTTACAGACTTTTCGTTTTTGAGCTATCGTATTCACAGGCACACGGACACACGGACCTGTTTCTGAAAAATGCTTTTTCTTGGATACAGGGGTCCCTAAAACATATATTTCCGGTGAAATCTCGGTATCGAATATTTTGGTGGAATGCAATACCTTCTCTATACACTGTGTACATAGTACGTGTAGAGAAAGTAAAAAGCAATGTTGTGTATCAGTGAATATGACGAAGGCACATGTTGAACAGGAATGCTACAGTCATGCTCCCACAGGAGCGCCTGCAGTTACCCACAAGTCATATTGCATTTTTTATCGCACTTTCCTGGTGCCCCATTAATTCTATTTTTAACCTCCTCCAGTAAAGAAATCTTCTCCTAGATTTCTAGAAGCAATTCCAGTCTTTATAATTCTGAAAATAAAACTGTTAAATAGCCAGATGTCAGGATTTTAAAACTAAAATAGACAAACATAGACGCTCTCTGACTCACTATGCTATTGTAAAATTAACACTTTTTAATTTAAATGGCCATGAAAGTAATATATGTAAATGTATATAAAACAGCAATTAAATGTGTACTAGGTGTCCTTGTGTTCAGATATCTGCACGCGCGTTAAAAGAGTTGCAGAACTCAACCGGGGCATTTCAACTTAAATCCGGCCAGTGAGCAACTCACGGTGACGACCTTCGTTTTACCCCTCTCTATGTGTGCAACCCGCTCACCGTCTCCGCTGATGTACAAGAGGAATAGAAGGTAGCTGGTTCAGCTCTCCATTTGGCGGCTCTAACTGGAAATAGCGCCGCTGAGTTCTGTAACTCCTTTAACGCACGAAGGAATACCTGCACAGGTAAAATATGGGAAGTTGGGCAATCTGGCAAAAGGGCAAACAGAAATAGGCCTGAGGTTTAAAAATCTGTTGCGTTTCATTCACATTACTTTCTCTACCCGTTCTGCAAACAACTATTCTTACAAAAGATACTTTTTATCTACATCATGCTAATCGAGATAAGCATTAGCAGAAATGGTCTTATTACTTGATTCCTTGTAAACAGGCTGAAGCAATAGTCGCGTGTTTCAAAAGCTGGTATCTATGTGGAAAATATAAAAGCTAGCAGTAAAAAAAAAAAAAAAGATGAAAGGAAAGTTGAATACGCAGTAACAAGGAATATCTGGGTAACGGTCAACTCCACGACAAAAATGTATATGACATAAATTGTGTGTTTCTGTAATAAATTTTTGTCTATTTTTTACGGTTTATTAGTTATACAAAATCAGCAAAGTTCATCAAGAATGAACAGGTCTTCAGAAGCTATTTTTATTAAAATCATTAGTGTCATTTTTGAGAAAAACAAAGTTTTCAAAAGTATTTCCATGTAAAGGTTAGTTTGGGATGTCGCATCCTTGTAAGGTACTAAATTTAAATATCAAGTTTGGTATTTAACGCTCTTTTACTTTTTTATCTATGTGGACCTTTTTCTAAATTTGTTTTGGACTCAGGGGATCTCAAAACCTCTGCTAAATTTTGGTATTGAATTTTTGGGTGGAGTACAATACTTTCTCTATACACTGTACACATAATACGTGTAGAGAAAGTAAACCTTTGTATTTTTCCACAATAAACAAAAATAATACGATAATAATACATCCTATAGCCTTTGCTTTGAGTTTGGGTTTCAAGTTAGTTATCTGTCAAAGGAATATGTCCCCGCCGGTTAAATATAAATGACCCTGTAAACCACCGAAAAGAGATCTGCTAATTAAATGTACTAAGGGGATTGTGGATAAAATGAAGAAGGAATTGGGGATTCTCGACTGAGTATGTTGGCAAAGCCACTTGTAGGAGCAAGGGTATTTACCGTTAGAAGAAGTGCCGCAGAAACGTCTGTGGCTAGGCAACAGAACCAACACGAGACTGAGAGATGTTTCTGTAGGAAAGCAGCCAGACAGACAAGCTGCCTTATCTAGTTTCGGTTTGTAATTAAATCAGGAAGAGTTGATGCCGCAGTCAAGTCAACCGAATAGTCACAGTCTAGCTATCAAAGAGTTCACCCTTCTCCGTCTTCCGCTGACGAAGTAAAAGGGGGAAGTCTTATGGAAGCTCCGGGTACAGATATCACAAGAATCTTCGTCCCAATTTGCTGCACTGCGAGTAAAGATAATAACATCACATCTTCTAACGTGCTTTCTGCAAGTTTGTGCGCATTTTACTGCGCGTATGATGTTCTAATCACTGTTGTGCTGGAATGCGGTTCATTTAGACGGACGTTTTAATGAACTATAAACAAATTTAGCTTAAATTATGCAAATCCTTTTAATGCCTGATGTGTTTCATATAATCCCCTAATGACCATATTAGTCACACAAAAAACAGAAATAAAATATTAAAAACTGGGACTATTGTCTTATTTCCACAGTTAAAGCATAAATGGCTGTTGGGTTTTACGAAGAAGCGTTATACTTTCACCATAGCTCAATGTTATAAGGGGACATAGATATTCTTATGGAGTTATAAATTTGTCGGCGACGATAAGGGTGCGTTTAAAAGGAGACACTACTTTTCTTAACAATGTGCAACGTCGTCAGGTCTTGGCATAGGAGAGCACTGCAAGGAACATAAATTACACAATGAAAACAGCTCTAGCCTGCTGATGTCTTCACATTAGTTTTCGGAAACAGCATCGCTGAGGATATTTACTTTATCTGAGCTATATTTGCGATGTCGTTCTCACTTGTTCAGTAAATGTTTAGTCGCTCATATCATAGCAGACACTTTTTAACCGTGTGCCAATCCAAAGAACGTAAATAATTTACTTGTCTTCCTATGACAAGAGCCCCTAGTAGCGAGTGAAATGTTCTTGTGAGTATTATCTGCAAACACCAGAGATTGGGTGTTTTATCTCTGCATCCAAATTGTAAATATTCCAGTATTTATTCAACTATATTTCCTTTAGTTCTGGATTTAATGTAATTCCTAGTAAATGTAATGAAATTCCTAGCAAATGTGTAGATTTTATCTACTAGTAACGCGGTTTGTATATGTTACATTTGTATGAAGATTGCTGATACACTTTTTGCTTCTCATGTCTTATTAATTCCCTCATTAAATTTGTAATTGTTTTTTCCGCTTATATTGCACTTATTGGACGTCGTATTCAAAAGTTCCTTCGTAAAATTCTCTTATTTTCATCAATTAATCATTTTGCATAAATATTAGTAATCATAATTATAGGATCATATTTATGGTTGATATCTGTCTTATTTATACTTACCATTAGTGCTGTACAGAAGCATATTTTACTTTGTGTCTGCTCGGAAATGTGAGGAACCAAAACCTTAGCTCAGAGAAAGATTTGCAATTTTCGGTACAATGGTTTTGAGATAGGGAGTTATTGAAATAAAATATCAAGCCAGAGAAACTGTAAATATCAAATTCCTCAAATATAAATAGCAACTTGGTTGAATCAACGTTTCACGATTAGCTTTTTAAACTAGAGTGACGAATTAATTAGCTTTATTTAACTCTCCGTTTTTTATGAAATTATTGTGCAGTGATCTGTCCTTACATTTGCAAATTTGATAGAGTGCCGACTGTTCTAAATAAGACATAAAAATCCCCAATAGTTCATGCAAAAGGAAAAGGAATCTGTGACAAACGAGAAAAATAATACTCACTTAATATAAAATATCCATTCACTGATTTCCAATGTTGGTATTTTTCTCTTTTTATACGATTATTCAGCATGTGCTTCCAATGAATCAAATAAGATAAAAACAAAGGAGGTAAAGCAAACATTTCTTTCATGAAGTTTATTCGAATGTTTTTCTTTTCCTTTGTCGTTACATTTGTATAACACCCTTCAACTTCTTTGGTCATATCCGGGTTTTGACTTCTGAAACAGTCGTTGATGGAAGTTATTGACAATTAACATTTTTAATCATTTCTATTTGCAAGGATGTTCGCTCTGAGATGCATACTTACAGACTGTGGGATTCTGGCTAAAGAAAAACTGCCCGTCCCAGCCGGGAATAGACCCAGAATGGAAAGGAGGCAGTTTTAGAATGCTTTGGCATGCCTTAGTTTCCATTCTAGTAGAACTAGAATAACGGTTATTCAGAAGTTGTGACACTTTCTTTAATGACACATCTGCGGTATTTCATAAATGGCAATGAAGGAAATTAATGATTCTTTGCATGTAAAAGAACTCCATAGAAGAACTTTCCTGGCAAAATTCCACCATTTCGCGCTTTCTCTACTGTGCCATCTGTGGGCGACGAACTGATCTCTCTTTACCATGGCGCATAGCGGCGCACTCAGGAACTAGAAAGTCAAGTCCGATCACGGAAACACCGTAACAACACCCAATGCTCTAGTTAGAAGTTACAGGCAATAACGAACTAGCTACGAAAACACATATAACACAGGATCGATTGTTCCTTCTTAAAACTTGCCTTCTGTTTGATGAGACGTGCTCCGAATTCTAGGGTTAACAATCTAGCATCTGGTTCATCAGGTCGCTGGTTTAAACTTGATGAAGAATAATACATTTTAAAAATCCTTTGCGTAACTTACTTCGAAAGAGAAATAAAGCCATTGGTAGATTTATGGCACGTAAATGAGCCTCAAAGCTGATAAAGAGACCACTGAGAAAAATTAAGCCCATTATAGAAGAGCTATATCAGTTAAACAGTGTCTGTAGGTAATACTCGATTTCAACTTCATTTCGGTTTGTTGAAGGCCAGCATGTGTATTCATTCAATAAAATGAAACGGGCTTTTGTTTCTGTTTTCTACAGAGTGTAGTAGCCATTTATATATTGTCGAGTAAACCAATTTATTTTCTATTTCATGACATTCTCAATTAAACCTGCTTTACAAGCATCACCTTTTATATTTAGATAAAGGACCTTTTTAATCTTTAGTAATTTATGAAATGAAATTATTCTGCCATGTCCATAACAGTGCTTTGGATTTTCAAAATAAAAATATTAAACTCGGTTCACACACACATTTTTACTTTCTCTGCCGCCCATGTAATGTACATAATAGATATAGTAGCCTTTTTATTCCAGGCAAAAATCCGGTACGGAATTTCACCTAATTTTTGAGACCCCTGAATCGAAAAAAAGAAGAAGGAAAACAAAAAGCATCATTAGAAAAAGTTCCATATGTGTTTTTCTATTGTCTGTGTGTGTCTGTGAACAGCATAACTCGAAAATGGAAAGTCTGTTAAATACCAAACTTGGAATTAAGTTTAATAGCTTCCTAGGATGCGACACGAAGATTTCAAATAAACCCCCTCTAATTACCCTCTACGATGAACACTTTTCAAAAATTTTGATTTTCTCAGAAATGGTGCTAACGATAATAAAAATTATATACCATATGTTTAAGATATTTTTAGTGCAAACAAAACGCATATCTTCAATTCTCTGGGAATAGTCTCTGAAGATATTTTCATTCTGGATGACTTGTGTAACTGGTAAACTGTAAGAGATTGACGAAACCGACTGTACAAAACCGTGTTTTTGGTTAAAACATCCAATTTATGTAAAACTCATCTTTTGTGGAGTTGGCCATTTCAGAGATATTCCTCTTTTTCACTCCTGCAAGAACACCTAATTTCAATATAATCACTTGCTGGATGAGCTCTTAAACGATTTTACTATCTCTTTTACCTGATACATTTCCTTACTTCCCGTGTATCTGCAAGGAAACATACGAGTTTAATAACCCCATTTCAACTAAAGCTTATTTTACTTTTCTGCAACTAGTTGTTTAAAATAGGAATAGAAAGTCATGTGAATGTAACACATAAGACGTTTTCTTGTAATGCTAATATAGATTTACTTATTGTTAGTATTAGGGTTAGCAGTTGAGGCAACCCCAGGCTGGCTCATCAATAAATAGATACATAAAGGAACAATCAAACTTCGTCAACGAAATGTCAATATCAAGCAGCTGCTTCAAAATCAGTTGAAACTGATTACAATTATTTTGCTTCTTACTTAATTTCAACTGAAAAACTGCAAACATTATCAATCCCAACATTCCATAAATTATTACACATCTTTCTTCTGTTACCATTAAATATAGGTCATTATAAGCTCTTTTTGACTCACGTGACTCTTTCGAGAGTTAAGTAGCGTTTTCTTAGCTTCTCCGAGTCGGTAGGCGAATGCTGTGGTGGTTCCTCTTCTACCAGGACTTTCCAGTGCGCAGCCCTCATCTCCTTCATCAGAATGTGTTTAATGGTAAAAGGAACAGACAAATGTGTTCTGTGATGAAGGTTTATCTTTGGGCTGGTCGTCGCCCTCCGGGGTGTAATGATTACCATGCTGACTTCATATATCCAAGGCCGCGGGTTCAAACCCAGCGGAGGACGATGACTTTTTTCGGGCGTAAAAATCCTTAGCATGGCTTCCTTCGGAAAGGAAGTAAAGCCGTTGGTCCCGTGTCGTAGATTTACGGCACATAAAAGAACCTTAAGTCTGGTAGAGAGGCCTCTGAGCAAAATTAAGCGGTATTTCAGGCCCAATTTAGAATGGATCGCTGAGAATCACAGCAGTTAAAGAGCGTCCATAAATAAAATGCTATTGCCATTGCTTTTGGGCTGGTCAGACTGTACAAGGACACGCCTCCGGGTGCTCACTACTTTTTATAACCCTGGGCGTTAGATTCTGTAGGTGGGGTTGAGAGGCGCCCATGGGATTCGTTCAAGTTCAGCTCTCCTTACAGGAGGTTTGCCGTAATATGCACCTAACCTCGTAACCTAACCTTTATATTTTACAGATGAGCAAATACTTTATTTTGCATTTCACGCAGTTAACGCAGGCACATAAAGTGAATTGTATAAAACTTGGTAGTCCAAGGAACACGCTACAGAACACAGGGGTAGTTTTATCAAGACCAGTCTTTTGTCATGGTCAACTATGTGTAGCTTTTTCAATAATGTACCATTCCAAATTGTTGATAGAATACGTATGACAGTGACATGTCATCTGTAAACGTTTTAGGTGTAATTGTTTAACTGATGTCTTTGTATTGAAGTTTTTCGGGATAGGCAAGTAAAGGAGCTGAGTCCTTTAACACAAAGCTCAAGTAATATACAGATAAGCGTAGATGTTGCGTATTTCAATACTCAGCAAAGAACAAAGTGTTGTACAGTTGAAGTTGGGCAGAGTAACCTTAACTCTGTGATGGAGTCCCAGAACTTGCCCATCGGCTATCTGGTGAATCTTTATATAGTACATGAATTTTAGTTCCGTGTACATGCAAATAGGTGCAAAATAGTGTCGTGTAAAGGAATATTGGTGGTAGTGCACAATGTTTACGTTACATACTCCTCTAAAAGTGTACACAGTCAATAATATGTTTTCCAATTGTCTGACACACAGTGATAGTTTCAATATAAAAGTAACATACATCATGTTTCTCACAATAAGCACATTCATTACATACTAATTACACTTATTACATCTTAGTTATAACAAGTTTCGGAATGTAGCTGTAAAACTTAAACTAGGAATCGTGGCGCCAGAAACTTCCTGGTTACGCCCCCTCGAAAACAACATGAGGGGAGAAGCGGTGTGTGAGATGACAAGATCACGTGACAATAATTCCTAAAACAGGGATGTTGCGAGATTTCATGTTGCTTCCAAAGATGTTTTATGACTTTAGCCAATAAGGGTAGCTGAACCAAATGTAAAATATGAAAATAAGCGTTTAAGATTTAACCTCTCTAAAATCCCAGGGAGTGGCATCATGGCTGTTATCCGATTAAAAGGAATGTCAGGGCTGTAAATAAGAGAAGTTTACATTTTGCATTTGCATTATCAACATTTTCCTTGCATCGTATGCACATATGCATGCATGTATCTACTGCGAATATATGAATAAATGTGCATATATATGCTTTATGTATATATTTATGCATGTATATTATGCGTTCGTAGACTTCATCTTTTGACCTGCCGACACTGATTTCAATCCAACTTGGTACAGATAAGAAGAAAATAGTTGTCTAGCCTATAATTTGAAATGTTAGTCCCATTTCACAGATTAATTATTTAGTTTTATTACTATTAAAATATAACAAAAGTATCTTATCTTTTTCAAATATCTCAAACATTACCAATAAAATAATAATAATTTCAGAGGACTTTCAAGACTTTTGACTTTAAAATAACAAAAAAAAAAGGAGTTAAGTATTGTTCACGATGTCCACTCTGTTATAAGACGCTACAACGATATGGTTGGCAGTATAACAAAATTCGGCTGGGGCGGGGAATTTTTCTTTACCAGAATTATTCCCTATCCCCCACATTGTCTGCAAGCATGCATGTGAAAGTGATTGTGTGTGTTTAATGACATAAACAAGCTACTGTGATCAAATGAGCTGTTTCACAAGCCAAAGCCCCGAAATGTCTATACAAGTTAAAGGGGCTATATGAATCATACAGTAGAAAAGAAATCGAAGTGTAAGTAGTAAGAAAATATGAATAGCAGCAGTATGGGTACTAGAAGGATTCAAATCATTTCTTTTAAGACTGTATTAGTTAAAGCTGTACTTAATGCATGTTTCTGTATTCCGGTAAGCTATTTTTCTTTTTATTTGTCTTCCAAGTTTTTTCCCTGAAAAACAATGGTGTGAAAAATCTGAGGAGGAAAGAAATATTCGCATGCAGAACCACAATCAAGTAACATAGCTTGATAAAACCTGAATCATACATAGAATCGAACGCTCTTTAACTACCGCGGTTCTCAGCGCCCATTCTACACTGGGCGTGAAAGACCGCTTAATTTTGCTCAGAGGTCTCTTTATCAGGCTTGAAATCTACGACAAGGAATCAACGGCTTTACTTCCCTACTACGACACTATGCTAAGGATACTTACGCCCGAAAAAAATCCATCGTTCTCTGCCGGGTTTGAAGTCGTGACTTTGGGTATATATCATACATATAGAGAACTGCTTTAGTATGCCATAGAAGGCAACTCAACGAAATACATAATAAGAGGTTCAGAAATGACACCTTTTTTTATATAGAAAATCAGCTGCGCTAAAGTCGCTACGTCATATGATGGGTCTCTAGGTTTACAGAAGACATGTATGATCATCAGGGACTTCAATGCGTGCTCCATGCTGGCCCAATACTGGTAAGGAGTTCTTGAATAGGACGTTCCATCTATCGACCAGCGCCGTTGACAACTGTTGGATGGTTTTTGGTGCATGTGAACGTGCTGTAATGCCTCTCCCCAAATCATCCCACTCGTATTCAATGTGATTAAAATCTGGGGAACGGACAGGCCAATCCAATCGCCGAATATCTTCTCGTTTCAAGAGATCCTCAATACGGTCATGCATTGTTATCCATAAAAATTAAGTCAGGGCCGACTACACCCCTGAAAAAACGCACGTGGGAAAGGACATCACAATACAGTGAACGAATCGTGTTCTGACATTTGCAGGTGGGTACGCCCTTACAATATTCTGTCTCCCCACACCATAACACCAGTACCGCCAAAATGATCATCAAGGATGTTTCTGGGTGCATTTCGAGATTCCACCTTCCGCCAGATAAGGATAAGACGAGAATCACTACTCAGAGTGCATCTGCCCTCATCCGAGAAGAGCACGCAACGCAATCCCTCGTTGGCCCAATTATGATGGTTTGGGACCATCGCAAACGGGCCGCCAATGGTGGGTGTCAACAGAGCACACCGTCGGGCAAAGAGACAACCTCGGTGGAATATTCGTGCCACTGTGTGGCGTGAGTTTGCGTGCCTAGCAGTCCTGTTAAATATGGTTACAATTGAACTCACTGTCTTCCCTGTGTCACAATGCAGCAGTTTAAGCAGTTGACCGTGGCCGTCTTCTCCTTGGAACAGTAGTGCCACTTATTTGGAAGTGCACGTGAAACATTGCTGTGACCAACAACAAACTCCCGGACAACACTTGTCCTTCTTCCAGTTTCCTGATGATTCTTCCCCGTTGTAGTGGTGTACCATTGTGGTACATCGTAACAGCTTGCTGATGTTCTTGTTCTGTTCCTTCAACTAACGTGTGTTGCGGGACTAGACCCGTTCGGCGCTATAGTCTCGCCACACTTACGGCATGTGTCATGTAGCTTTCTGTGTTCCTGTGAGATACCTCATATGTTATGTTAATTATGCATCTTGCCCTTAGGTTTTGCACACCAGTATATAAAATAAAAAATTATGGCAATAAAGCATTACAAAATAAGTATGGAATAATTGTTTTTTTTTTTTTTTTTTTTTTTACGCTAGCCGTATGAAGGACAGGAGTTGGATAGAGTCAGACTAAAAATTAAAGGTCATAGTCGGGATTCAAACCACGGATCTCCCGGACTCTAGCCGGTTGCTTTGCCATTGAGCTTCCGTGGCAACATGCCGGCATATCATTGAATTTCTCAACTGGCTCGTATGTTTCCCGGTAAACCACAAGGTGATCTCAAATTATTTTTGAGATGACAATTCCAATTGACCTAAAAGCTGCTTAAACTAAGTAACCCGGGACTTCAGTTTGTAAGCCTTTTTAAGTCACCATTGCGGTGTGTCAACTTAAAAATAATGTTAGATCACCTTGCGAATCAGCTGGGGAACTAAATGGTTACCATTGTACCTCAGTAGTAGGAGCAACCTGCTAGTGACCTGACATTGAATTTTTCGGTGTCTACCTACTCAAACTAAGTGTAAAGGAAATCACAAAATTTGTAGGTGTATTCTACTAAAAATTCTACGTGGATATTTTACCGTAAATATATGTTTTGTGATCCTATAACATCAATAAAGAGAGGCATTTGTCTGTGAACAGCATAACTCGAAAACGAAAATTCTATTAAATACCATACTTAGTATTTAATTTCTCCATCTTGCAAGGATGCAACACATAGCAAAATAGTCTTCTCACCCCGAAGTGCCATTAAACGAATATTCATTCCTGAGTTATGCTGTTCGTATACACACAGGCACTCACCGGACCTTGTTCTAAAAATGTGTTTAGTCAGTTTCTCAAAACATGTATTTCCAGTGAACTTTGGGCACCAACATTTTTAGTGTAATTTAATACTTTCTTTATTATGCACATCGTACGTGGTATAGAAAGTAATTAACTACGGATTATATTATTAGATCTAAAGTTGTCTTCTCCGATATTTTGACTCATTTACTTACTTATTTAAGCATAATTTGTTTTACATACAACTTTTAATCAATTATATGGCTTTCCAATTGCCCTTTTAACGATATTTCTGCTAGAGTTATTGATATTATGTTATCCTTTTTAAGTTATGTGTACGTTGGAACTACATTTAAATATACATTTTTTAAAATCTTTTTGTTTATTTATATAACATTTAACTTCCGTGACCACATAGGGGTTTTACTGAAGAAAGAGCGAATGGTATGATTACTCGCCTGTTATATGTTTCGTTTTGTATGTTTTTATTTTGAAACACATTCAAATTCACTCTTCCGACTCCATTGAATCCCGTACCTTTGGCTTGAGAACCCTGAATGCATTTTCCAATACAAATTTCTTCTTCTTTCTCTACATTGTGTCTGTTTTTCATTTCTTATTCAATTTAACTTACCTTGTTTGCACCGGAGAAGATTCCACACATCTACGCCAGACCCAGAGAGGAGAGGATGAGATGAGATCAATTACAGAGGGCAGCCGGAACCAGAGTGCGACAGGGAGCCGTGGCTCTAACAGTGTACCTCTTCATTTCGACGCGGTGAGCACTAGGAGTCCGCACCTCAGGTCTGAATAAACGCTCCTGTGCATACAGAAAACATCCAGTGCCATCCTGCTGGCGAGAGCTGAGTTACCAAAGCGCAACCATCTTCACGAGAGGGCGCCATCACCGCAATCCTCGCCGACACTTACAACCCTGAAAGAAAGACAAGATGGATGAAATGAAGTGACAGAAAATTCGGGGGAATGAAGAATCCTCTCCAGCATTCCCTAGTGACTCAGAAAAACCCCATAGGATAGAGAGATCGGCCGCGGGAACCGATCCCACGACCTTCTGCATGCCAGTCTAGACGAAACACCAGTCACCTGGCTCAGTTGCCCATACAGTAAGAGAGAAATTATTGCATTCCAACCTAAATTTTATAATGATTTTACCGAAGTGCATTTTTTAAGACTCTCTAACCCCACCAAAAATCATTTTAAAAATATGTATAGGTGTGTATGAGCGTATGTGTCATTAAAGAGCTGACCCCTTTCAAAATTTAAGTTATTAAAAAAATTAATTGCATTTCCTCAATTAAACTCATTTATTAAAATACTCGTATTAGATATCTTCAAAAACGATAAATATTTAATTACCAACACAGTGAACAGCATTATTTGAATACCTAAGGTTTGTTTAGCTCCAAATTTGGTGTCTGGACTCAATATCTTCCAAGGAACGTCACCAAAATCTCCAATAAAATCCCCTTACCTCAAATAACATGGAAGATTTTTCGAAACTACCTTTTTTCTGACCAAATACTTGTAAATATTTTGATTAACCAAAGTAAGTTGGGAAATTTAAAGTCGTGCCAACATGTCCCAATAGTAAGTTGGTTGAAGCAACCGAGAGATGCGTGGTTCAAATACCGGCTGTGGCATTGATTCTGTGTTTTTCAATGCTGTGAAGGAATAATAATAGTTCCCATGAAAAATAATTTATTTTTGAAAAATTGAAATTATACATTAATATTCCTTTTAAATTATTCTTAACTAGCTGCTCACCCCCCGGCTGTGCAGGATGGTGTCCCTAACGAAAAAGTCTTAGAAAAAATCTTCTGTTTACAGTACGACCATGCAATGAAATGAAATTACAATTAAATAATTTGTCAACACTGTATTGTAATGCCTTGTAATGTACAATTTTCCTTCCGGAGAGTAAAAAATAGCGCCGATAATTTGCCGACTCTCGAGCACGCAATATACAACATGTGAAAAACACAATTCAAGGTATATTACACACACTTCTAACGATTGACCTTGGGATTTATTGTCATTGCGAATGCAAGGCGCGCTTAAATTCAAAAAGAAAGTCGGTTGACATTAGTGGTATTCTTGAAATAAGTACATTCTCGCCTTTGAACTGTCCTGTGTTATGTAATTAAAATCAAAATTTTCATAATTTTTTTAATAGTGAGTTTTGTTTCGCTGTATAATTTTGGCTGATTGATATTGCGTAGTATAATTATCACCGAGTCAACCTGGAGCTGTAAATTGTGTGGCGGGAATCCTGGCAAATCCAATGAATTTAGGAATTCACTTTGATAATTGACGACTTCTTTTGGATTGGTAATGAAATTGATCGACTTAAATGAATGCATATGTCCATCAATTTTACCCTGAATATTTTCATTCAAATCATCTACATTTTTGCTGCTAAAATGGCTCGTTCGTTCAACCTAGCATAGTTTTTTAAATTAAATGTATGAAAGCTGTTTCAAGCCTAAGTAGAATAAATTGTAACATGGAGACTAGCTTTTGTAGGTAAGTGTACCGAGGAAGTTAAGAAACAGGAAAACAAAGGTAACTAGAAGGAGATAGTCATTGAAATGGACGCGTGACTGTTGTTAGGAGAGATGTCGGACACCTGTCTCAGAGGGTTGCAGCTCTACTAGGGGTGGCGACGCGAGCCCGACCCGTAAATCACGAGCGGAATATTGCCAGTTGCAGGTTCCCTTGTCAACTGCCAACCATCTTCATCTCCACTACCCTCAACGATTTCCCCTCCACTGAGCGCTTTATTATATTGTGTGCGGGGAGAAGCGAAAGAGGGTCTACGATTCATAAATTATGAAAAATGGCTTATTAATGTTATTCCTGCTATCTGACAAGCCACTGGGGATTTTGTTTGTATGGAGACATTGTGCGCTGTGATAAATCTCCAGGATGACGAACGTGGTCGGCGAATATTAAATTACTCAGCATAGCTCTTGAAACACGCGGAAAACAGTCAGAGCGGCAAGCAACACATTCCAAGAGAAACTGCCGGGAAAGAACCAGATAAGAAGGATTCGAGCAGCGGAGGGAAAAATGCATTTATTACGTTTTCTACACGTACTATCTACATAGTGTATAGAGAAGGTATTGCACTCCACCCAAAAATTCGATACCGAGATTTCACAGGAAATATATGTTTTAGGGTCCCCTTTATCAAAAAAAAAAGCATTTTCAGAAAAAGGTCCTTGTATGTGTGTCCGTGTGTCTGTGAACACGATAACTCAAAAACGAAAAGTCGGTAAAATACCAAACTTGGTATTTAAGTTTAGTATCCTCCAGGAATGCGACATGAAGAGTTTGAGAAAAATCCCCCGACCTCCAACTACCGTTTACATGGAACTTTTTTCGAAAATTTCGACTTTCTCAAAAATGATTCTAACGAGTTTGATTAAAATATCGTATTTTAAATATATTTACCAGACAAATAAAACGTATATCTTGAATTTTCTGGGAATAGCTTCTGACGAGTACTTTATTCTGGATGACTTTTACGGAATTTTAAATATCTGCTAAACCGTAAGAGATGGACAAAAATTTATTACACGGTGTAGAGCACGTTAACACATACAATTTATGTTATATATTTCGTGGAGTTCATCGCTTTTGAGACATTCCTCGTTTTTGGTTTCTGCTTTGAAAAACTTATACTTTTCTCATACAGGAATTTGTAAGCTGCTGTCCATACCAAGGGACGTTAGTGATCTAGCAACCATCTTTTGACTATCACTTTAACCTATGGTACTCCCTTATTTCGCTTCTACTTATAAGGAAGTAAGTAGACTATTTCTACTATTGTTTTCTGATTAGCATGAAATAAATAGAAGTATAATCTTTTTATGAATAATTTGTTGCAGATATGTAGAGAAAGTCATGTGAATGGTACACATCATATGTTTTTTTATGAAGCAAAGAGTATTGGAAATACTTCCGTTGCAATTTGGGCACGAAAACGACCAAGCTTCCTTTCAGCATTTTGAGTAACACGCATCAAACAAAGGACAATATTGACATCCTGTGCCTGTTACATCATCTGATGCAATTTCTTCTTTCTAAGCACTAACAGAAGTGCAACAGTCTTTTCTGTAACCATTATTTTCGAAAGAGCCCAGAATAAAGTTAACGCAAAAAAGTAAAGATAAATGTTACGTATATAGCAATATAAAACATTAAACATACAAAATGAGGGAGACATGAACCAATAATGCCAAAAATTAAACTTCACGAAAAGCGCTTTATGTTCTCATACGTAAATATCTGGGTGTTATTGGGCTTGAAGTCAGGATCGTCGCCAGAAAGGCTTCAGCTCTTATGTCATTTCACAGTTTTCATTAACACATTAATGAATGTTAAATCCAGAACTCAAGAGATACTTGATTAAGGAATAAGGAAAGTATTTATTATTTCTTTCATAACAAGTCAAACAGAATGTTTACATAAATATGTAATGCATATATGAACGTAATGTGTATATATGCAAGTATGTGTGTATGCATGCATGTATATATATGCATACCAGGTGGTCTAGTAGCGCCGTATTTCTCGCGAGCAGATATCCTTTGGTGCGTAATAATAGCTGCAGAGCTCAACGGGACAATTCTAAGTAAACATTAGTCATTGAGGAACTGAGCGACAGTCATTTACTCCTCTTGCCTATCAGGGAAGCCGATGAACAGATCGCGCTTATTCAGAATAAACTCCCAGGCAGGTACACACACTTCAGTATATAGTCAGTGTTGATAGACAAGACCGAAAAGATCCACTTCAATAACAGACTCTATTTACAGTCCAAAACAAATAATTCAATTACAAAGTCATATTGTACTTACTGGTAAGCGCCCATAGCAATATTTAGTTTCTGTGCCATCAATCTATATAAGATAAGAGGAACTATTATATTCCACTAAAAAATGTATACAAATATATACGAGGTACGTCCAGAAAGTAAGTTCCGTTTCAATTTATCTCCTCTGCAGCGCTGTGATCGAAGTTCCGCACATGCGCGGTAGACGCTCTGTATCAAGGAGAAGAAACGTGCGCCATTTTGAGATCGCTTTGTTGTGCTTGTTTACAATGTCGGTGTTGATTGAAAATCCCGCCGCTTGTGAAATCAGATCTGTGATTCGTTTTCTGAATGCTAGGAAAGTGAAACCAATTGAAATTTATCGGCAAATTTGCGAAGTTTACGGACAAAATGCGATGAGTGATTCCATGGTGAGAAGATGGGTCCGACAGTTCAATGAAGGACGTAGTGAAGTGCACGATGAAGAACGAAGTGGGCGTCCATCTTTGGTTACAGAAGAACTGGTTCACACGATTGATGACAAGATCCAGGAAAACCGCAAGTTTACAATTAGTGCTCTCGCTATGGAATTTCCCCAAAGCTCTCGATCACTAATTCATGAAATTGTTACCGAAAAACTGAAATTTCGTAGA
This sequence comes from Hymenopus coronatus, assembly GCA_030762935.1. Classification (NCBI taxonomy): domain Eukaryota; kingdom Metazoa; phylum Arthropoda; class Insecta; order Mantodea; family Hymenopodidae; genus Hymenopus; species Hymenopus coronatus. The sequence continues at coordinate 138,371,713 of CM060888.1, read as the reverse complement.
CTTTACTCACTTTGGGTACCAAAGATTCTTACTGAGCAACACAAAACAAAACGGATGGGTAGTGCACTTCAGTTTTTAACCCGTTATGATGAAGACGGCGAAGAACTTCTGACACACATAGTCACAGGAGATGAGACTTGGGTTTCTTACGACACCCCTGAAAGTAAGCGGCAATCAATGGAATGGAGGTACACTTCATCTCCAGCAAAGATTAAGCCGAAACAAATCTTCGCACCTCGAAAAATGATGTGCACAGTGTTCTGGGACTGGAAAGGCATCTTAATCATTGATTTCTTACCGCGTGGTCAAACAATCAAAGCAGATGTTTATTGCGAGACACTTAGGAAATTGCGCCGTGCAATACAGAATAAGCGCCGAGGATTTCTGTCAAAAGGTGTTGTTTTTATTCACGACAACGCACGACCACACACTGCAAATGTGACGAAAAACCTCCTACAGGGATTGGGCTGGGACGTGTTTGACCATCCTTCGTACAGCCCTGGCCTCGCTCCTAGCGACTTTCATCTGTTCTTACATCTCAAGTCTTTCCTTGGCGGTCAACACTTCAACAATGATGAAGAGCTGAAAGAAAATGTTTCCAACTTTTTGAAGACACAGGCGGCAAACTCTATGAAGAAGGTATACAAAAACTTGTGCCACGGTATGACAAATGCCTGCAAAATTTCGGCAGTTATGTGGATAAGTAGTTTAAGAGTTGTAGAACTTTGTGCAGTAAATAATTATTCTGTATCTGTACACAATTTAATTTCATTACTAAACGGAACTTACTTTCTGGACGTACCTCGTATCTACCGAAAGACCAATTTTGAGATTTTCTAAATAGAAGAAAATATTTTTTTTAGAAAAGAACCGTGTGTGTATATGTCTCAAAACCAAAGCGGACTTCTTATTGAAATTCAAAATCTTCCAAACCTTAAAAACATAATAATCAAGAAAGTCTCCCCATCTAATATACATGCCATTTTTCGAAAATTCTGATTTTATTAAAAATAATCCTTTAACATTTTGATAAATACATCATCTGTGAAAGAAATATTATGATAAAAGAAACGCATATTTTGAATAATCTGGGAATAGCATCCGATATTCTCTGCATTTTGAATGTGAAAACCATAAGAATTAAACAAAAGCCTACTACAAAAAATGTAAATTACGCTAAAACACACAATTTATGTCATTTTAGGGGATAAATTCACGATACATTCGATATTATTTACCTACATGAATTTTCAAAAAACTTTCCTTTCCTCTAATGGCAAGTTATGGATTCGTTTTTTTTCCTAATCCTTTTCTGCTGGTTCTGTAACGAGAATGGCATTTTAAAGTCATCGCGTCGTTAAAAAACCTATTTGTTTAATAGACATTACTTTCTCCATCCTCTATCGTTTATTAGAGAGGCTACCAATATTCTTACCAAAGTTTATGTCTCTATCTTCTTTACTTAAATCCAAACAACTCTTTACAGAAAAAGCTACAGAACACTTTTCGTATTAAATGAAATAGACTGAAAATCATGTTATCCGTGTATCACTCCACACCACTCCATGCGATCGCTAGCAACATGCAATATTGAAAATACCATAACAATGACCAGGTAATGTACAATTCGAACCATCAATAACGATTATCTTGGAATTGGCTTCCACCACAGAATAGATTCAAAACATATCCACAGTTTTTGTGTAGTGCGTTTTCGTTTTGTGTTTACTTGATAGTTATACCTACAAGTTAATAAACACAGTTCCGAATTAAGAGGAATTTGAAGAAAAACCAAAGTATACATTTTACTCAAAATCGTTAGAGCTATTTAGAGAATACTGAAAATTACTACAAATCTTTCACAGAAAAAATAGTTTTGAGAGCGGGATTTTGTGTTACATCTTTGGCAAACACTGAACCATTTTTTTTTTTCTTTTTCGAGTTTTGCTGAACATAGACACAAGGACACACATGCACCAACACACTTACACAAACACACACACACACAAACACACACGCTTACACAAACACACAAGCACACACACGCACATACAAACACACATGCACTCAAAAAACACACACTCACACACAATTAACACGCACAAACAAACACACTCACACATAAACATGCGGACATAAACACACACACTCACACACAAATAACACGCACACACAAACACACACGCACACACAAACACACACGCACAACCAAACATAAACACGCGCACATAAACACACACACTCACACACAAATAAACACGCACACACGAACAAACACGCGGACACACAAACACACACAAACACACTCACACATTCACACACACAAACAAACTCACACAAAGAAAAACACAGAAACATACACAATCAAACACACACAACAAACTCATACACAGAAACACAAACCAACACAAACACGCACAAACACACTCCCTCAAACACACCAACACACACAAGCATACACATAAACACACACACATACTCACAAACACACACACACTCCCTAACAAAAACACGATCACAAAACAAAATCACACACAAACACACTCACACAAACACAAGCACACATTCAAACAAACACACACACATAAACGTACACACACACAGCGATTTATAAAAATTCCCATTTGTATTCAGGTAGTCTCAAAATATGTATTTTAGGTGAACATTTAGGTATCGTTTCTGTACCTGAGTGCCGATTTCTTTGATGCAATGCTATACTTCTTACTATAGGTAGAGAATGTAAAAATGACTATCAGTTATGCCAACTCAAATCACCTGCACCCATTGTACCTATAAGGAAATATCTAATACAATATTTCGGCTAATGATTTCGACTAACTGAATAGATAGTAAAACTGCTGTTTCTAACTTTGTTGCAGGAGCCGGCACAGATTGCAACACAAGATGTTTTTTAAATTGTGTATGAGCTACACAATTTGCAGACGTAAATCAGAACATCCATTTGTTGTAACAAAAACCATGCAAACATGGACGTAGTGTTCCAGTGCCGTTTCTTTCTACTGCTGCTACTACTAGTACTATTAATACTTTTACTATTATTACTGCTGGTACTGCTACTACTATTACTACTACTGCTACTTCTGCTACTACTGCTACTATTGCTACTGATACTACTGCTACTGCTACTACTATTGCTGCTGCCACTGCTACTGTTAATGCTACAGCCACTACTTCTACTGCTACTACTCCTACTTCTGATACTACTGCTGCTGCTACTACTACTACTACTACTACTACTACTACTATTTCTACTGATATTACTGTTGCAATTACTGCTACTGCTACTGCTACAGCTACTACTAGTACTGCTACTACTGATATTACTGGTGCTACTGCTACAGCTACTACTAGTACTGCTACTACTGATATTTTTGGTGCTACTACTGCTGCTACTACTGTTACAGCTACTACTATTACTACTGCTACAGCTACTACTACTACTGATATTACTGGTGCTACTACTGCTGCTACAGCTACTACTACTACTGCTACTACTGATATTACTGGTGCTACTACTGCTGCTGCTACTACTGATATTACTGGTGCTACTGCTACTGCTACTACTGCTGCTGCTATTACTGATATTACTGGTGCTACTACTGCTGCTGCTACAGCTACTACTACTGCTGCTACTACTGATATTACTGGTGCTACTACTGCTGCTGCTACTACTGATATTACTGGTGCTACTACTGCTCTTACTACTGATATTACTGGTGCTACTA